>CM076999.1:79757502-80077502 GCA_039090855.1 Macrothele yani | reverse complement strand
ATGTATAACTTTTATTGATTATGAAAAGGTCTTCGATTCCGTGAAACATCAGCGGTTGCAATGGCTTTGAAATCCTGTGGTATTGAAGATGCATATACTAGCATTATTAATAACATCTATGAAAATGCAAGTTTAAGGATACAGAATAATAAAAAATCGGAAAGAGAATGAGACAAGTTGACACCATATATCCCAAGCTGTTTAATGCCACTTTGCAAAATGACTTTCAATCACTGAACTAAGAAAGTAAAAAGATAAGGGTTTATGGAGATTGTTTAACCCACCTTCGTTTTGCTGATGACGTGGTTATTTTTGCAACTACACCTTCAGAGCTGTATAGCATGATCCAAGAACTTGCTGACAAGAGTGAAGAAGTGGGATTAAAAATGGGCTTTCAGAAGACAAAAGTAATGTACAATGCTTTTACAAGAAACAAAGAGTTATCGATTGATGGAGAAAAGCTTGAGAGAACCGATACCTACATTTATCGTGGAAGCAGATATCAAGTGAGGGCCATATTGATGAAGAAATTAATCGGCGTAAAAACTTGGATGGAGAATTTTTGGAATAAACAGTACAATTTTTAAGAGCAGCATGCCATTATGTCTTAAAAGAAAAGTGTTTAATCAATGCATGCTGCCAGTGCTTACGTATGTATCAGAGACAGGAACTTTAGCTAAAAAAGGTATACAAAGACTGCTGACAACTCAAAGAAATATAAAGAGATGCATGCTTGGTTTATTCAGGAAAGATAAGAAGAAAAAATTGTCGATAAGGACAATGACGAGGGGACGACATCATGACCAGAGTGAAAATTTTTGAAATGGCAATAGGCTGGACATATTGCCAGAAAAACGAACCACCGATGGACAACCGAAATTTTAGACATGATTCCGAGGACAGAAAAACGTCCAGAAGAAGACCCTATGGGAGATGTATGGATTAAACTCGAAAGCATGCCGGAGTGACATGGAGGTGACAGGCTGAAGACATACAATTGTTGAAGAAACTGGGGAGAACTTCATCCAGCAGTGGATTGATAATGGTTGACAGTGATGATATATATATATATCATCATCATCATTGTCAACCATTATCAATCCACTGCTGGACGAAGGTCTCCCCAAGTTTCCTCCACAACGGTCTGTCTTGTGCCAGTCTCCTCCATGTCACTCCCGCATACTTTCGAATTTCATCCACCCATCTTCCATGTGGTCTTCTTCTGGGTCTTTTCCTGTCCCTTGGAATCCAATCTAAAATTTCGGCTGTCCATCGATGGTCTGTCCTTCTGGCAGTATGTCCAGCCCATTGCCATTTCAGGGATTTAACTCTGATCATGATGTCTTCCACTCTTGTCATTTTTCGGATCCACGAGTTCCTCTTCTTATCTCTCCTGGTTACACCAAGCATGCACCTCTCCATGCTACTTTGAGTTGTCTGCAGCCTTTGTATGTCTCTTTTAGCTAAGGTCCACGTCTCTGCACCATACGTAAGCACTGGAAGGATGCATTGATCAAACACTTTTCTTTTAAGACATAATGGCATATTGCTCTTGAAAATTATGCTGTTTCTTCCAAAAGCTCTCCAGGCAAGTTTTGTACGCCGATTAATTTCTTCATCAATGTGACCCTCACTTGATATCTGCTGTCCAAGATAAACGTACGTGTCTGTTATCTCTAGCTTTTCTCCATAAATCGATAAATCTTCATTTCTTGTAAAAGCATTGTACATCACTTTTGTCTTCTGAAAGTTCATTTTTAATCCCACTTCTTTACTCTTGTCAGCAAGTTCCTGGATCATACCCTGTAGCTCTGATGGGGTAGTTGCAAAAATGACTATGTCATCAGCAAAACGAAGGTGGGTTAGATAATCTCCAATAATCTTTATCCTTTGTTTTCCCAGTTCAGTGATTGAAAGACATTTTCCAATGTGGCAGCATTAAAGAGCTTCCGAGATATGGTGTCACCTTGTCTCACTCCTTTTCCAATTTTTATGTGTGTTGTATTTTCAAACAGCCGAATCTTTGCACTTGCATTTTCATAGATGTTATTAATAATATTAATGTATGCATCTTCAATACCGCAGGATTTCAGAGCCATTGCAACTGCTGATGGTTTCACCGAATCAAAGGCTTTTTCATAATCGATAAAAGCCATGCACAATGGAAGTTCATATTCCCTCGCTCTTTCAATTAGTTCTCTCAGTACGTGGATATGATCTATTGTGCTGTAGCCACTCCTGAATCCAGCTTGTTCTCTCGGTTGAGCCATGTCCAGTGTCACCTTCAAGCGGTGTGAAAGAACTTTAGTGAAGATTTTATAAACCACTGATAGGAGGCTGATAGGTCTGTAGTTCCTGAGATCCTCAATGTCACCTTTTTTATGTAGCAAGATCATTGTAGCGTTGTTCCAATCCTCAGGAATTTTCCCTTCATTAAGGCATCGAGTGAAAATTTGGGCGAGTACTGTTTCGATTTCTCCACTTGCTTCTTGTTATGATGTCTACAGTAATTCCATCTTCTCCTGGAGCTTTTCCCCGCTTCATGTTCTTGATTGCATGTGCAACTTCTGCTGGGAGGACTGGAAGAACTCTGGTACTGGTACCTTTCATGATGTCTGGAGTACATGTATCATCCCTTTCATATAATTTGGAGTAGAAATCTTTCACTCTTGTCAAAATTTCGCCTCTATTTCTTGTTACAGGACCATCTTCTTTTCTCAGTGCCATAATCTGTTTTCTTCCCTTACTGAGATGTCCCTTTGCTATCTTTAGGCTTTGGTTGTTTTCAGTTGCTTTCCTTACTAGTTCACAGTTGAATTTCCTTACGTCTTCAGTGATACTTTTTCGTACTGTCTTGCATAGCTCTATATATTCCACTTTGGAAGTCACATCTTCTTTTGTTGTCCTCATCGCTCTTCTTTTTGCATCAACATTTTGGTTTTTCCTGATAATTTGTTCACATGCAATTTGTTCTTAGACCCAGCTAATTTTGTTGCTGTTTCCATAAGAGCTTTGGTTACTTTTCTTTTAACCTCAGAAATATCCACTTCTTCCGATGTTAGGCCTTCTAAAGCAGAGAACCTGTTCTTCAGTTCCAATTTGAAGGTATTATGGTGTCTTTTAAGGTTGGTTATGTCAATACATTTTGTTTGTCTTATGAGCTTGCTACGTTCGAGTTTAGTGTTGAGGTGCATCTTACATCTCACCAATCTATGGTCACTGCCTGTGTTGAACTTGTTTAGCACACTGCAGTCTTCTATGACGAATTTTTTGTTACACATAATAAAATCAATTTCACTTGTCGTCCCATTTGGATGTCTCCATGTCCATTTCCTGTGTGGCTTTTTCTTGAAAAAGGAGTTCAAGATGAAAAACCCTTCTGCCTCTGCAAACTCTACGAGAGTATTTCCACGCTGGTTTCTGTTGCCGTGACCGAATTTACCTACTGAAGTTTCATTCTGTTGCCGTTGCCCTATTTTTGCATTGAAATCTCCCATAATTATCTTCAAGTGCTGCTTACCTTTATTATTTAGATGACGAATTTCCTCATAAAATTCTTCATTTTCTTCTTCAGCATGGCTTGTGGTGGGTGCATAAGTTTGAATAATCTGAGCCTGGTATCTTCTTGAGAGTTGGATAACGAGTCGTGCAGCTCTGTCAGAAGAACGTTCAACTTCTACAACTTTATCTTTCAGTTTCTTGTTTATTATAAATCCAACACCACTAGTTCTGCCAGTATCTGTACCACGATAGTAGAAGAGATGTCCACTTTTCAGTTCAAAGAGATCTTCTCGTTTTCTCCTTACCTCACTTAGCCCAACGATGTCCTACTTGATCCTTTGTAGTTCCTCTTCCAATTCAAGAAGCCTTGAATCAGAAGATAGGGAGCGTCCGTTATATGTAGCCAAGGCCAGCATCAGATGGCAGCCTAGTCCGGTCCTCCGGGGATTCTTAGCACACTCTGCCTTCATGTCGCACTGGCCGCTGCCTTGGCCAGGTACATTCCAGCTGCCGGAGACTGAGGGCCAAGATTTAAGTTGTGGAGTCATTTTGGAGGGGTTTGGCCATAACTCACCACGCTGTCCAAGCGGGTTGGTGAGTGTGGGATAGCATTTCCTGTAATCCCGATGGTATAGTTATACCGCTATTGGCGGTCGTCAGAGCCCCTTTAGTGGGAACAGGATGTACCACGAGAAGGCAGGGTTGACATTTGTCAAGGAGAGGCTGTGATGTTACGCATCACCTGACCTTACATCCCTATATATATATATTTGTGTCCCCTCGTCCCCCAAAGGGGTGCGGGTAATACAGCTGATGCATTGCTTTGTACCGAAATCAACAGCCCGTCGTTTGAATCGCAAAACCACGATCATAAATCTGAATGAACTGGTCGGCGAGCACCGCGGTGGGATACACATACAATTTCGAAAATGTTTCCGCATGTGAAACCACTGGCACCTAAGTTTAGCAGTGCGATCGTTTTTTGTACGAGGAATTGCTCTTCGATATGAGTAATCAGCAATTTGCGATACCACACAGGAGAAAGATTTAGTACAGAGCCGAGACTGTTGACATTTTAAAGAAACGTCACTCATTCTATCCACCAATAGCGCACGAGGTCTGAAGGATAATCCTGATATCACAGCTTCGTGCAACCAATACCTTTTGAAGTTGGTTCGCATGGTTATTCTCGCCCCAGAACTGATATGTGTGTATGTGTGTGTGTGTGTGTGTGTGTGTGTGTATTTGAGTTCGCATGACACCATAGGAAGATAACAACTCAAAAGAATTTAGTTTCATCTGAATATTTTCCAAAGAAAATATATGCAAAACGATGTTTTTAAAAGGAAATGCCATGTAAAGCATACTAAGATATTCTCCAGGTGCATTTATGGGTACGTAACGTAATGTTAAGGATTCATGATCTGTGACATCCATAAAAAAACAACAACAACAACAAAAAAAAAAAAGCAGAAACTCATCAACCGTGATTCCTACCGGTTATAACATTTCCCAAAGGCTCCTCCTCAGAATTGATAGAGTATTATTTCGAAGATTGCCACGATTCACAGAAGTTGTATATCCCTGCACAGTTGCTTCAGTGCCCCGATATCATGATTGATACTCAAGTAATTAGAATTAAGTATTGTGCCTCACAAAAACGAATCAAATTCTGATCCACTAACATTCCGATTGTCTACGTTTTAAGGTGGGTAAACACCCTAAAGAATATTTTGTTCAATTGTTGAAATATCATTTTCATATTTAGAACACAAGAAATTTTGCATGAGATTAATGATATTTTTCCAAAAAAATTTACGAAATGTGCAGTTAATTATTTCTAATTAGTTAACAATAAATTCCTTAATGGTGTTTTGTAACACTGTTAACTTGACATTTTTTTCTGAACAATAAATCATAATTCTTTCTAAGAATGAACTACACCCACAGTTCTTACACAAATCTTCAAATTGATATAATTTTTTTAATAATAAGGAATTTGATAATATTTATAGCAAAGGTCTAAAGGCTGCATATAAGAAAGATGACATAGACAGAATACACAGAACTATAAGAAATCGTATAATGTCAGCAATAACGAAATCACCTAGTAAGACGATAGATTCGCTGGATTCATAATATATATTACAGGCTTTACATATTGATTAAATAATTTATTACGTAAATACAACATATTGCTAGCACTGAAGTCCCCGACCCCTTTGTCACATGTGCTATCAAGTTTCAAGGAGAGACAGTGTGAGAAAGAAAAAGCAGGTGTGTACGCTATACCGTTGGTATATACTGACAACACGGAAAAGTTATATATCGGAACCACAAAGCGTTCCTTGGACACTAGATATAAAGAGCACGTGTGAAGTGTCAACCAGGACATGCAGAATACAGCCCTCACCAGAGAAGTCATGCATTCATCGGCTACACTTCTATGGAATAGTATTAGAAGAATTGGCCCATTCACGACCTTTAAAAAGACTGCCATCAGGGAAACTGTCGAAATCCTATGCAGAAAAATAGCGTGCAATGATATAGTTTCTACTGAACTACCAAGAGCTTGTCATGCGTTATTAAAAGAGGGATGCACCGTATAATTGCGTGATAAAAATTCGTGTGATATGGTCGTGATGGCAATCACGTTATTTTCAAAAATCATCTTTGTTTCTTTCGTGTTCCAATTCTCTGCATTTTTATGTTTACCATTGTCTTGAGGAGGTCTCCCAGTAAAATGCAAAAGCTTGGCGAATCTTTGAACCTACTACGCTGCAAAAATAAAAGGATTTAATACGCTATATGCGTTTCTTGAGTGTTCACATTTATAATTACATTAGCGGATATTGTATTTGGAAGAATTTAAAAGTCACGTTTGTTTGCAGGTATCCGCTTCATCTGTCTAGTGTATGTCATGTTTTACCTTTTTTTACCCGCAAGACCTTTCTTAGCCATTTTTTGCTTTGGGTGTTGCAGCAACGCTTGCTGAATAAATGCTGAAGACCAACAGACTTGGTTGTATAATGGCGTAGTGTGCAGCCAAATGTTGTAAAATTATGTTATAATTCTTCATAGCCGCTATTGTGGGTGATGACAACATCAATAACAACTAACACACAGCGTTGATAAAGTTAATATTTGGTAATCTCTGCTACATACGGCCGTTAAAATACTCATTGCATTTTAGGTTTTTCCGCGAAATCACTTAGCTAAAAGCTTTTCACTGCACAGTTCAGTGTATGTACTTTTAACCTTTAAACTTAGTACATCATTTGGAAAGCTCTTCCGTGAAATGATCGTTTGGTATAACTAACGATTTTGGTATTTGCACCAGCAGTTCTCGCCTTTTGTGCACTGTCCATGCAACGACTTTTCTTCTCATGATGCACCATTGAAAAGTGTGGCAACGGTGTTTTACCTTATATTTCCTAAATTATTCTCATTTTCCATAATTCAATATCATAATAATTTTGGACTTAAGTCAACTACAACATCGGCGAATCTTCTTTTTCCACATAAGACTTTCAGTTTGTTCCTTCAGGTTGCGATAACATTTTCCACCTCTTTGCAACATATGTAGAGCTAAGTTATGGTTAGAAATGCCATGTCGCTAATTTAGGAAGAAAGTAATAATTTTTAATTAAAACTGAATGCATAGCAGAAAGTTTCATGACGAGACATCAGAAGAAATAACGCATGATGTAACCGGAGAAGACCTCTTTAGAATCAATACATTTCTAGCTATTGTGGACCAACTTCAGACTGAATTGTTATAAAAGAGAAAAGGGTACTCTAAAATCTAAGAGAAATTTGACTGCGAAACAAAAGAAGCAGCAGCTTCAAAGAACAGAGTTGGTAACAGAAGCGAGAAGCTTAATTTAAAGCTTTCCCAATGACCTTGAAAGTAGTTTTGTGGGAGAAATTATTCATCTGATGCAGCATCTTCAAATTATCATTACGTAGACGATGAGATACCATCTACTCCTTTTCAGCTACCCGTATACGAGTGGCTGAGAGAGCTTGATTTCCTTGTAGTTTACCCAAATGTTGAGGTTGCATTTAGAAATTTATTTTCATACCAGTCGGGAACTGCTCATCAGAGCGGTTGTTTTCGTGCCTAAGGAGAATAAAAAACTATTCGAGATCGTCAGTAAGAGAACAAAATTTTCTGTGCTTGCTCTGTTGTGCATTGAATCGGATATTTTGATGAAAGTGAACTGTGATGAAATGATCAACGATTTTGCTCGTAGCAATGGAGTAGGTGTTCATAAAAGTATTTGTAATAAAACTTCTCGGCGTGCAGTTAAATTCTCTTTCTCATGTGTATGTAATGACACTTACTGTATTATTTTGTATATTATACACTGAAGTTCCAAAAGTCATGGGATACGTGTCTAGTATCGTGTAGGTCCTCCTATTGCTCGGCGAAGTGCAGCAACTCAACGTAGCATCGATTTTACAAGTGGTCGGAAGATAACTGGAGAGATGTTTAACCATACCATCTGAATAGTCACCCGCAGTTCCCTGGAATTTGTAGGTGAATGATCCAGGGTGCGAATAAACCCTTCCACCACGTCCAAAAAGTGCTCTATTGTGTTCATGTCGGGAGAACGTGGTGGCCACACCATCCGTCGGAACTCTACAGAATGCTCTGGAACCAATGTTGGACAACTTGGGCCCGATGGCATGGTGCGTTGTCCGCCTGGAATATTCCATCGCTGTTGGGGTATGAAGTTCAATAAGGGTTGCAAATGGTCACCCAGTAGAGCAACAAAGCAATTTTCTGTTAATGACGTGTTCACGAGGACCAGGGGACATAAACAATATCATGTAAAGACACCTCACTCATGTGTGGAATCACCAGCTTGCACAGTGCCTTGTTGACAGCTTGGATCCATGGTCTCATGGGGTCTGCGCCACATTCGAACCCTAATATCAGCTCGTAACAACTGGTAGTGTGAATCATCGGACCACGCCACATGTTGACAGTGTCCCATTACCGTTTCCAGGAGCCCAGGTGAGGTGTTTTGTCCGATGTCGTGTTAACAAAGGCACTCTAGGGGACTTCTGCTCCCATACCCCATGGGCGCTACATTTCACTGCACTGATCGGATGTATATGTCTCTGGTACCTCCTGCATTGAATGTTAATGTTATTTGAGCCAAAGTCGTTTGTCTGTTAGCATGGGCATTCCTGGTCAGACGACGCTGTTCACGGTCATTCAGCATCCGTGGTCGGCCATTGGGCTGTCCACCGTGGGTTGTAATGCCATCCATGATGTATTTTCGATAAACATGTGACACAGTCGATCGAGGAATGTTGAATGTTCGCAGAACGTCGGTAATTGAATGTCCCATTCGTTTGGCTCTCACTACCATGCCTCGTACAAACTCCGATAATTCACGTCGGCTTGTCATAATCCTATTGGCGGTGGTTCAACCGGACTCACGAGATTACACCTCGGAACTGATAAAAATCGTGAGTTGCGTCGAAGCCTTTATGCGATGAAAGCGCCAGTTAAAAATTTTCACACAGCTATTGCATGACTTTTCATACTTCAGTGAATAACTTTGTATCCTGTAATATGCTGTTCAGTATTATTGATCTTGTAAAATCTTGTTACTTCTTAATTATCCGTATTCTGAACAATTTTTTTACGTTTGACAAGCTTTTTCTCTGTAGAGTACAAGTAGTTATCCTTTTCTACTGGGAGCTTGGTATTAAGGCATGAATGCGAGGGGCAGGAGAGAGGATTTAATTTTTCCTAATGACAAGTAAATACAAGTGGTGATTCTGTGGCGTCTTTCGGATAATTGCCTAGGGCGGAACACTTTTAAGTCCGGCACTGGTTAGAGGGTCAGCTTTTATTTACGCTTATTATGATAGTTTCTGTATTATTTGTTCGTACTACTGCAGGTCTCACTCCCTATATTTCTAACATTCTTACATAGAAATGTGCTTAAATTCCTTCGGGTAAATGCACGTATAAAGTAGTGGCAGATCATGGATTTTGTGGTTTACATTTTTCGAATGAAATGTTTCGTTTTATTTTCAATGTACTGCAACGCATCGTTCAGAAATCCCGTCTGGCTAGAATTGTGTCATGTTGAGGGGCGTCGGTTTGTCTCCGTTTGCCAACATCGCTCACCGTGTGCCACTACGCTATATAAATAGCTCACCACCGAAATACAAACGACAGCGTAAGTGCGTGGAAGCGGAATAATAACATCCTTTCAAAAATGCGTTATAGTGATCGTTGGTTTTGACGTTTTCTAACTCGCAGTTGAATTGACTTTCTAAACTTGCTTAATTTTAGAAGAAGACAAAGGACTTTAGATTTTAGAAGAGTTAACCAATAACATTGTTCGTTTCATTGAGAGGCATTTCGGCTGATTGAATTAGATGGATTTATTGTGAAAACATTTATACTGTCATCTCCTCATTTTTATGTTTATCTGCAACGCCCCCGGAAGTGACGCTACTAATCATTGTCAGCCCAGCTCTGTATTGCAAAAGTTCCAAGCAAATGTAGAACACTATGTGATATTTCGAAACTTTCTTATTATTTTACTCGCAAGTGCGGACCAGTTCTTTTGTATTTCGTTGTAGAACTATTTATATCGCGTAGTGACACTCGATGAGTCATGACGGATAACGTAAACAAGCCCGCTGATCTGCATTATTTCGAAAGTGCAGCCGACATTTGTTTTTCTCTGATATTTCATACATTTCTACGTTCCATTATTTGAATTTGAATTTTGTTTTATTGTAATATTTCTTTTTGCTTAAAGAAATCTGTTTCTCATGCATTTCCTTCTGCTTTCTGGCTTACTAAACACTTTTGCATAAGGTTTACACCCAAAGGGAAGGTTGAGATTCAACTACCTATATCCAATATGTGTTGTGTATCAGAAATGAAGTTACATGCGATTGTACTTTGAAGTTCAGATTTCAGAGGATAGTAAGATCAGATAAGTAGGACTGACCGACTGAATGTGTCAGTTGATATACAGGGTGATTCAGCTAAGCGTGTAGAAACTTCTGAGAGGGGTGGGTTGCACAAAGACAAATCGGAATCACATAGCAATGTAGGGTCGGAAACGTCATGTTCATGTGATAGTGTACAGAGAGGACGAGAAATGAAAGAGCAGCACGTAAGAGAACAAAATGCTTTTTATTATTCACAAGACATTTGCGAAATGCATTGAGGTTACAGAAGGTGTTCAAAGTTCCGACCATGAGCTGTAACACACGCTTGACATCGTCGGGGTATGAAATCACTTACATTTTGAAAAATTCCTTTCGTGTCTCGGACTTCTAAAGCAACTAGAGAGATGCGTGCTACAAGGTCCTTATCACTTTCAACGGGGGTGTCGTACACCAGTCCTTTGATGTAACCCCAGAAGAGGTAATCAAGGCATGTTAAGTTCGGCAATCTTGCAGGCCAATGAACGGGACCACCACGCCCAAGCCACTGATGTTCAAATGTCATGTTTAAGTGATGACGAACGTCATTGCTGAAATGGGCGGTGGATTCATCGTGCTTAAACCACATTGCACGGCGCAGCGACTGAGGAACATGTTGTTCGTTCAATAGCTTTGGCAAGACGTCCTCCAGAAATATCCGGTAACTCCTGATACAGACGCATGGAGGCTCGTCCGTTCCAATCTGCTGCTCCATATGCGAATTCCATTTCATCCATTTCCACGTCCGGAACTCAGCCATCCTACTACCTCTGCGAGCGGTGTACAAATGACGGTATCCATAAAAAACGTATGAGCAGTCTTGCGGCCGAACAACGCCATCTACCGTATGAAGATGGCTTTTCCGACCCTGCATTGCTATGTGATTCCGATTTGTCTTTGTGCAACCTACCCCTTCCCAGAAGTTTGTAAACGCTTAGTTGAATCACCCTGTAGATGGGAGTGTCATTTTGCAGCAGTCAAATTGTGCACGTCTGGGAGAGAGAAGGAAATGGCATCAGAGTTTTTTCTAATCCCACAGTGCCGGCGGTTTTCAGCTTTTATCACATGTAGTGGCACATACGCACCACGGTCTAAAATGCACAAAGAAAAAAAAAGATGATAAGAAAAGAAAGGTGACCTTCCTCCAACTGCCGCGGAATATAATAAGTGACACTTCGTGAATAGTATCGAAATTACTTCGAAAAACTCTTACAGGGATTACCTTTTACCCATTGCCACTTTCAGTGTTATCAGTTGCAAGAAATTGCTGGCATTTAGATTATCAGGGCATAAAATACTTCCGTTGACAAAATTAGAAAGTAGGAATAGCTTTGTCATTCATTATTCAACGTTTCATTTCTACAAAACAAATCTTGGTATTCTTTACAAAATTCTACATATTAGCTTTCTATTTCAAAGAAAAATGATATGCGGGAATGCCAGAAGAATACTAACAGACTTTTGAAAGACAAATATCGTTGTTCTCTTATTTCTTTGGTTTTTGTTACTCAATTGAACTAACTATCTAAATTTGTTTTCGTTTAGGATACACGGATGCCACACTTTCGTAAATACAATAGCTTTCTTTCTTAGTCTTTTTGCTTGCAGTTGAATGAAATCATAAATACAGGGCTATTCAAAATGATGGTTCAGGTTTTAAAAAATTCGACGCACGTACTACACTTCAGATGGGAACATACATTCTTGTTAATTGTGCCAGTGAACTCACTAAGTTTTATTCTATACCTTACAAATGCTCAATATGATCACCTGCTGTCACTCTACATATATCTTCATGGAAGCCCATTTCATTCCACATACTGCGTAGCATATCAGCTTGATGGTTTGAACGGCGATTCGTGATGCGCATCATGAGATCCGGGACACTCGCGAAAAGAGAGGAAAGACAAAACTTTATCCTTCACGTTGGCCTAAAAAAAATCACATGGCATTAAGTCTGGAGAACAGGACAGATCATCTGATCAACGTGGGTTCTACGTCAGATCCATCACTGCCGTAATAACTGGTATAAAATGCAAATTTCCTGTTTTAAATAAGGTGGGGCTCCATCTTGTTTCAGTAGGAAGTGAGGAATGACTTTCTGTAGCCAGGATAGTAGCCATAAACTGACTTTGTTTAATATACACCACACAAAAGCTTTCTATCAGACGCCATCTCGCAAACAGATAAGCAACTAGCTAGCAAGACGCCCTCTGATGAACCTACCCGTAAGATACTGGTTCGCGGGAGGGTCGGAAAAACGGAATTTCTCTATCAACTAGAACGATAGTGTATTTGTCCTGTGTTAAATGCGCTATCCATAAAGAAGTACTGAAACCCCGACAATCATTTTGGATAGCCCTATATAATTAAAACAACTGAATAGAAGAAATAAGAATGTAACTGTCATTTCAGATTTTCGTAATGTTCGTTAATTTGTATTTGATTTATATTTTATTGAAATTTATTACTTTACTTTTTAAATTGTCTAAATTACGTTTCAGACAGACGCTCTCTTGTTATATCTTCAGCTGTGACACACTTCCCGAAGGCAAAGAGGAGACACGGCTGGGGATATAATTCATTTCTCGAAATCAAGAACATGTCACGGCGGCAACTGAAGCTGAAGAAATTATTGCCAGCTTGTTTACAATCACGTAATGGCGCCCGCAAAATCACGATCTCTAATGTTTATAACGATTGGGCATGCACTGCGGAGGGATACCTGCAAACCTTCAGAATAACTTCTACTGTTTCAAGGAAATTAATGCATCAGGAACTTCGTTTTGATTTCACAGGCTTGGGTGTGAGAGTTTGTCACGAGGACACCATCGGCTGTGCATGAACTCACATTTCTCTGAGGTTTTTGCTGGAAGTGACACACTTTCACATCTACCGACGCTAGATGTAAATGAAGTCCGTGAAAATAGGGCCGTAAGTCAAACTAAACCATTTCATTTTTTTCTTTGGAACGTAAATATTTTCATTGGATTAGAGATATTGAAGACATTTCATTTACAGAATTGTCGAAATAATAAAGACTGAAAATACATTCGGTCCGTCTTTCCACAACATCGGTTTTAACCAAACACTCAAGTTCGAAAATACAGTTGCTCTGTTTGAAAGCTGTACTGAAAGCATCCGAAAACCATTTATTAATGCATATTTGAAAAAAAAATTACGGAGACGAATGAGAATTTCTTACGGGATATTTTAATGCTCTGATTTGTCCTTTGTACAGAAATTCAACTCAAATCGTACATGATCCCGGAATTCTCAAAGATCCTGGGTAAAATCCGTTAATGAAAACCCTAGGAAGGATCTTAAACAACTCTTAGAAATAGTAAGCTATGAAAAATGCCCTTAATTATTACCGGGGAGCCAGTAACCGTTCTTTGCACACACTTCTTGGAATAGTCACCGCGTAAGAAATATCGAATTTTCGGCTTAATATACTGTAATTCAATTTTCAATCGGTGTCTGTAACATAACAGGTAGCCTTTGGTCTGCAATTCATTCATCTTTCTAGGGAACAGAACAAGAAAATTGTTGTGCTCCCTTTGGTTTCACCGGTATTTCGTGTCTTCGTATCTACATTGTTTTCCTCTCTTGAGTTTCAAGCGCAGAATGCAAATTGCATTTCAAACGGTCTCATTCAAAAACAATTAATGTCTGGTTGTTATTTATCTATCTTTTGCTCACTTTCATTTGAATTGCTAATTACTTCTGAATCTATAGGTTTGAAATCAAATATTCAGTTGATTTGAAAGACTGTATGACAATGCTTAAGATGATGGCTGCGGTAAGGGAAAGTTTATTTGCCACCTTAAAAGAAATGCTTTTTATATTTGCTAACAAATCGATATTTTATTTATAATATTTCAGATTCCATGAAAAATCTCATTCACCAGTTTAATAACCCGAAAAAATTATCAGACATGAAAAGATTCATTATTATACGTAATCATTTTGCGTTCTTTTAGAAGACAGAAATTTTTTCTTCATTAAATAAACGAAATATATGTTTATAATTTATTTCAGGTGGACTACCACGAAAACATAATAATAAACATATCTGGATTTGCTCGGTGAACTAGAGGTGTTGTGCGCAGTTTTAAAACGAAGTGAGTAACTGTCATGGGGTTGTACTCCGGTCTGGCATATTAGGACCACTAGAGCCTCAGGCGACGCTTCAGATTCCTGAAATCGTCCTCCCATTGGGCAGCGATGAAATTGCTGGGCCCAATTAGATAACATAGAAGCATAGGCAAATTTGTCAGGATGTCGCGGTACATTCGTTAATGTTTTCATCTTCTATAATTTGCGTAAAACCACAGAAATGAGGAACCTCTCGATGGGCATGTTCACCGTAAATAACAATTGCCCACATATAGTGCATATGAACCCTTTTTTTTTTTTTTTTGCTTTACAGGCTCGCAGGAAACCGTAGGCTGTACTCATAACACTAGCAGTAAAAACAGAATACCCAGGTTTTAGCTTTGGAAGTTTCTAGTACTAAAAGCGTATGAATGAACATGTATTAAGCTCATAATAATCCGTAATAAACTTGCACTTCAATTCAATACTTTTGCAATAACATGTACACAGTGTAGCCCATCCGCTATCTATAAAAGACAGTACGAAATTAAATATTAACGCGCCGTGATATCTGCTATTTCTCTTTCATTTTCACGCAGGCCAATCGGTTAAATGATTCGTCAGCGGCAATCCAGCGAGGACGAACCAATGAGATAACGAAGTGCATGTACCCCAACCTTTCCAAACAAGAACAACTTTTAACAGACGCTCGTCTTCAGTTAAGCGTCTTATTCAAGATCCAGCAAAATAGACATATTCGAAGATACCCATCTATGGAATCTTATAAATTTAAAGATATTATTTTTTCAAGCATAAAGTAGTAACTCTCATTTTTCAAATCGACACCGTTATACGTAATATAGTATCACTTTAAGATCAGATAATTCCTTTGTGATTCTTATACTGGTAAATAAACTTACGTTATTTGGCAATACTAGCGACATTATTACCAATATAACTTTCTCGCAATTAGTAAGAACACAGGAAATTCCCGATTATCCGTTATTCACGGGACCGTAGATGTGACGGTTAAGCGAAATAGACGTCAGTAAAATTGCGGTAGAACGCTATTCAGTGGAGGCAAATATAATTATCTGTCAGTGTACAAATCAGCACCTTTACATTCTTATTGTTTGCTGTAGGTAATCTTTATTCCATTCTCTCTGGTATTTACTATAGATCGCCCTATGCCATACTCTTTCACATTTACAGGAGATCGTCCTATTCCATACTCTTTTAATAAATAAGTAGCAGTTTCTCTTTTAATCTTTTAAAGATCGCTAATTTTCCTTTTATATCGAAAACGACTCGTTTTGTTTTCGCACTCATTCTGACCGTTAAATATGTGGAATGAAATCAACCACCGACTATGCTGTGTTCTTTACCGCAGTGGGAAATCTCCAATCATACTACGTCTGACATAGATGACGGGTGATCTTCACCTCTGGGGAAAATGTTCAGTCGAACACCTAAGTTACATCACCTGCTCTATGTCGTGCACCTAGGTTACACCATCTGTACCGGAGCAGTGGAAGGGAGAGTCAACTTGGGAGCGGACTGTTTGCTTGGGGGAAGGTACGATAGGGGAATGTAAGAAGGAAATGATCTAACGCTCTCGACGAAATAAAAAAAATTAGACCTAGGGGAGGCGGTTAACGGGAGTTCAATGTACTATTTTTTCGAAATGGGTAAATGTGTGTTGTGGATTTTTTGAGAGTAATTTGGGAAGTACTTTCAAAGTGTTATGTGTTCCATTCCGAGGCATCTGCCGGATGGTTTCGTTTTTGAGTGTTTGACCTCGGCTCTCTGTTTAGACCTGGGTCTTTGGAGCATTATGCCGTGTAGTGACACGGCTGACTGACTCACGACATAAATGTCCCACATCGCCGGCCATGTGGCATTGGGTACGAGGAATCAGTTTCTTCTTCACGCCTTAATTCTGTATCCCCTGATGAGTTCATTTGGACTTTTGTGAATAACTTTCCCAACCCGCACGTTCAGTCTAACCCTCCTGTTTATTTAACCTTCTTATCCTGTTGAATGAGAACCTCTAGGTTCGAATCAATGTGATTACCGTTTCTAATACGCAGCGCAATTAAAACATAAGTAGCAGCATTTAAGTATTTCTTATGCTTGCAAACCCTATGAAAAATTGTTTGGTGTGTTAGAAAGAAAGAACTAAATGTAAGAGAGATGATTTGTTTAAGAAAACCAAATATTTTAATTTAACACACGGTAAATGCAAGAAATATTTGAAGTAGCGCAGCTATACAAAAATTAAAAACTTGAAAATTGGCGTCCGTCTTGCCAACAAAAAAGCGCCACTAAATACACAAAGTGTGAAATCACCGCCTGTCTCTGCGGCGAACGTACGAAACTGATTGATAGAAGTGGTGCTTTTCTAAACTTTTTGCAAAGCAGATAGTCCTACGGGGCAGTAATTCACAGGCAATGTGGGGTACATCTGGGAATATACCTGGCCGAAAGTTAGAAAATTTTTGCATAGCAACTCAGGAGAGCTTATGTCTGAAATGTAAGCAAACGCTCCTGCAAATGCACAGAAGAACTTAACATTTGATATATGCAGCTGTAATTTGTGAAATACAGGAAAATAATTCTTCATAACATCTATAACTAGTTAATATTTCAGAAAAAAATACAAATAATTGTTTTACTTTCGAAGTGCTTCGGGTCAGCGGGCTTGTTTGCCTTTCCCATCGCGATTATCCCTGTGCCCTATGCGATATAAAGAGTGCTACAACGAAATGAAAAACACGCGTCTGTCCTCAGGAATAGAATAATAACAGACTTTCGTTCAGTGAAACTGTGATTTTCATTATTTTGAACTGTGTATTTAATACACAGTTGGGCTGAGTTTCTTAATTTGCTTGGACGAATAGATGGATGTAACTTTTGTCAATGGCATTTAACCTTGGATTTGGTGGAATAATCTTTTGATTGGATTGGATGAGATCGTCCTGCGGCGAATCTTATACGATACATCTGAAGACATAATTTATTTCGAAATTAAGACTCCGTTCTTCAAATTGCCAAAGCCACAACCTCAAACCTAAACGAACGCTTCGGCAAATGCCCCTTTAATACTCGTAGCATTTCGGAAGTTCTTCTAGACCAGTAATACTAATGTTACATATAAGTACCTTCCTTTGTAAGAATATTATGGGGAGCAATTTCAGAAGTATCTCCTTTTTATGTGGGGAAAAAACATCCAACATAATGAATGAAGTTCTTCATCCCTAATAATTTGAAATGTCATGGAATAAAAGATTGCCGTCCTATGCACATTTAAAATAACTGAAAGTTAAAAGAACTGATGTTCCTGTACACACCAAATGTGGTGAAAATGATTTAAATGACAGATTAAAACAACATGCGATCTTCCGATCCCTCTTGGGATCATCCTCAGATGTGCTCACGAATTGGTGATTCCGACCTTAAATAACAGAAGGGCAGGTGTCAGGATTCGATCTGTGCGTTCACTGTGCATTCCTGGGATTATTCACCGGAGGATCCGGGTCGCCGAGTATGTGGTTATGTCATCTGGCGTTAAGGTATTCAAGGTGTTATCGTTCTGAGTATTATTTGATTCCCTTGGCAGGATATTTTCCCGAGGATTGGGGATGTTTATTGGTAGATAGTCTTTGCAGCATTGATTATCCTTGATGAATATCATCAAACTCTCAGCAAAAAGCAACGAGATTTTGTTCCATGGTCGAATCATGACACCTGCCCTTTTTCTTGGGGCACGGACAGATCGAATCCTGACACTTGCCCTTCTGTTATTTAAGGTCGGAATCACCAATTCGTAAGAACATCTGAGGATGATCCCAAGAAGGATCGAAAGATCTCATGTTGTTTTAATCTGTCATTTACATCATTTTCACCACATTTGGTGTGTACAGAAACATCAGTTCTTTTAACTTTTACTTATTTTAATCGTGCATAGGACGGCAATCTTTTATTCCATGACTAACTAAGCACGAACTTTCATTTATTTTAATTTGAAATGTTTTGACGTCTATCGGTAATTGAAATAGGTGGATATTGTGCGGTGAGATGACGTAAGTTAAAAGATACAACAGGAAACACGAAGCCAAAAATGAGTTACTTGGCAAAAGAAATATTCATATGTATCTCTCTAAAGCAATAGTAAGCAGTTCTGCTTTTCCACAATAAATTATTATTTTTTGTTTACCTTCGTTTTGATTAAAATAATAAATAATTATTCAGATAAGTGGATATCTGTACAACCTTTTTTGCATGTCTCGAAGAAACCCCATTGTGCAATATCATTGCGCACCCAAGATGATTTTAAGTCTCGACCGAACCTTAGAAACTTGTTCGAACTCTAATTCTAATGAACAGTCACATAAACATTGTTCGGGATGGTTTCCTGCTAATAAAGAGATTCAATATTCACGCACAAGAGGCACTTGCTAATGACCATTCGATTTCCACGTTATCATTAGGCTCACAAATTAAATCCTTTTAAGCACGATCTTATGTTTAGGACCACAAATCCTTTTGGCAAATTGCTCAAAAGTGTGCGACTTCTTCCTCATTAAGGACGAACGATTCGGGCATACCATTTAATTAATGGCGCTCATGAATACGCATGCACTGAATTAGCTTTGCATTAGAAACATCTACGTAATAGTGCGTTGGTCCTCCTTTCTCTGTACTCAAGGATCGCAGACGCTTAGCAACAGATCTTAGAAAGTGTCGAGCACCCTCCCTGCGTAACGTGACCAATGTCCACTGCATCAGCTGTTCACGCTCATTCTGTGAAGGAGGATCAGCAGTTTTCACATACGGTTCCAGCATATCCCACGTATGTTCAATTTGGTCACAATATGGAGAGTTTGGGGGCCAAGACAATGATTCGAATTCCAAAGAAAGCTGCATAAGCTTGGCTCAGAAAATAAGCAGTTGCAAGCGAAATCGCTGCTGCAAATACACCAACTACCGCGCCTGAAAAAGGTTTTTCATGCAAACCCCCAAGTGGGAAATCTCTACATTATTTAAAAATCGATAAGTTCTTATTCTTTAACTTTGTGAAGTAATACTGTAAACAAAGAATATCCATAAGATTTACAGAAGTGGATATATAATTGTAAATATAAATGCATCTAATGTCCTCTAGTGTCAGAGTTCTGTACTAGAAAAGTCGCAATGTACATGAAAATTGATGTACGAGATCAATGATATTCGATTTTAACAACATTTTTCAATCCAGTCTTTAATAAGCAGTGATATTGTTTCAAATTTGATATACATTTGCACCTCCTAGGGAGGAAATTGTTTTTTACCTTTCTGAAAAATGAAATAAAACGTTTTCTTAATCAACTGTTTACGAACAGAGAACAATTTTTCCCATTTGATTTTTAGACGCGCAGATACCGTTGGAAATACATCTTGCCATCTTGCCAACTGAAATAAATATGTTGCCAACTGAAATATGTTGCCAGCAGAAATATGTGCTTACAAAACCTTTTGAAAAAAGTTTGTGTTAAGAAAAATGAGAAATATTATAGAATTTCTTCTTCAGAGGTAATGCCGTCCAAAGGAAATATATATCGTCAAATCATGCAGTTAGAAACAGAGATATATTTTTGTGAAAAATTGGTGAATAATTATTGAGTAGAAAATATGCGAAAAAAATTTCATTTTAAAAGGAACATGGCAAAACAATATTTTTAGTCCATTTTTTACGTGCGCAGATATTGCTGCCAATAAATAAGAAACAGCAATATGCACTTACGCCTTTGGTGGCAAATAAAGACGTAAGTGCATATGCTGTTTATTTTTTAGTCACCGATAAGAAAAGTAAAATATTCTTCCTAGTGAAGTCTGTACACTCAAAAACAAAATTTTCAAATGAGACCTTTAGAAGCACAGATATTGAGTAAAGTGTAATATATCCTCACGTCCCTGGTGGAAATATTATTCATTATTAGAACAAAAAATCATATGTGAATTTATCTGAATTATAAATTTATCGAAGAAAGAAGAATTGTTTCAATAAGATTTTTAGAAGCAATAATACGGAATAAAATATATCTTTAATTTGATTACATTTACGTTTACGCCCTCTAGCTGCAAACACATATTTCGGAATAAAGCCAAAAGGCAAGGATAATTCGTTTCGATCATTCTGACTTCCCAATGCAAATAAAAGTTTTCAAATCGTACCAATAGCTACAGAGATATGGCATTCACAGGAGTAAAAAATACAGTGAAAATATTAGGTTGTCTTGTTCTTTTTTTTTCTATCTTTTTAATGTATGTCAGATAGTCAGTCATATATCTTTGTGATGACTAGAAAAATTCTCCTACAGTACCCTCTCTGACAATGATGATACTGTATTAGCTAATATGGGTTACAGCGAAACAGAGTCCGGCCTCGTGCTGTACAGCAGTTCACTAGCTAACTCTTGTTATACCCTTCTAAAACTACTTCCAGGTATTTGAGCAACTGTGACCAGAGTAATGGTCATATCTTCCTAGAGTGTCTAGGGGCACTTTTTGCGTATTCTAAACTTACTTCGATGAAATAAAGCAGCTGTGACCATGGTAATGGTTCAGTTTTCCTGGAGTACCTAGGGATATTTGTTTTGCATTATAAAGCTATTTCCATGAAATTAAGCAGATGTGACCAGGGTCATTGTTAAATTTTCCTGGAGTACCTAGTGATACTTGTTTTGCATTATAAAACTATTTCCATGAAATTGAGCAGGTTTGTCCAGGGTCATGGTTAAATCTTCCTGGAGTACCTAGTGATACTTGTTTTGCATTATAAAACTCTTTCCATGAAATTCAGCAGGTGTGACCAGGATCATGGTTAAATCTTCCTGGAGTACCTAGTGATACTTGTTTTGCATTGTAAAACTATTTCCATGAAATTCAGCAGGTGTGACCAGTGTCATGATTAGGTTTCCCTGGAGTACTTAGGGATATTTGTTTTGCATCATAAGACTATTTCCATGAAATTAAGCAGATGTGATCCCAGGTCATTGTTAAATCTTCCTGGAGTACCTAGTGATATTTGTTTTGCATTATGAAACTATTTCCATGAAATTAAGCAGGTATGACCAAGGTCATGATTAGGTTTCCCTGAAGTACCTAGGGATATTGGTTTTGCATTATAAAACTACTTCCATGAAATTAAGCAGGTGTGACCAGGGTCATTGTTGAATCTTCCTGGAGTACCTAGTGATACTGTTTTGCATTATAAAACTATTTCCATGAAATTGAGCAGGTGTGACCAAGGTCATGGTTAAATCTTCCTAGAATACCTAGTTTTACTTGCTATACAACTTCGCTGAAATGGAGAAATTATGACCATGGTCATGGTTAGGTCTAAATCAATCCTTTTCGTCGGGGACCACACGAGTTGCTTTATAGTTATGCAGCAGAGAAAGGATCCCTTTTGATGGACCTACCCAACTTCAGAGAGCCCATCTTTGGATCTCCCTGGCTTAGAAAGTGGTCAGTTCCTAGGTCAATCAGTACCACTACCACAGCTTTCTTCACATTATTTAAGGATATACTTCAAATGAGAGGATCTATTGTATCAAAATGTAGAGAAAGAGCGGTAGGAAGCAACTTCGTTATAGGCTCACGACAGAAGAATTGATTTTGTCTCTTCTTGGAGGTTCTCGAGCTATCAATTTTTGCAACAACTTCGCACGTGTAGTCTAACAGATTTCTGTAAAGAGTGAACAAAAGGTTTCCTAGCTCTAACTTTAAAAGTCTCAGGCATTTTCTAAATAAGTCAGAAATAAATTGTTCCAGTAGATCCGGCCTCTCGTACTGTGTTGCAAAATGAACTAGAAAGAAAACAGAAAAATTCTTAAATCCGTCCATCTTCTTGCAAAATGAAAAAGTGATATCTCATAAATGAAATATTTTTTTAAAATGAAGCGGTCTGAAGAAACGTGCTACCAAAAGAGAAAGGGAAGAAACAGGTGGTATCCTCAGATTTCTCAAATATGAGAATCATGGAAGCCTAAGAAAACGAGAACAACTGCACAACAAACTTAAAAAATGATCGAGCACAAATTTAGACCTGAACAAAACAGCATGTCCCACACCTCCTTAACGAGAATAACAGCAATCCCTTCATTCCTAATAAGCACAGAGGAATATCTAGCAATTGAACCGTTTGGTCGAAGGATCACTTTTCGTCAGTATAAATGCCGCTGGTACTACGGAAGTGAGAGGGCCAGTACAATCCGAAGAACACATGTGCCTCATCCAGAATTCGAGTTCATCAACTAAATCGAGTGTTCCAGAACTTGCTGCTCAGACTACTCAAGCACTTAGGCCGGCGTTTCTGAAAAGAATGCATGTGTACCTCTACAAAACTATAAAATCCAGATGATGGATAATCCGCCCCAGTGGAGCAGTTTGCAAATCTGACTTCGGACCAATCGTCCGAAACGTTAACGGAATCGAGTCACCGCATGTGTTGTTATTTCAAGATATGATCACAGAGTACCATGAGCGGATATATTAAAAAAACAAGGTTACAAAATTTACAGATTTGAAAGTGAATCGCCTTCGAATTGCCCCGTTCGGAAGCCACATGTTTGGACCAACGCTGTTTCCACTGTTGAACCCTTTTTAAAATCATTTTGCGAAACAGTGAGCAGCTGGTTAATCGCATTCTGTTGTATAACTTTAATATATTGAAATCCTTTTCCCTTTAAGTGATATTTGATTTGGGGAAAGAGAAAAAAGTCGCATCATGCGAGTTCTGGAGAATAGCGTATATGTCGGATGCTTGGCCAGAAACTGCTGCACGAGTGTATCATACGTAGACAGGCGCATTGTCATGGAGGAGCTGCACTCGCCGTTCTCATTTAATGCTCGAATTTTGAGAGGAAGTGCGTTCCTCGAACGTGGAAAAACTTGGCAGTAATATACCTTGTTGATTGTCTGGCCTGAAGGAGAGTATTCATGCTACACAATTCTTTCATGACTAAAAAAAACAGCCGGAATCGTCTTGACAGTGCTGCGCCTCTGTCGTATTTTTTGTGTCAAAAGATTTTTGGGTTGACGTAGCTTTAGTTTTGGGGTCATGCCCGTAAAACAACAATTCATCACCAGTTATGATAGTTTTCAAAAGGTTTCGTCGTTTTCGACGCACTCAAGCAGGCCACTAGAAGCTGGAACATGGACATGTCTTGTGGCAAAACAACTGACAGCTGTTCTGCCAAAAATTTGCTGAGAAGCGTTGTCATACCCAGATCATCCGTAAGAATCGTCTGAACTGAACCGAGATAAAAGTTGGATTCTTTAGATAACTCACGAATAGCGATTTGGTAATTTTTCCGTTCGACGATTTTTCCGTTTGTTTTCACTTTTTTCTGAATACTGGCTTCCAAGATTGTTCATCACTCTCAACACCTTCACGACCATTTTTAAAGCGTTTATACCACCCATAAACTTGTGCACGACTCATACAATCCCTCCAATAGACTTTCTTCAACTTGAAGTATGTGTCTTTGCAAGTAACGCCATTTTGTTAACAAAATCTGATGCAAATTCGTTCATGACTTTTTTTTTGACGTGACAAATTCGACAAACAATTTCACACACGTAAAAACGAAACACTATTGTAAAACAACAGGACGAGCAGGGGAGACGTGAGTCACGGAACACTATTGTAAAACAACAGGACGAGCAGGGGAGACGTGACTCACGGAAAGACCGTAGGAGTTTTCAGGTCGACCTGTGGCAAATCACGTCCTGCTGTTGCGCGCAATTCAGAAATTATGCACTCAATCCGGATACTTTTTTTATCACACCTTGCACTATTTTTAAATACTGGTTCTTTTCCTAGAATCAAAGTCACAAATTTAGGGACGGAAGACAGCGTATAGCCGTCAGAGAGGTTTTTTGATTATGCTTGTCATTAACTCCACCCGCCCTCCACGTAAAAAAAGCGAGAAAGAGACGATGAATAACTCAATTTTAAATGATCAAATTGATCACCCTTCTATCGCATTTTTTATAAAATTCAAAAAACAGAAATCTGCAGTTTGGGAATTAACATGTGCTACACGCACTGAAGGGCCAAAAATAACTGGGGTACATCTCTAACACTGTGTTCGCCCTCCTCGCGATCGAATAACGGAAGCAATGCGTCGGGCAATGATTTCCACGAGCTCTCTGTAGTAATCTGGAGACAGTGCACACCATGCTTCCTTAACAGCATCCCCCAACTCCGTAATATTCGCAGGTGGATGATTCCTGGCACTGACGACATTTTGAACAGCATCCGAAATGTGTTCAATGGCGTTTAAATCTGGCGAACGAGAGGGCAAAGTCAAGATGCTAAACTCCGTGGAATGTTCCTCCAGATATAATCGGGCGACTCATCGTGGACTTGCGCGATGGCGCATCATCGTGTTGCAAGAGGTCGACCCGTCGGAGTTGATGCAAAGCATTATTTTTGATTTTTGACGTACTAACATTTGAATGGACGGCGCTTTAGAACAATGCTGTTAAATAAACAGAATCCCATAAAAGGCAATACAGTATGGTTATAATACACTGATGTTCAAAATTAAGAGACTTTGCACATTTGTCGAATTTCTGAAAAACTAATGGACACAATTTAATGAAATTTGGTATGGATACACAGTTATATAAGAGAAAAAATTATATCATACAACAGTCATCGTACGCACTCATGATCGTCAGTAAGGCTCATCAGCGCAGGAATGTCCAAAATCGACGTTGCAAGATCGAACATAAAATGACTCTAATATGGGGTATGGTCCCCTCTGACAGTCCTACAGCTTTCACAGCGCGAAGTCATACTGGAAACGAGGCAGTTCATGATTCCCTGTGGCAGTCGGTCCCACTCCTGCAGCAACGCAGTTTTCAGCTCCTGGATGGTTCTCGGAGGGGATGGCGAGCTGCAATTGCCCTCCCAAGAGCGTCCTATACATGCTCGATTGGGTTTAGGTCTGGCGATCTGGCTAGGCAATCCATACGGCGAATATCCTCACTTTCAAGGTAATCGTCAACCAGGTGAGCCCTATGTGGACGAGCGTGGTCGTCCATCAAAATGGAACAGAGGGCCAACTGCGCCTCTGAAAAGTCGAACATGGGGCTATAAGATCTCATCCCTATACCTCTCAGCAGTCAGGGAGCCTCTGTCAAACACATGGAGAGATGTGCGGCCGTCCAACATGATGCCTGCCCAGACCATGACACCTCTGCTGCCATAGCGGTCCCTTTCTCTATTGTTGGAGAAAAGGTATCGGATCCCAGGTTCTCTCCAGATGAAGGTATGTCGAGAATCAGTGTCCAGGCTGAATCGCGACCCGTCTGTGAAGAGAGCGTTACCCCACTGAAGTCTGGTCCAAGGCTGATATTGTATGCACCATGCTAAATGTGCTCTCTTGTGTGCTGAAATGAGCGGGACGCAAACAGCGAGTCTTCTGGCAAAACGCCCTGTCTCATGAAGCCTTCGGAAAACAGCAACCCTTGAAACTCGGGTTCCAGTGGCTGCATGCAGCTCACGAGATAGCTGTGCATGTGTAGCAGTCCTGTGGCGCCTCGCCGAAAGTGCCAAATAACGATCTTCATTGGCCGTCGTGGCTCTTGGACAACCTTGCCCAGGCCTTCTCGATATGGATCCGGTATCTTTAAACTGTTTCCAAAAATTGCAGACAACGCTGCGCGTTACATTGAGCTCTGTAGCAACCTGCACTTGCGATTGCCGGGCCTCCAATCTACCGACGATTCTTTACTTCATTCCGTCATCAATATGTTCGTGGCAACTCATTTTACCAGACTGCCTATGAAATTGAACCAACTCCTGCAAGAAACACAGCGAATGTTGCCGAGGGGTACAAGAGAACTAATCGCGGAAAAAGCCACGTGTGCTTTTAACGCCCTGCGCTGTCACAGCTCCGCCCACACGCATGTGTACGCTTACGTATTCGACACTGTACATTTGCATTCGTATTCGGTGGCATTATTTGTACCTTTGGTTCCGTACTTTTTGTGAAAATTGACAAAATGTGCAAATGCTTTGAATTTTGAACACCAGTGTATTTCAAGGGTGAAAGATGAGTAAAAGAACAACAGGCATTATTTCCGTGTTTCAACCTCAAAGAATTGGCCAGTGTGATGTTTTCCGAAGCAACGATATACTCCACATCTTCTACTCTCATGACAACCAACTGGAAAAACTTTATTTAGTGATCTTCACTCCAGTTGACTTTTAGAGAGCAGGTCGTTAAAAATGCCTTTTAATATGATGTTTAACTCCAAATTTTATTAATGCATATGTAAAATCCATTTCCCCTAATTTCTGAATAATCTCCGATGCAACTTGAAAACTCTTACGATAACTTCGGAATAAGGGTTTCAGTTGACAAAAATCTGGGATAAGAATTTTTTATTTTATCTGACATTACTCTAGCTTAAGAACTTCAACGAAAAAATATGTATTGCAAAATTTACAAGAACATTTGAATTCACTCCTCACGGACTAATCCAACCTTATTCTTTTGAAAAAAGCATGTAACCAAAAAATAAGGAATCACTCTTGATATTTGTTGAACGCTTCCTGTACTTGAAACAAATGTGTAACGTGAAGTGACAAGTTGTGAAGTCAAAGTACGGAGACGTATTTTACCTTTAAAACAATAATGCAACTGCAGCGTCAGCACAAAATTATTCTTCATTTGGATGTGGTACAACAAACCACGATGACCCATCCTTGTTCACATGTAAGAGCATTAAAGTTATTAATTTCTGTTATCAACATTTGGTTTTATTTACGACTGTACTTTTGAAGGGCAACGCATTGCTGGACTTGTTTATGTTTCCAGACCTGGCACTCAGCGTTCCACTACGCGATATAAATAGTACCACAGCGAAATGCAAAAGTACGCGCGCGTACGTGCCAAATGAAAAATTTCATTCTATTTGAAACAGGTGTTTGCAAATATAATTTCCTCCGAATTCCCGAAATAGCAGTAAGCAAAGATTTGCTTATTCAAACACAGTTGACTTCCTATTTTTAAGATAAATAATTAATTCGTGAAATGTGAAGCCGGAAATCAATGATAAACATTTTTTTAATTTATAAGTTCTTTAGTTATGAAAACGTTTATCACCCTTTCGTTGTTTACCTTACTTGTTTAACAAATACCTCACACACCCAATGGGGCTTTTTTTCTACAGTGACGTCAGTTTTCCAGCAAATAGAAACTCTTATCGGAAATGGATCAAACTTTTCCTCTAAGGACTTTACATACACACCGAAAAGCTATAATATGTATTAAGACCAGCGTGTCTTTATGCAAATCGATGTAACTGCAGGAAGACGCCGCCGCGTGTGAAGGTCATCAAGCGCTACAAATAACATATCATAAGTTACTGAGCACGGTTAATCAATATTTTTCTTGCCCTTCATATGCAAAGTTCGAAACTGTGATGGTCAGCCTTGGTTAATTCAGCCCACTTTATTAAATTTGGGCACCAACAGAAGGGATGCTTCAGAGTAACTCTCTTGTAATTGCATTTCCTGCCACCTGCGTAAACCATCTTGCTTAAACGGGGCTGCGTAGCCGCAGGACACTGCAATTGCCAGTACTAATCGGTTCTCTGTCAAAAGCAACTACAATGGCCAGGAGAGGATAAAACCTGAACCTTAAATTAGTGGAAGGTCTTTCTATCCGATGCATCTTGTTTCCTGTTATTCCATATGCACGTCTTTGTACGTGTTCTTTGTTTATCTGTGAATTTGTCAGCACCAGGATGCATTGTGGGACGAAAACAAGCTGGTGGATGCATTGTAAAGCTATGAGCAATGTTTTGCTGTAAAACCCTGTATCCAGTCATTCAGGTACAGGAAATTATGATGTCTACCGCCTACTTAAACATCAGTGAAGACCAGGTACATCCTTTCGTGGCAACGATAATCCCCTGGGGTTGCGCCTTCTTTCAGAAGCCTAATACAAAATCCTCATCTGGTGGGACTGCTGGAAAATGGTTCTTTCGAGGAACATAAAGAAGACTTCCAGATATTGCTCTGTCTTTCGAAATTCTCCAGCCATCAATCCAATCGTCCATCTCTGGTTTATGTTGGAACCGAACATTCGATCTGTGTCAGATAAACCACGTGACTTACCTAGTTTGTTTACTTTCTATCGTGACTTTTCCTGTGCCACTACACGATGTGAATAGTTCCACTACGAAATGCAAAAGAACGCGTGCGAGTATAGAGTGGCAATAGGATTCTCTGAAGTGAAACATCATTCTTCGTTGGCTTTGAGAGTCTTCATAAGCAATTAAATTGACTTTCTAAACTTCCTTGCCTTAGGAGACAATGATGTCATACTTTCGCAAATAGCTTTAGCGTTGCCTGTAAGTTTGGATGGTCTTTACTAGGCAGTTGAATGAATCCATAAGTATAAATTAAGCTACTGAATGGAAGATGTAAGAAAGCACTTTTTATTACAGATATTTGTAACTTTCGTGCATTTCTACTTTGAATTATCTTTGATTGAAGTACATTTCTTTACTTTTTAAAAGAAGTCTTTTACTCGCGTTTTAGACCAACGCTCTCTTGTTATAATCTCAACTGCTTCGGCCCTCGCAAGGAAGGCCCACACTTCTGCATGTATTACTCATCTCTTAAAATAAACAACCCGTGGTCATCTTCAGCGGGAAAATTATTTCGAAAACGTTTATATCTCGTAATGGCCCAACAACGCGTCAGCAATCGTCGGGGAGGGACGCCTGTGCACTTTCAGAAGTACTTCCTCCATTTCGAAAAATCAATGCATAAGCAAACTCTATTTGCTTTGAATTTTTTGAGTGTGCAGGTCTTTCACTAGAGCATTACTAGAATCAGAGGGGACTCGTATTTGTTCCCGTTTCTTATGGGAAGAGTACATTTCATGACATCTAATGAGGCAGGATGTAAGGGGAAACTGAGGGAGGAGGGGGATGTAAAATAAACTTTGCAATTTCATTTCTTCTCAGAAATCTCAATATTTTCAGTCGATATGCGATTCTGAAGTCATTACACCTAAAACATTTTCAAAATAACCAAGGTTGAAAAAAAACAGCCCCCCTTGTTTGGAAGCTGGTTTAAAACTATTCGAAGAGCTTGGTTCAAAGATATTTGAAAAATTTAGGTATTAATTATCTGATTTATTGCTCTAATTTCCTTTATTCTGTTTTCTCTGTTCAGAAATTCAACTTACATAGCACGTGATTGTGAAATTCTCAAATTTTCAGGGGCTAACAGAGGAAATGTGTTGATACGCTAAAATACAAAGCTGTGAGGTCTCAATGATATTGCAGCTTCTCTATCACTTCTCGAGCTGGGTACATGCATCTAATTTTGGCTTTTATCCATTTCAAGTTTTATTCAGTTTCTTTCTTATGAAGAGTAACTCCATCTTTAGACAATAGAATCGTTAGCCTTTGATCTATATCATTCATTATTCTTGCAAACACGACATTTTATTTTGTTCTATCTGGATGCGTGTAGATCAGAGTTAGTAATAGACGGACAACAGTCTCATGCTTGTGTTTTCTCTTGACATTCGTATCTTCACATATACATTATTTCCATCTGTTTGTTTTCAAGTGGAAAATGCAGATTTGCATTTTTGTAGTTCTCATTCATTTCCTTTGTATGTCCGGTTGTTATTCATTTCATTATCCTTTACGCATTATATAATGAACTACTGAGTACCCCTGAATGAACTGAATCAAAACCAAAAGTGGAATTTACTTGAAAGCCTTAAGGTTCCGTGTACCGTGATTATGACGCTGAATTTCTAAAAATGAGCGTTAGTTGAAAATGGTTACCAGAACCTAGTTGCGTTTCCAATGTTGTCTTATGGGGATAAAAGGGCTGTTACTTGCGGAAGGTAGAAGCGTTTTTTCATATCGAACTAACATCATTACTGAAGTAATTATAAGTGCAAGAAGCCGTTTCGTTGGGATTACATTACGGGTTTGCCGTACTTGACTTCATGTGCCAATGGAAGGGTGTGGAACCTGTTTTTCAGTGTAAAATGTAAAATCTTTTACGAACTCAAAGCATGCTATTTTTTGGTCTGAGTTTCCCACTTTATGGTAAGGCGATGATCACATCAAGCCGGCCAGTAGTGCTACTACTCCCTAGCACAGGGTGTCAGGATAAGTTATGCCAACCTTTCCTTTATATTCCTTCATTGATGCTTTATGACAAAGCAATGATCATACCGAACCGGCAGTCGCACAGCTTCGCCCTAGCACACAATGTCAGGATAAGTTATGCCAACCTTTGCTTTGTATTCCTGCATCGGCGCTTTACGGATCAGTGGCGGGACATTGTAGCAGCCGAATGTCTAGCGGAAGGACATAAGGTTGTGTGTTTGCAAAACCTTTCTGAAAATCAGCAACATTACCCGCTCTTCATTAACTGAAGTTTTATTATATGCATATAAGCGTGCCTCATATCTGTCCAGGCATTATCGCTCATCTTCAGGTGTCACTCTTCCTAACGGGACATTTTAATAAAGTTGACGTAAATTATTTCGAAAACTGCTTTACACTTTCGTTTCTGAATATTTTTGCCCAATCATGTGTTACTTAAAACAGCCTCTGAAAACGTTATTGCAGAATCAGTTAAATCTCATCGCTTTTCTTTCAGCTAGTACTTTCAGTATTATCCAATCTAATTTCAAATGCCTCTGTTTCAATTCGATGCCAGCTGGTTGTTACAACACTTCCTTATTTTTTAAGTTTTTATATTACTTACTCAGGAGATTTTATCTGCTGCTATTTAACTTCTTCTCGAATAACACTTTTTCGAGAGAGAAAAATCTACTGTCTTTAAAATAATCACTTCTTTACCTTCATTTCTTAATACGTAGCCATTTCGGTGTGCGAGAAGTTACTCGCTTTTAGAAGCAGGGATTTGAAACGGGCTGCTTGTTACAGAAATATATATTGTAATAGCTTCACTCTTTGTGGGTACCAAATGAGAAGGAATTCTAATCGAAGATGGAATTCTCTGAGAACTTACTTATCCCAAAACGATTTAGTGCAGAAATAAGATTTTGGTGTAATTTCTTAAGGATTCAGAACAGGATTCTTATAAAGATTATAGGCATAGCAAAACGAGATTCAAAATCATTTTGAGAAATGTGTAGATTGAAATTTTTAAAAAGATAATGAGCGGTTAATGTCGACAATATCGAAGAGGTATTTTTATCCTAAACGGCAATCTCCCTAATATTGCTTATACCTAGCGGCAACGCAAAATATTTCGACTTTTCCTCGAAATACTTTGAACGTTTTGTTGGAAAGGAAGATCACATTAACATGACCAATAATATTGAGAAATAATATAGGTAAAAAACTGACATTATCTTATAGTATTTTTACATAGCTTCACATTTGATGTCCGAAGATTTGCATAACCATTGTCTCGAACCTTGTTTTCAAGGTTTATTCGTGATAAAATCATTTTCTCCTTAGTGCCTCGCGTGTATGGTTCATACCACACACACGAAGCACTCAAGAGAGAATGATTTTATCAATGGTTATGGAAGATTGTTTCTCGTGCTCAGAGGTGAAGAGAGATTGCTTCTTGGATTCTTGAGTAATCTTAACGGGACTTCCTTCGCTGGTATTAGAAATTTCCCCGAATTTCAGTGATAGCTTTTCCACGGAATCAAGACGTTTGATGAGCTATTGTATTCAATAACGAAACAGTTTTTGAAGTATGCGTTGTTGAGGAAGTCGCAACATGATGCATAACTATATACGCTTCTCTTAGTATAGATTTTAACGGTCTTGGCGTGACCATTAAAGAATAGTAATTAATTCTGTATTTTGGGTGCAATAATTCTAAAGGTATCTTAATTCATTTGCATGCAGCTTCATCATTGCGTTCATTACTTTTGCAACACCTGAGAGGTGACGAGGAAGGAAAATTCGAGAAGCAAACGCTCGGAGATGTAATAAGATGTTTTAATTCGTACCTTTTGGAGTCAAAAGACACACGCAAAGGTATGACTGAAATTCAAGGAAAGGATGCTCCTTCACACGTCACTATAAAAAAGAATGAAGGGTAATTCAGGAGTGGGATCACGAATAGGAAGCTGAAAATCGCTGAGGCAGAACACCTGAATCCGTCACCCAAGAAAATGTAGACAAGTATGAAACGATACTGCAAGATAACATTTAACTGTTAGATGCGCGAGACACGTCAAAAAGAAAACTTCATTGCATTGTGACAGAACATCTGGCAATGAGTAAGGCTACTACTGTCCGTTGATTCACAAAAGGCCTGACACCTGAGCAACAGCTGATCCGAAGGAACACGTCACTGGACAATCTGGCATTGTTGGAAACCAAACCGGAAAATATTCTGCAATGATTTCTAACAGTGAATGAAATGTGGTCATACCAGTATACTGCAGAATGGAAACAATAGAAGCCCAGTGGCTCACCAACTGCAAAGAAGACGTACTCTGTCAAACTCGAAAACTGATCACAATATTCAAGAAACGCATAAAGCGTGTTGAATCCGTTTATATTTGTGGTGTAATAAGCACAAAGATTCACCAAACTTTTGCACTCCACTGGGAGGCTTTTTCAATGCAACGGAAAACATAAAAGTGGTAGACATAAAGACATTTTCATGTTTACCATTACCTTGAAAAAGCATCTCCGTGGAGTGCGAAAACTTGGTGAATCTTTGTGCTTATTAAACTTCAAAAATAACGGATTTAATTCGCTATATGCGTTTTTTTTATATTCATTGTGTGATATATTTAAAATAACGTGATCACAATGCATTTCTGGGATGCAGAGGAAGTGGTAATAGTGGATTAACGTGCGAAGGGTCAAGTAATTCCTGAGCCATACTAAGCTAACTTACTAAACAAAAATTAGCATTTAAAAGATAAACTCCGAGGAAAGCAGAACAGCGCTACACGCCATAAACCAAACAGCTGCAATCGACAGGTGTGTGTTCTAAGAGATCATAATCACCCAAATCTTCCCTATCATACTACCATCTATTCAAATATCAAAACTAATTCGACAGGTGTATGTACTAAGAGATCCTAATCACCCAAATCTTCCCTATCATACTACCATACTTTCAAATATCAAAACAAATTCGACTGGTGTTCATTTTGTGATGGCTGAAGACGTTTTTAATGCTGTGTTAGCTAATATTGATAGCATTGAAAGATACTTTTTCCTGTAGCGCGCAAGACCATCGGGAAACCGCTGGGAAAATTGTGTATGATTTCAAGGCTGATACTAAATCTAAAACTAATGCTACCAAGATAATTATTTCATGGTGGTGCAAGAACATTTGACACACCCTTGTACGCAGGTAGGTTAATCTTGCTTCTGAAATTTCTATTTTATAAGTACAAGATATTCTCTTCATTCACGGTTTGTCGCCTTTTACAGAACTGAACAAAGGAAATGAAGAACTCTTTTAATCGACATTAGTGATTTACTACTCGTAGTATTTTTATTTTCAATATGTGCCACTGAAGTTCTTTGTAGCTGGATTTATGACATTGTTTGAAGTTATACGAAACGTCAGTACCAGCGTGCTTTGTAGCTACAAATCGAATGTGCATTTCGTTTTGTCATGGTAGTGACCGCTCAATGTTTTCGCAAGAAATCCTCAACGAGTTGAAGGATGTCTCAGAGTGTTGCAAGCTTTTCAGCTTATCAATAATACGCTAACGAATATTTGAAAACAAATTAAAATACCCATTAAATCTCCAGGAGATTGACAGTCTCGAAACCTTTTAGTATGCTCTTGAATTTGTACCCTTTGTTCATTCTGGGCTATGAAAGTGAACTGAAAAACTATGTGTCCGGCTAAATAAAGTTTGTGTAAATTCCTTAGAAATACTTATTTTCAGATGTCAATGAATCATGTTGAAAGATTTAGAATATTTTAAACATTCAGTACTTTCGGCTAAAAAATCATCACTGTGTGTTCTGCCATATACGCATTTAAGCCTTTTTTGAAACCTTTATCTTCGCTTCAAAATCGTGTTGATAACCCTGCAGCATATAGTTCAGTTTTTCCTCTATGTTTAGTGTATTAAGCAAAATTTATGATCTTGGAGTTCACCTGTAGTATCTTTTCACTTGAAAGAAATATACAAAATTACATGCTTAAAATGGATAAAACGACTATTTTAAAATTATGCGTACACCTTCATTTCATTCCTCAATTTAGGAAATCTATGTAATTCAATAACGGCTTGCGTTTAAGGTTTTTCTTAGCAGCATCTCGAAACATGAAACAAAATACCTCTTTTTATCCTCGATGAAGATCAGCAGATTATTTGTTTTCATGAAAAATGAATTTTTTGGAATCCAGAGTTCTTTTCTAAAAATTCCAAGGATATCGGTGGAGAGTAGAACGAAACTAAATTATAGGCAATGATGTGTAAGTAGGTTAATAGGGAGAGAAGATGTACAAATACAGGACAAACAGCTGCATCAGTTCACCGGTTAAGACGGATAACATTATTTAGATTTTTTGTAATACCACAAATGCCGGTGGACGGAAGACTAGGAAATGAGAAAAGCAATAAGTTACAAGGAAATGTGGCTTTTCTCATTCCATTGTAGTTATTACAATGGAATGAGAAAAGCAATTAGCTACAAGGAAGTATGGCTTTTCTCATTCCATTGTAATAACTACAATGGAATGAGAAAAGCAATTAGCTACAAGGAAGTGTGGCTTTTCTCATTCCATTGTAGTTAATACAATGGAATGAGAAAGGCAATTAGCTACAAGGAAGTGTGGCTTTTCTCATTCCATTGTAGTTATTGGCTCTAGCCATATAGTTATTACAATGGAATGAGAAAAGCAATTAGCTACAAGGAAGTGTGGCTTTTCCCATTCCGTTGTAGTCAATACCATGGGACAAGTTGTCATTGGCTTATGGAAAGACTTGGGTCGTTGCGCCCATCTTTGCTCACAACATTAAACAAAACACCAAGAGGAGCAACTCAAAATCGCTCCATATCTATATAACAAAGAAACAATTTGTAGTAACAGCATGTATAGGGTTGATACATGCTGTGAGCACAGCTTAGTTTGCAGTTTGTAGTCTTTCAATCATCCGTTTTGTCTATTTTCCCTTCGACTGTTGGAGATTATTGTTGTGGTGCCTTCACGCATTTGTCTTACGTAGGCAAGGTAAGGATAAAAGAAAAGCAGAAAAATCTAGCTGCTATGCAGAAAAACAGAAGCAAATGGCTCTCATCCTCAGGGTTACATGGACATAAGTGCCTGCTACTCTAGTTACAAGTGAATACTTTGGTTGTCGTTTAAGGGCAGCTTCAGTTTACATCAGCAGCTGAAGTTTTCCGTTCGGTGCTCCATTATTTTTCAAACTACATATATGCGACGAAAGGTCGACAGCTTATGGCAACTTTGGAAGTTTCCTTTTATTTCTCTCAAACGGCTCAGTATTCACACTAGGAGCTCAAACTGGAGAAGTATAATGCTGGTGCGCATTTCTTTTTCTTTGATACCTTTGTGGCTTTCCAAAAAGAATTTATGTCCTTTTGTACCTTCATTTCTTTTTCAGTTGCCTTGCATCCTCCAGAACAATCAAGAATAAAATCTCGAGTGAAATATTACAGTAGGCACTGACGAGAGAAACATTGTATTGAACGCGTCCTCCCTGATTTTTGAAATATAAAATATTCATAACAGAGAGTAAAAAGTACGGGGCAAAATATTTCCATGTGGTTTGTTAATTCTAAAATGAAGTACAAAATATTTCAAGATCCTTAAGATTTAATTTTAGGTTTTAGTTTTGGACATTAGATATCCCTTAATTACGGCAAATAATAATAATAATGTATTAAGATTAGGTTTATTACTTCAAGCTCGAAATCGTGCGTCTTATGCATTGTTTTGGACTGTCATAAGAAGCGCACTACCTGTGCAACTGACTGGGGCTTCTCTACGTTGTGTTGGAAAGCATAAAGGGGCATGGAGCGATACAAATTTTACATAATGAAACCAACTCCGTAAGAAAAATTATCAATTTATTAATTATACGCACCAGTTATTATCCACAGCTATGCCACCATCAGCAATGGGAACAAGCTGTGGTGTAACTGAGAACTGAGAACACAAAATCAGTGGCTCTAGCCATATCGCCGACTATGGAGAAGAAAGGTGAATTTGTGCGTGCATACCATTTCTGCAATGCGTGAGCTAAAATATTGCAATAGAGAAAAATTATTTTCTCACGATATTCAGGCGATCGTGTGCTGTACTAATTGCAAAAAAATGTTGTTATTTCCTTCAAGGTAGATCAAGGTCCACTTTATGAGGCGAAAGTGATCTATATCCAAAATTATCAGTAAATCCCAAAGTAAGTAAAAAGATTTTACCATATTCGGCATTGTTCATTTGATAAGAAACCTGATTACTCGCCCCGTATGGTGTTTGACATTTTCATGTGATGTGTGGTAAAAAATTAGTACAGTTATCCAAAATAAAATAAATAAATGAAAACACAGAAATGTATAATCTGTAGACACACTATCTACTTCTTTCTTGCGCTTCTCGTTCTTTTTTTAAGTAAATGTGTTTCTCATAGTTGTTATAAATGTTTCGAAATAGTCCCTCTGGATATTTTATAAAATCGCAAACTCACTTTTGTTTTTAAAACTTTTAATATCCAGAAAAAAATGTATTTGCTTCCTCGTTCATTTGCATTTTAAAAATATAAGCTGAATCTCGTAGTTCATCTTTTTGCCCTTTTTTGCATTTTCCTCCTGACAATGGAAGGTACTTTGATGTCTTTACATCTGCCACCCCAAACATTTCGTGAATTCGGCGCCACTGGCTCACACAGAAAACCTCTCTACAAACATAATCATATATATGTCAGTTGGGCCATTCTGTGTCGGGATAAACGGATAGATCTTGGATATAACTAATTGATCAACAAATTATGTCAGTCATTCATTCAATATTTAAATTAAAGATTTCCGGAGGAACACTTGTAAGACATCAGTTGTTAGTAGATGGCGAAATAAAATCACGCCACATTCACACATTTATACAAAAACTGCTGAACTTTCTGCAGAAACCAGATTTAAATGGGGACAAGAATGGAAATAGAAGTTCAGTAGATTGTAAAGTTTATTCCTATAACAAAGTGGGTACTCCTATAACAAGTGGGTATCTAAGAAAACCCGATGTTACTGCCATTTCTGTATATCCAAGCAACAACGCGTAATAATTGCGTGTTTGTTTTCCTCAACTTTTGTTTCGAAACCCTTTCATTCGTTGTAAATAACAGCCATGTTACATAACACTGTTCGTATAATACTTTTTAAATTATCATGATTCCGTCAGTGAAACTTAGTTTCAAAGACGAAAAGCACAAATTCCTTCAGTTCGTTGCAATATGACTGAATTGAAATAGGTTTCTTTTACAAACGAAAAAAAGTTTGGGGCAGGATTTTTCAACAGCCTTCTTATTTTAACAATAGCAGACATGAGAGCAGTACTAGTTCTGAGTAAATTTCCAGACACAAAGGTCCTAATCGGATATTTCCTCGGAAAGCAAATAGTGTAGAACTCTATTATTCTTTCTGGTCAGAAAAAGATTCCAGAAGCATAAGCTATAATATCGATATTAGAAGCGCATAAAGAAAAGCGCTGTGCCTTCTTTAAAGACATTATCTTTCAGCTTTTTCGTAACAATATCAATGTTTTCCAATAAAGAAATGAATATTCATCAACACACATGAGTGTGGTATCAAAATTCTCATACACAACGGAGCGATAGGAAAACGAAAAGATAAAATTTCTCTGAAAAAACGGAAATGTAAGCTTTCGGCAGTTTTTACATTAAACATGCACTTTTTTACACTAGTGTTTCCATAGATGATAGAAATCCATGTAATTCGTTAACACATTGGTCTGTGCTCGAGTGGCTCGGACGAATCAGATAATTATCGATTGGAAGTGTGCCCAAAAGTAATAAACGAACTTGATTTATTCTGCCGTATTGTCAGGGTCTGATTCATGAGGACACAAAAGGTTTTCTTAGAAACACATATTATGGAGTAGAGACTTATTTATATCAAACAGAGGTTCTCGCTCTTTCCACGTTTATACGTCAAATGTCTGTATTAATGACTCATTTATATTTGCCGATCCAATCTGTTCCAACCTCTGACACTATTTCTGCTTTAAGCAGACTTCGTAATCATTGGTTCCGTACCCCATTGCATTTCTAACTTCATGCACCACCCTTTTGGACCTCGGGTTACGGAATTGTTTGGGAAACTAAAACCTCCTAAGGAAAATCACCACATTAGACCTTTGGTTTCTGGGTATGCTAATCCCACCAGGCCTTTGGAAAAATCACTAGCCAAATATCTTACCCCTCTGATCTCTTCCTCACAATATTCTATTGGGTTTTCGGAAAAGTCATGACGTATTTCACCATGTTTTGAAAGTTCATTTATTGATAGAAAGAACAAAGATCAATCAATGATATAATGCCCGTTTTGTTCGATGACCTTTTGCCGTCTTTCAGTGAGCTGCAGAATGTCTCGTTCATAGAAGGACCTGTTTTTCGTAGCGAAAAACTTTACAAGGTGCTGATTTACAGCCTCATCTGAACTGAACGTTATACCACACAAGGACTGTTGAAGAGAGCGATACAAGTAGAAGTCAGACGGCGCAAGGTCAGGCGAGTATGCTGGGTGTGGCAACACATCCCACCCAAGCTCCAATAATTTTTTGCGGGTGATCAAACTTGTGTGTGGTATCGCTTTATCGTGATGGAAAACAACACCTTTACGATGAACGAGCTCTGGACGTTTCTGGATGATGGATTTGTTCAAACTGTCCAATTGCCGACAGTACACTTTCGAATTGATTGTTTGGTTCCGTGGTAGGAGCTTGAAAAACTCGACACCTTTAAAATCCCACCACACTGAGACCAAAACCTTCCGCTGATGAATTCCTGCCTTGGATGTCGTCTGAGGCGAAGCAGCCCGTCGCGACCAAAACCGTTTGCGCAGCACATTGTTGTACCCAATCCACTTTTCGTCACCAGTTATCAGTCGCTTCAAAAAAGGATCGTTTTCCTCACGTTTAATGAGCATATCGTACATATTTATACGCGCCGTCAATAGAGCTTCTTTGAGTTCATGAGGAACCCACACATCGAGTTCCTTACGTATTCCAGCTTCCTCAGGTGGTGGTGAACGCTTGAATGATGGATGTGCAATATGTCTGCAATCTCATGTGTCGTGTAACATGTGTTTGACTCGATCAATGCCTGGATTGGGTCGTCATCATCCTCGGTTGTTTTCCCGGACCGAGGAGCATCGTTTAGGTCAAAATCACCAGCACGGAATTTTGCGAACCACCGCTGGCACTGACGTTCTTGCAGAACATTATCACCGTACACTTTACGCAACTTTTCACAAGCTTGACGCGCGTTCTTCCCTTTACGGAAGTAAAACAGTAAAATATGTCGAAAATGAACCGTTTGGTCTTCCATCTTCAACTTGTTGTCAAATCTCCGCAGATCAACCAAATCGCTCACTATTCCTTTTAGACTGCAGCTAGAACTGGCACCTGTCGAATGCCATAGCGATAACAGAGCTGCGCATGCCTCTAGTACTTTAAAAACCGCCCAACCACCATCAGGTGCCAAAATACGTCATGACTTTTCCGACAACCCAATATTTCTAGCTTTACAAAAGCTTTACAACGTATTAATGCTTTTAAGCATCTTGGCTCTTCTCTCCTTATGGCTTCTTTAGACGTAGTGTCTTTGTTTCCCAAAGTCCCTATTTCTATTGTACACAAACAATATCATTGAAGGTTAACTTTCCCAATTGGCGTCTGTACCCCGTGAATGAATTCAAGCGGTTCTGCGGGTATTACGCCTCATTCAGAAGCGTTCCTTTTTCAGGTTTAATGGTATTTTATATCACCAACTTGAGGGGTCCCCACTCTGACCTCTGTTGGCTGAACTTCTTCTAGAAGACGTGGAGAACGGCACTTCGGAAACTTGTCAGGTTACGCCTTTATTATACCTTCGGTATGTTGACGATGTTTTGGTCTTTTTTCCTTCGTCACTCGAAAACTTGTTTTCTTTTGCAACGATGTTATCGTTCGTCTATCCTTCTATATACTTTACTGTGGAGGTTGAATGTGACAATTCACTTCCTTTTCTAGACTTCTGACTTTGTAGGAACCCCACTTCCCAGCATCTGACATACTCGGTTTACAGAAAGCCTACTTTTTTACCCATAATGATTTCACGTGCTTCTGCCCATCCGATTTGGTATAAGATTTCACCTTTACACTTTCTTGTTTGTGGAGTATTTACCCACTCCTTTTCTGTAGCCTTCCGTGAGGAGGAACTTCCAAAGGTATATGCCATTGCTTATGAGCACGAATTTTCGTATTCAGAAGTTCATAGAATCTACCGTAAAATCCAGAACTCAACACTTTTTACTCTGACACGTGAACGAGATGTCAAATATGTTGGATCAATGACTTACGTCCTTCATGTGAATGTGACTTTATCGAACATCTGTCACAGGTACGGTATCGGTTTTGGGTTAAAACATAGAACATTTATTCCCTGATTAAAAATGATCGGGACCGTGTTGTACTGTCGTGAAAATGCGGCATTTATTTTATTACTGCCAAATCTGTCGATCCTTAAGGCAAGGACCTTATATATATCAGTTCAACCCCACGGAGACTAAAACAAGAAATAAGGAACACCAATATAGTGTAAAAAATGGCTCGTCATCTACTGCTTTAGCCAGGCTTACTTCAGCTGGTACACACTAACCATCTTGGACAGACGTTTCCATTCTATCTACCTCTACAAGGAGGGAAACAGTACTCTTTAAGGAGAGTCTCTACATTTTACATCGAGTGGACACCTGTTGCAATGATGAAGTACCCAGCTATATTTCCCAGCCCTCGAAGACGATACTTTCCTCAATTCCGGTTCCTACTTCTAACACGGCAGATTCCGACCATCATTAATGGAACTCTACGGGCCTCTATTTTCCAATATTACGTTCAGTAAGTGAACTATCTTACTATCTTGAATTTCTTTCTTCGTTGAGAACGTTTGGCAACGACGCTCATGTATAAATGTGTTTCTGGAACTCCAACTCGGTCTTTCATCTGATGATGTCATCGCCGCGAGCACGAAAGCACTCATGTGATTTTAACTATGTAAACAATTTTAATTTCTGTGTGTTTTTAGTTATTAAAGTTTGCTTGCAACTGGAATCATTCAGCAAGTTTGAACATTGTGCATTAACAGCAAGTTTCTTCCCCTAAGTAGTCTTTGTAGCAAGAAAAGTTTTATTTTATAATCAACAGTGGCAGTTATCTGTACCATACTTGCTTCAGTATCACAGTATGAAATAAATACTTATATTTGAAGTTATTATTTGCACGTTCAACTACATTTTTATAAGAAAAATCATTATTACTATTATTGTCGTCATTTTTCTAGTGTTGGCAGGTTTGTAGAATGACATCCGTTTGGATTGGGTGAAGCATTTACTATGGAAAACCTAATTCCTGGAGATTTTTCGGAAAGCTTTTGGTACCACTACGATTGTGCAGAAATAGGAATCGGTACGAGGTGTGTTGTGGTTTGTTTTCAAATCCTTTTTTCAGTCGCAACTTCTCAAGTTCCGAGATGTTCTTGGATACTGTCCTTTAGATATTCTCTGTAAAGTGGAACCGCTACATCAATTTTTGTGTCCTCTTCATTTTTTTTGTCTGCGATTACAATGTCAGGTCCATTTTGTTCAACGGTGTTGCTTGGGATGATACAGTAGGTTTGTCCCAGTACATGATGTAATTCAGATTTTTCAGAATGGGTTCTGGTTCATACTTGTAGTATGCCTGGTGGTTAATGCAATATACACTGCTGGCCGCCTAAAATGCAACACCAAGAAAGAAGCATCCGATTAGCCTGAAATTCGCAGCATGCGTAGCCCACGAGAGGACATGCAAACGATTAGCATTGCAGGGCATATGCAAATCATGTGAGCCCGGCACGCCACCAAGAAGCACTATAAGAAGGGTGCAGAGAAAACGGGGTGTAAGTGGTGGAAGTGTGCTGTGTAGCCGGACCTGTTCGTGGGAAGCTTCCTGATGCCTGGTCGCAAAATACGGCAGTCATTCCAGCACGTTTCGGAGTTAGATAGAGGACAAATAGTGGCTTATCGCGAACGCGGTTTATCGTACCGAGACATCGGCGACTGTGTGGGACGACATCCAGTCACAGTGAGGCGAGTATGGATTCGGTGGGTGCCGGAGGGACGGACGGACCAACGTGAGGGATTGCCGCAGCCGCGGCACATTACCGAACGAGAGAACCGGCATGTTGTGCAGCGGGAATTGACGGCTTGCACCGCCACATCACGAACGTTAGCGCAGGAATTAGAGTGTGCGGTGCAACAACCTGTATCTGCACGTACCGTTTGACGTCGTCTGCAGGAGCGGGGACTTGTCTCACGGCACCCATTGCTCCGATTACCATTGACGTTACACCACCGGCGAGTGCGGCGGCAGTGCGCCGTTGAACGCCGCAGCTGGACTACGGAATGGCACGACATTGTCTTCTCCGACAAATCCCGCTTCTGCCTGCAACACCACGATGGTCGGATCGCGTGTGGCGGCAACGCAGCGAGAGACTGTATGACGCCTGCAGTATGCATCGCCATACCCGTCCGTCGCCTGGCGTTATGGTTTGGGGAGCAATTGGATATGAAACCCGCACCCATCTGGTACGCATCGCTGGTACACTCAACAGCCACTGCTACATCTCCGACGTTTTGGAGCCTGTAGTTCTCCCTTAACTGCAGGACCTGCCAGTGGCCACGTTACACGCATCGTGCAACATTTCTTCACGGCACAGCAGGTGTCACTGCTGCCGTGGCCCACCTATTCGCCCGATATGTCACCCATCGAACACGTCTGGTCGCTGATAAGTAACCGAGTGTCCTGCAAGCATCACCCGCGGCTACGCCAGAGGAATTGTGGCAACGTGTGGAAGCAGCCTGGACCGACATACCCCAAGCCCACATCCAAAGCCTCTTTCGTTCGATGTCGCGGCGTGTAGCGGCCGTTATTGCCAACCATGGGAGCCACACGAACTATTGATGTCTGGGTGTTCCGCAAGTCGCACGGTCCTGTAAGCTCAATCGTTTCATCTGTTGTTATGTGTCCACTAAATCTGGCTTTGCTATCTCGTGTCCTTCTTGATGTTGCATTTTGGGTGGCCAGCAGTGTATTAGCTATCTGGTCGTGTTTATTAAAGTGTTCTTTTGAAGCACGGAAAGAGTAATCTGATTAAATGTGCATGGTTTCATTGGCTTTTACATACATATACTCCACTGGTCTAGATATTTTACTATACGTTTCTTTTATGTTGTTATGTGTTTTGACAAAGGGATCTTGAATTCCGATGATAAATCTCTCGGTCTCTGGATAAAGCTTAACTCCGTTTTTTCAATCATTGTAGTGAGAGGTTTTTGTGAATGTTTTACAGATCTAAGGTGTTCTGATACACAGCAGATTTTTGCTTTTCAAACTTTGCCGTGGATCTGATTTGCTTTCTTATTGAGGAAGGAGCTAAGCAATGTTCAATGTTCAGTGGGATAGAGCCTTCTTCAGCTTCTACCACTACTGTGATGATGACATGTTTCTTCCTAAGAAGTATTGCTATAATTCTTGCTCTTTTTTCCGACTGAGATCTGATATATTATTTAGCCACTTTCCTCCATTTTTTTTTCAAGTATAATCTTCCAACTAACGATTATGGACGGTGGCATTTGTATTTTGTTAAAAGTCTTCTACTGAGTTTGTCAAGCTTTTGTAAATCAGTATTAGTCCAATTACGGATCTCAAAAGACTACGTTAACGTAGGTATAGCCCAGGATTTGGTGGTAGTAATTGTATTTTTAGCGTATAATTTAATGCTTAGAACTTCTTCACGCGACTGGTGAATTTTGTTGTATACCCCTTTTTATATGTTTGGTTTAGCATTCTAGTTTGCTAGATATTTTAAAACTGGACATTTTCAAGGTTCTCAAGCAATTCATTTCCTTGCCTTCCTACTGATTAGTACGCATATGTTGAAGCTCATTTCCACTCCTAAATCATCAATGAAAAATTTAGTTCACAAGTTGCTCTTTCTTGTGGGCATAAAAATATTTTATTATTGTTATTATTTTAAATATTACCTAGCAGTAATGTTGACTTCGCGTAAAATACTTGAAATGAATAGACTTCCCTGTGTACAATTGCTTTTAATGATATTTGGAAACTGAAAGATCTCCTACAACGTCATTGTTTTTACAAAAATGAAACAATGAGGAACAAACCATTAGACGAAACATGCATATACATACGAATAACTTTTACAAAAATGAAACAAGAAAGACATCAGCTCATACGTAGGTGATGTATATCATCGTCAACCATTATCAATCCACTTCTGGACGAAGGTCTCTGCAGGTTTCTACCACAACGGTCTGTCTTGTGCCAGTCTCCTCCATATTATTCCCACATATTTTTGAATTTCATTCACCCATCTTCCATGTGGTCTTCTGGGTATATTCCTGTCCTTTGGAATCCAATCTAAAATTTCGGCTGTCCATCGATAGTCTGTCCTTCTGGCAGTATGTCCAGCCCATTGCCATTTCAGGCATTTCACTCTGATCACGATGTCTTCCACTCTTGTCATTTTTCTGATCCACCAGTTCCTCTTCTTATCTCTAATGGTTACACCAAGCATGCACCTATCTATACTTCTCTGAGTTGTCTCGAGCCTTTGTATGTCTCTTTTAGTTAAGGTCCACGTCTCTGCATCATACGTAAACACTGGAAGGATACATTGATCAAACACTTTTCTTTTAACACATAACGGAGTATTGCTCTTTAAAATTATGCAGTTTCTTCCAAAAGCTCTCTAGGCAAGTTTTATACGCCGATTAATTTCTTCATCAATGTGACCCTCACTTGTACGCATGTGTTATCTCCAGCTTTTATGCATCAATCGATAAATCTCCATTTCTTATAAAAGCATTGTACATCACTTTTGTCTTCTAAAAGTTCGTTTTAATCGCATTTCGTTCCTCTCGTCAGCAAGTTGCTGAATCATACTCTTCAGCTCTAATGGGGTTGTTGTAAAAATGACTATATCATCAGCAAAACGAAGGTGAGTTAGATAATCTCCATTAACCTCTATCCTTTTGTTTTCCCAGTTCAGTGATTAAAAGACGTTTTGCAGTGTGGCATTAAAGAGTTTAGAATATATGCTTTCACCTTGTCTCACTCCCTTTTCAATTTTTATGTGTGCTGTATTCTCACACAGCCAAATCTTTGCACTTGCATTTTCATAGATGTTATGAATAATATTAATGTATGCATCTTCAATACCGCAGGATTTCAAAGCCATTGTAACTGCTGATGGTTTCACTGAATCAAAGTCCTTTTCATAATCGATAAAAGCCATGCATAATGGAAGTTCATATTCCCTCGCTCTTTCAATTAGTTCTCTCAGTACGTGAATACGATCTATTCTGCTGTAGCCACTCCTGAATCCAGCTTGTTCTCTCGGTTGAGCCATGTCCAGTGTCACCTTCAAGCGCTGTGAAAGAAATTTAGTGAAGATTTTATAAACCACTGATAAGAGGCTGATAGGTCTGTTGTTCCTGAGATCCTCAATGTCACCTTTTTTATGTAACAGGATCATTGTAGCATTGTTCCAATCATCAGGAATCTTCAATTCATTAAGGCATCGAGTGAAAACTTGGGCGAGTATTGTTTCAATATCTGCACTTGCTTACTGTTTGATATCTACAGTAATTCCATCTTCTCCTGGAGCTTTTCCCCGCTTCATGTTCTTGATTGCACATGCAACTTCTGCTAGGAAGACTGGAAGAATTCTGGTACTGGTACCTTTCATGATGTCTGGAGTACATGTATCATCCCTTTCATATAATTTGGAGTAGAAATGTTTCACTCTTGTCAAACGATTGCCTCTATTTATTGTTACCGAACCATCGTCTTTTCTCAGTGCATAATCTGTTTTCTTCCCTCACTGCGATGTCGTGTTTCTATCTTTAGGCTTTGGTTGTTTCCAATTGCTTTCCTCATTAGTTCACAGATGAATTTCTTTACGTCTTCAGTGATACTTTTTCGTACTGCCTTGCACATCTCTATATAGATATTCCACTTTGGGAGTCACATCGTCTTTAGTTGTCTTCATCTCTCTTCTTTTTTGCATCAACATTTTGGTTTTCCCTGATTATTTGTTCACATGTAACTTGTTCTTAGACCCAGCTAATTTTGTTCCTGTTTCCATAAGAGCATTGGTTTCGTTTCTGTTAACTTCAGAAATATCTACTTCTTCCGATGTTAGGCCTTCTAAAGCAGAGAATCTGTTCTTCAATTCCAAATTGAAGGTATTATTGTGTTTTTTAAGGTTGGTTATGTCAATACATTTTGTTTGTCTCATTAACTTGCCACGTTCAAGTTAAGTGTTCAGGTGCATCTTACATCTCACCAATCTATGGTCACTACCTGTGTTGAACTTATTTAGCACACTGCTGTCTTCGATGACGAATTTTTTGTTACGCATAATAAAATCAATTTCACTTGTCGTCCCATTTGGATGTCTTCATGTCCATTTTCTGTGTGGCTTTTTCTTGAAAAAAGAGTTCATGGTGAAAAACTCTTCTGCCTCTGCAAACTCCACAAGAGTATTTCCACGCTTGTTTCCGTTGCCGTGACCAAATTTACCTACTGAAGTTCATTCTGTTGCTGTTGTCCTATTTTTGCATTGAAATCTCCTATAATTATCTTTAAGTGCTGTTTGCCTTTGTTATTTGGATGACAAATTTCCTTATAAAATTCTTCAATTTCTTCTTCAGGATGACTTGTGATGGGTGCATAAGTTTGAATAATCAGGGCCTGATATCTTCTCAAGAGTTGGATAACGTGTCGTGCAGCTCTGTCAGAGGAACTTTCTTCTACAACTTTCTTGCTTATTATAAATCCAACACCTCTATTTCTGCCAGTATCTGTCCCACGATAGTAGAAGAGATGTCCATTTTTCAATTCAATGAGATCTTTTCCTTTTCTCCTTACCGCACATAGCCCGACGATGTCCCACTTGATCCTTTGTAGTTCCTCTTCCAATTCAAGAAGCCTTGAACCAGACGATAGGGAGCGTCCATTGTAAGTAACCAAAGTCAGCCTCAAATGGCAGCCTAGTCCGGTCCTCCGGTGATTCTTAGCACCCTCTGCCTTCATATCGCCTTTCCAGCTGCAGGAGACTGAGGACCATGATTTATGTTGTGGAGTCACTTTGGAGGGGTTTGGCCAAAATTGACCACGCTGGCCAAGCGGGTTGGTGAGTGTGGGATAGCATTTTCTCTAATCCAGATTGTATTGTTATACCGCTATTTGTGGTCGTCAGAGCCTCTTTAGTGGGAACAGGATATACCACGAGAAGGCGGGGTTGACATCTGTCAAGGAGGGGCAGTGATGTTGTGCATCACCTAAGATGTATATCATTATCATCATCATTGTCAACCATTATCAATCCACTGCTGGACGAAGGTCTCCCCAAGTTTCCTCCCCAACGGTCTGTCTTGTGCCAGTCTCCTCCATGTCACCCCTGCATACTTTCGAATTTCATCCACCCATCTCTTATGTGGTCTTCTTCTGGGTCTTTTCCTGTCCCTTGGAATCCAATCTAAAATTTCGGCTGTCCATCGATGATTTGTCCTTCTGGCAGTATGTCCAGCCCATTGCCATTTCAGGGATTTAACTCTGATCATGATGTCTTCCACTCTTGTCCCTAATTTAGGGCCACTGAGTTTTTACAAAATATGAAACAAACATTGAAGCGCAAGAGATCAGTTGATACATAGGTGCTGCATGTACATAAGATTAAGTTTTGCAAAATATGAAACAAACAGTGAGGCGTATGACATCAGATGATACATAGAGAATGTTTGTACATACGAATACGTTTTTACTACATAAGAAAAAGAAAGTGAGGCGCAAGATATCAGATGATTCATATAGGATGTATGTACAAACGTAAAAAAAACGAGCCTTAACTTAACTTTGGAACCATTTGCCGCAGATAGACAAGTAAGGTACCGTTGGAGGAAAGTACTCGAAGGAAACTATCAAGTGAAGCGAAGAAAAATGCTAATTAAGCTAATTAACAGGTTAATTAGCTCACTATCTCCATATGTTCCATATAAGGGGTATGTTATTTTATGCTCATTCCATTAAGCACTTGGAAAAACCCTTAAATTTTAAATATCGTCCACATCGGATGATTAGTAGCGAAGATATTTGCAAATAAAGTTAGAGGGGACCCCATATATTTAAATCTGGGAAACACACCTGGAATAATTATTTCTCTTTGCTGGAAAGTTGGCGTCTTGCCTGAACCTCAGACAAATTGAATGCAGAGTACAGAGCAAAGGTTCTGACAGTGATTTGTACGGTAACATGGGCAATCCAGGAACGGTGTTCATTTACTCTTGCCGTTTACTTTATAACAACTTCATTTATTCATGCTAATGACTTGATTTAATATTAGAATGAACAGTATGTATTTTTCTAATAACGGAAAACCCGAATCTGTGCTAGCTGAAATGTTTTTGAATTTTCTTGTTTCCGATTCTTACACTTTCTCTAGGCACTGAGTATTCGCGTATAACTGAAACATTGTCTCATAATAGAAAATTGAAGCAGAACCACGAAATCCGATTTCTTACGCTTTCCAACAGTTGGTTAAAAAGCGTATGTGCTCCTGCTTTGTCCGTCTGTCGGCCTGCGTAATAACTTAAGTAAAATTGCTTCGATTGCGACAAAACTTTATCATGTTGTTAAGGAGGTATACTGAAACGGTTCTGTTGAACATCATCGGAATGGGGTCAAAAGTCAAGTCACAGGAGCGAGATTTATTCCATAGCCATTGTCTCCATAACTTGATTACTATCTTGAATAATGATTTCTGGAGCCGCCCCAGTGGCCAAGTGGTCTAAGCGACGGCTTCTGATCATTCATACGAGATGAGCCCGGGTTCGAGTCTCGGTGACGCATGGATGTTGTGTTTGCATTACGGCACTGGCTCTCTCCTTTCCCTGGAGTCAGTGGCCCTAAATTAGGGACGAGCGACTGCTTATAGCCCACTGAGCTGCTCACATTGGTCGTTAAACTTTCAATAAGAAAAAACAAATTCTGGTATGTTGGAAAGCGTATCGTAATCAATGCATTGCAGAATTTTACTAACTTGTTTATAACATCTTTTGTAAAAAAAATCGTATTTGTGTTATCGGCTTGTCTGTACGTCCGTCTGTGGACACCATATCTTTGCAACTATTAGTCCGATTTGAAATTTAATTTTTTGCGTTGGGAAGCTTAAAATGTGCGAATAATGAACCTTTATTTCGTTTCTTTTTTTGGTTCTTTTTTCAGTGTGCAATTTCGCTGTTAGGGGGGGGAGGGTGTAAACTCAGATGATATCGAATTCAATGCACATTTTATTACATGTATATTTGCTTAAAAACATCCGATTAAGAAAATTCTTTTACCTTTCGATTTCATTTATGTCGAAAAGCTCTTCAGGTATAGTCACTTTTTCAAGTTACACATAGATAGTACGCTAGGAGGCGTAAAAGTAAATTGTGTTCCCCCGATTTCTGTACTTCTAAATCTCCGCTTTGAGAAATTCCTTCTTCAGTGGATAGAGCTCCTGATGGGAAATCTTTTGCATACAATTTCTAAGTTTTGCTAACGAACAGTTTGGCCACCACGGGGCGTAAGTGTTAATTTCTGCTTCTGATGTATTTGCAGCAAAATCTGAGCTTTTAAAATCTGGATTAAAAAAGTTATTTCATGGACCGGTACCACTCACGTCGAAAAATGTTTCCGGAATTTTTTCTGCTTAAAATAATGCATGGTTTCTCCGACAGGGAGCGTTGATATATATCATATTTTTGTTAATATTTCTGCTTCTAAGAATCCGAATTGAGAAATCCGTTTCTTGTTGCATATAGTTTCTGATGCGAAATGTTTTTCATATAATTTCAAAATTTTCAAGTCATTTACAGACTTCTTTAGGGGGCGTAAATTTAAATTGCGTTTCCCAAGGTATCTCTGCTTCTAAAACTTTGATTTGAATAATTCTTGCTGTATCACATACAGCTACTGATGCGAAATGTTTTGCATTTATTTCTTTTATTTGGTAGAGAATAGTTTGGCCACCAGGGTGCGTAAGTGTCTATTTTTGCTTCTGCTGTATTTGCATCTTAACCTGAGCTCCTGAAAATTCGATTGCAGAAATTCTTTCAAGGACCCATTTAGCTCTCTTTGGGAAATATTTTCAGAATACTCTCTTCTTACAATAATGTGTAGTTCTTCCGCCAGGGGGCGTAGATGCATATCGTATTTTTGTCGATATCCCTGCTCCTAAAAACTCCTAAGTGTCCGATTTTAAAAATTATTTCTTTGTTCTTGACCATATCCGCTGCTAAATGTTTCTCATGTAATTTCAAATTTTACTTATCGCAGAAGTCCGCCACGAGAGGGCATAAGTTTACATTGCCGTTTACAGCAATATCTGACGAATTAAAACACCGATTGAAAAACTTCTTTCTTCGGTCAGATACAACTAAATGTACAACCTCTGTGAGCGCATTTTCTTACCAAATTAATGGAAAATTTCGCCGCTAGGGGATGGCAATGTTTTTCTTAAAATCTCTGTTTATAAAAGTACGATTTAAAAAATTAGTTCAACATCGGATGCCATTTACCTTGTGTAACACTTTAGGTTAGTATTTGAGGAGTGTTATAGTTCACAGTTTTGTCGCTAGGTGGTGCTTGCATACTTCTGTTTGCAGCTGTATTTTCGCTTCAAAACCCCTTATTGGGAAATTGCTTTTTTTACTGTATACCATTTACCACAATAGATATGTGAAATATTATCCTCTTTAAATAATGGATAAATTTCCCGCAAGGTGGTGTAAATGTCAATGTTTTTTTTTCGCTACATCTGTTTGCGGGAGACGTATTTGAAAATTTGAAAAGTTATTTTTCCTCAGCATAGCTTTTTCCAAGAAGAATATTTTAAGCCACTTTCCACTTTCCTATTACGCAAAATTCTTGTACCTAGAAGACGTAGACTTATATCATGTTTATTTCTACATTTGTCCTTTTAACTGTTCATGTGAAAATCTGCTTGTCTCCGATATTCTTTTGCTATGCGAAAAGTTTTGTGCGCTATTTGTTAATTTTTGTAACGTACGTTTTAGACGGCGTTAGAAAAAATGAAGGTGTTTCTATTTCTGGTTTTTTTATTGATTGTAAACACCCGGTTGATATTTTCTAATAGGCTACTTTGAATCACTTTGAAAATTTTAATTCGCGTCAGAAACGGTTCAAAAGATGTGTTCATTATTACAATAGAAAATTCGGTGTCATTATTACTTTTAGTTCAAATATTTTGAAGGCACAAATACAGAAAACCAGGATCTAAATATCAAATATAACTGGAAATACGTATAAAAATCTATGCTGCTTGCCATTAGTCACGTATTACGAGAACCAGCTGAAACGTCCACGGTCGAGCTGAGCACACTAAGCCACACATGAACACGGAGTACAAATAGTCCAAAGAGTCCAAATTAGGACACGGAGTGGTACGACTTAATGAAATAAACCCGCAAATATAGTTCATGCTCTATTCTGATATACTGAACCGTGAAAGAATTTTTGTCACAATGATTAAATTCGTCAAGTCAACTCTTATATATATACATTGAAGAGCAATTGAATTAGAGATACCTGTCTAGTAACGTGTAACACCACCTTTCGCCCTGATCACGGCGGCGATTCGTCTCGGCGTGGACTCGACAAGACACCGGAAGCGTTGGGAAGCTAAATGGATCCACGATCCCTGAACAAGCTCCCACAGTTCACGAAGATTTGATGGAGGGAGTGAGAGCCTCATCTCTCTCGATGGAATCCCAGATGTGCTCGATGGGATTAAAGTCAGGAGACCTAGCTGGTCAAGGAAGCGAGGTCACGTCGGTGGAGTGTTCATCCAGCCATTCGAATACAATTCGGGAGCGATGGCGCGGTGCATTGTCTTGTTGCAGGATGAGGTCCCTAGTGGGATGTTGAAGACGCGCAAATGGTCGTCCAGGCTATCCAGGTAACGTTGACATGTAAGGGACGATGTCACAAGAACCAGGGGTCCCATTTCAGTCCACGTAAGCAGTCACCAGACGATAATGCTACCCCCACCAGCTTGAAGAGTACCCTGCTGGCAAGAATAATCTATCGCTTCATGTGGTTTGCGCTGTACTCTTATTCTGGCATTCGCATGTACCAACGTGAAAATCGACTCATCAGTCCAGTAAACAATTTTCCACATGTCTAGGGTTCAGTGGCGATGTTCCCGCGCCCATGCTAATCTTTGCACGCTATGATGCACGGTCAGCAGCGGTACCCTCGTCTGACGATGGCTTCTGTACCCCATAGCGAGGAGATGATTTTGGATGGTGTGGCTGCTTACACGGTTTTGTGCACCAGCGTTAAATTGCCGAGTGATTTCTTGCATTGTGGGCCGTCTTTCCGCTGTTACAATGCGAGCTAGCCGACGATGACCGCGCTCATCAACACGCTGTTGTCCACGGCAGTTGGCCCTTGCAGGGATGGTTTTACCGGTTTCAATGTACTCACGGTGCACCCGTGACACAGTGGCTCATGAAAATCCCAGTGCCTGCCCGACTTACGCGATGGAGTTACCCATTCGTCGGGCCCCGACAATTTGCCCACGATCAAATGCTCTTAGATCCTTCGTCTTCCCCATACTGCTTCCCACTCTTACCGATTCCCGTCGCATAACTCCTTATATTGTCGGATCGCTGCATACGTCATGTCGTTTCCGTTTACAGGGCCGCCCACAGCGCCACACTTGCATAACGCCGGCTGTCTCTGATTCAATTGGTATATACCATGGGACATATGAGGACTGGCGCTTCTGTTAATCTATTGAATGGATACAGAAGAATGTATATGTGCTCCAAAATACATATAACACATTTGAAGTTAAGTTTCTCTTACTTAAATTAATTATCTATCTAAATTAGGGCATTAGCACAGTTATTTATCTAAATTAGGGCATTAGCACAGTTAAAATGATGCAAATGCCTGAGCTATGCTGTATTTTGAGAATTTATTTTCTAGCCGCCCGTGGTATTTCGGAATATACAGCACATCGATGTGTTCCCAGTGGAACACATTGAGAAAATGTTGACAATTCATTCGGAACACACCGAGAAAGAAAATCCGGAAAATGTTTTTGCGGTGTGTTACGGCAGTGTTCCATTCTTTTGCCACGAAGTGCCCCGAATGTGCCATGTAAAAATACTAGTATTTTCTATCATAAGACATTTATGGCGGAGAGAGCTTTGATGACACATGCGGAACAGTTTGTTACACATTCGGAAAACTTTGGCAACGTTTGAGGAACGCAATGATCACCCAGTTTTAGGAAGTGGCTTTAGCAAAATGTTTCGAAAGCATGAGATCTATTCCAAATATTTTGTTATTTTCCAACTCAAAAACTCACTTTTCTTTCACAGTTATTGTACATGTTACTTAACGTACGAATTAATGGGAACAGCTAAGTCTGATAATTTAAATTTGCACCTGTCATATAATAATTCCACGTGTCAATTTAAAATAATGTAATTTTCTTTGTTCGAAAGTATGAACTTTATCCCATTTTGTCGCCCACAGTCAACGCCCCCTGAAACAAGGCCCAAACACCTCCTGCTCTCCGGCGTCTGACGTCACTACAGAAAGACCTGTAAATGTTGACGAACGACCGTGACCGTAGTTAGCATCTGCGATCTTTGTGATTATTGTATCGTTGCTCCATGAGGTTGTTCGTTGTTCTGTCATCTAACTGATTCGTATTATCCAACTTTTTGTTATTTATTTCACGGTGCTAAAAAATTATTTAGTTCTAATATGCCTTCACATTTTGTGTGCCAGATTGCAGTAGCAAATACGACACAAGTCCTAAAGCGTCAGTGTTTAAATTTCCCGGGAATGAAGAACTGCGCTCCAAATGGATTCGTGCAATTCTTTGAGATTTTCAGCCAACAGGAGCTTCAAAGATATATATGTTTTATTAGCTCTTTTGTAATACAGTTTCTTTGCCATTTTATATTTAATGTGAAATATAGTCTAGTTGAGAGAACGATCTTTAACCTTAGTAATGTACCACAATAAAGTGTTTTATCTGAAGACGTTTGAACCGGCATTAAATCGCGTAGTATATAATGATTACCAATCTGTAAACTAGGTAGTGATGTACTGTTAATAAAGTTAATTGTGTTTTTGTTAATTCTATGGCTGTACATTTTTCTATACACTAGAATTGCACAATTTCAAAATGACTCATTCCTTAAAATATGCTAAAAATTCTAGTTTTTTATACATTATTATTTTGGTGCACAATTCTTTTTATTCCTTTAAAAAGGAATAAAAAATGTGAAAACCATGAATTGCTTTCAGTATATGGAATTCACCTCAAAGTTCGCTTAATCAAATCAAAAATACTTTTCTAACATTAAAAAGAAACCTTTTGGCACGAATTAGTTTTCCAACTGCAAATGCTACATTTTTCGAATGACATACATGAAAAGTCTATAGCAATTGGTGAAAATCCACCAAATACATGGCGTCAGTGAATTAAAAAAGACATCGCTCTTTCCACGTTTTAGCAACACATCGCAACCCAAAAATCGTTACCTGACCACTGCTGGGGAAAAGAATTCCAAATCTCTCGGCTGGATATTAAGAGATCTGGGATTCGTTTACCGAACAGTGGCCAAATAACAATTTTTCGGTTGCTGTGTGTTGCTCAAACATACAAAAGGTGATGTCTTTGTTTATTTTTAACAATTGGATTGATCCTCGTTTTTTCCACCAACAGGGTGTTAAAATTAACTTTTATTACTTTTAAATTTCAATTCCCTAAGATAATGCTACTATTTATGGCACACTGTTGGGACAAAAATGAGAACACTTCGAACTATTGAACTGACGGTGCAAAAAATTTCTTAACTAAAGATAAACCACTTTTTGCATCTAACATATTCAGAAAACAAAACTGTTTAACTTAAATGCCCTAGATAGTGTGTGTTGCAACTTTACAGCAAGGTTAAATATTAGTGTTAGTAAGAAAAACGTATTTGTGAATGTGAAAGTTAAATAAAACTGAAAGTTATAAATGTGCCACACAAAAACTAAAACATATCTTGATATCATATTCGACTTCTTGTCGGTATTGTATTGGAAAAAAAGATATAATATTGAATTCGACTTTATTTATATTTAAAAGATTTCAACATTTTACGAAATACTATTATAATGTAGCCAGGGAATTATTTAATCATTACGAAACATCATAAAGTACAAATAAAACATTTGGATGCATTTATGTTTTTTCATCTTCTCCTTTTTGTATTTCCTGTACTATCGTGTTACACTACTTTCCCATTTTTTTCATAAATTAAAAAGTTATTTTGTTTAGTCTAATTTTTACGATTTTTTTAATTTGAAATACCTTTATCACGAACCTCTTACTAAGTATATGTAGAGTATACTGAAAGGTGATTTGTAAAAAAATTGTATACTTCCTGTGGCCAGCGGAAACTCTTGTGCAGGCTCCCACCCTCTTAGTTGGTTGTCTGATTTGTGTGGAAGGAAGTGAAAATGGCATTTTTAAGGATCATTTCTTGAAGTTAAAGTAAATTTTAAAAAGTTGAAAGAATGTATCTATTAAACATCGTAGTTTACTAAAAGAATGAATGAATGAGTTTATATGCCGCCCGGTGGCGCAGTGGTCTAAGGCGCTGGCCTCTGATCATTAGTCCGTAAGGGGTCCCGGTTCGAATCCTGGTCAGGCATGGATGTTGTGTTTGTCTTACGGCACTGGCTCTCTCCCTTCCCTGGAACCAGTGACCCCAAATTAGGGACGGGCGACTGCTTATAGCCCATTGAGTTGCTCACGGTGGTCGTTAAACCTCCAATCAAAAAAAAAAAAAAAAAAGGATGAGTTTATGCATGGAAAAATAAGGTAAAAGATTAATAGATTCCTTTAGAGTCTCTCATGCGTCGGCCTTTTGTTGAGTCGGACATCAGGTATAAATTAAAGAAACAGAAGAAAAAAGTATTTTTTGCTGAATAAATAGAATAAGATCTATAAACTCAATACACCAAAGTTGTCTTATTTAATAACTTTGGGGGGGGGGGGGGGCAGGGGGTGTCTTTCCAGTGCAAGTGGAAAAATTAGAACGGAATTTCCGTTATCATTTAGCCATCAAAATACCTTAAAATCGAGTTGCAAAACAAACCCCCTAAGTTTCATTGCATTTGTCTTTCACTAAAAGAATCAACGTATTGTATCACTTGCCACCCCCTAAAAATTAATAAATACAAAAAAATATAATATTGAGCTTACAGTTCTTGTATTACTTTTTTCCGTACAAATTCCTTTTTTTACCATCGCAAATGTCTGTTTTAAATTGCTGGAAAGAACATAGTTTCAACTGTTATAGTTTCGTTAGCCTCTAAGTACGGGAGATCACCATCACATTAGATAGGACCAGTCAACTACGTAGGGCGGTCAAGCCAAGGTCTTTCTGTGATGACGTCAACAACTAGTGCTGCAGCCTTATTTCAGGGGGCGTTGCCACAGCGGACACGTATACCACTTTGCTTTGTTGTTATAGTAACAAGAACCGATTTTCAACAACTGCTGGTGTGACGCCATTGCATCTAAATCCAGATCTAAATCACTCTTACATGACGTCAGAGATGCATTACGTCACACGATTAACGTCACACAATCAACTTTTTGAAATAAAAAAGCGTTACGTTAGGCATTTTAGTACTGCTTTGTCGTTCATAAACGTCATATAGAATTTTTCATTTAGAATCCTATCGTCTGCTTGCCTCTCTGTTAACCCTTTTTATAGCCAATTCTGGCTATAGGTGTCTCTCAATTCTTTATTCGGGAGGTTAATTCTCTAATTTCCCATGTTGACCAGACGGCTTGGGAAATGTATTTTTCTGCTACTGCCAGCATGAGGAGAAACAAACAAAGTGCATCCGGTACCGACTTGACAGGGAACCATTTACGCATTGGCGTCCCCGGGCCCAGGGAGGCCGTGGAAAACCCCGGAAAAATAGCAAACTAGATGGCCGGCAGGTCCAAGATTCAAACACCCGACAAGAATTCTGTCGTATGAAATTTAATTTTAAGATTTCCCTTGCTAACCTAAAATGTTTATTTTAGATTGTCAAGCCAGTTTCTTTTCTCACATAAGTTTAAAAATTGAGAGTTCGAATAAAGTAGATAACAGTGTATTTTTCTTATTTCATGCGCATGGTGTCATGATTTGGGAATTTTCTTTTCCCTTTTTTCTTAAACTACGAAATTCTCAGAATATAACTATTTTTTCTTATCGAGGAGTATAACCAGTTATTATTTTATTTATATTTGTAGAAGAAATGAAAAAGAAAAAAAAAAGGAAAAAAAAAAGAAAAGGAAAATGCAATTAGATCCGTATTAAACTACACTAAGTAAGCTTAATGCTCCAAACCCCACTTGTTACTGTTATTTTCTTAACCGATAGTCGAAAATGACTAATGCCGAAGAGGAAATTTGCGTGCAAACAAAGATACACGCGTAGATTCGGCTTCTGTATTGCAGCGAAATATATTGCAGACAGTTTAAGCAGTATATCTCCTATGGAATTTATCAATGAATCGAAAGGATATGCAATTACATGCGTATTATACCATAATTCGAAACGGAATGGACACAACAGCAAATCTGCAATACGAAAAAAACCAAGCACACGGGTTCACTTGCGCAGGGAACAATATGGAATTTTCATTTTCATGATTACAGTTTCATATATGACTTTAACGAAGTTGTAAAGGTAAATATGTAAAAAATATACAGAAGACACAAACGAAGCTTTCGTTTTGTGGAACGTACTGTTTTTTGCGTTTTTGAATTAAACAATATACAAGAGTCAGCTTTGTAGCCAATAGGAAAAAATTAAATATGTAATTGCTCAAACTATGTCGTAAGTTACGTTATATTTGTAGAAAACTTTTAACGTATGATGTTCATCATTAAAAGTTGCAATTCTGAATTTATGGGTATAACATCATTACTGCTTCCTTCAACCAACTTCACGTAGAAACCCTTTCTCATAAGCGTTTCTCAGTATTGCGGGGTAAACTGGTTTACAGTAAGTAGAGGAAAATATGTTTTTTTATGCACGGTCCTTAATCGATGTATGCTTGAGTTTTTGCTTATATCTCAGTAAGGTTTTTTCCTACCACGCTGAAAATTTGGATTTAAGCGTTTAATAATATTTCGCATTCAATGGACTACTAACCAGATATGGTCATAATTCATTTTTTTATGAACATATTACATAATTTATAATCCCCTTAATATACCCGTTCAGATCTTGTATAGCGGCTCATACTATCTGGGCCTCTTTGTGTTTTACTGTTGCAACACCGAATCACTGTATCTGTGCTCGATTAAATGATACAAGTCAAAAACAAGTTTTGCAGTTTAACATTAGCGACATCTTTTTTTCCGTAGCTCACTGTATACATATTTATAGGTCGATTCGTATGAAATTTGGAATTTAAGGGTTTTATTATGTGCTGAATAGAATGCACGTAAAATAACATACCTCTTATACGGAAAAATTCGGAGATGGATAGCTAATTGGAATGTTAATTAGCTTAATTAGCATGTATCTTCATACCGCATAATAATTCCCTTCAAGTGATTTCCAACGGTACCTTACTTGTTTTCATGCGACAAACGGTTCGGAAGTTATGGGGGTATCTCGTTTTCTTTTTTGAGATATGTACATATGAATGTGGAAATTAACCTTTTATGAGTTACTCTCATTAGACATTCGGTTAATTGAAGATGCTTGATCTGCACAGTGGACATATTAGATGTGCTTTAAGCCATGTTTCTACGCAGGAACTGTGAAATGTGTGAAGACACTGCAGTTGCCTGAAATACAGAAAGAAAATAGAGTTTATTAAATAGAAAGAAAACCTTCCTTACATTTCAAAAAATAAAATCAGGTGATGGATTTTTATTTATTTATTAATATTTATTTTTAATTAAAGTTTTAACGACCAGAGTGAGCAACTAAATGGGCTATAAACAGTCGCCCGTCCCTAATTTAGGGCCACTGGTTCCACGAAAGGGAGAGAGACAGTACCATAAGACAAACACAACATCCATACCACACGGGATTCGAATCCGGACCCTTCACTGACGAATGATCATCAGATGGATGGATTTTAATAGCAAATGTTTCGGTTTCATTCACATACACTAAACATAAGCGATTAAAGCATGCACACAAGTACAAAGGTTAAATGGATATGGAAACCATGAAAACTTAAAGCGGGAATAATTGTTATTCATTAATGGAATGAAAACAATGAAAGCGCTGTCTTTCATTTTAACCTGTTTCAAACGAAGATATTCCAAAATTCTCCTGAAGCATGTTAAGATCAAGTAAGGGAATTCTGTGCCTAATCACGGACAACAAAAGTTCCTAAAATTTTTAAATTCAGATAAACTTCTGAATTTAATACTAGAAATGGAAACACACCCGATTCATCTTTGCCTCTCGGAAAAAACACAAATAACTTTGTTAAAAGGAACCAGTTGCTCAATGAATTAGAGCATATTGGAAAGCATATTTATGTGGATAAGCGAATGTGGTACTGCCAGCAACAGACCATTGCTTCATTATGCAATCAACCACCATATACAGAAAACGACGCTTCAGATGAAAATCAATAATCATGAAACTTCAACATGTTGAATATTTTTCTTAACTGCTGAAGAATCCAACTTGATAATTTATCAATGAATGTACTTTTTGGAATAATTTTGGAAAAAAGGAACTACAGCAATCAGGACAATTCAGTCTGAAAAAACTCGAAGATATAACTAACAGATCTAAATGATATTTAAAGGAGTTCCTTTAAAGCACTATGTGCAATACAAATATCATTTGTGATACATCATATTCCATGCCTTTACATTGCAAACATCAGAAACAAGTAAGGTTTTACAACTGATAGAAAAGGAGACAAATTAAAACTTAACCGACTGAAATGATAAACTGGTTTCCATAAATTAAGGAACAAAATGAAAAATCGTGATAAGTTGACTGTTTAATTATCGTCAAATATACATGTAATTTGCATATGGTGCAGGCGAATTATTACAGCATCAGTAAATGGCATGCAAATGAGGGCGGCTGGCAAAACTTCATCAAAATTAACAGCATAAAATTAGTTGTTTCTCAGTGAGCCGCCAATTCACGTGCAGAGGTTAAAGAAAGAATTTCGTGATAGCTTGTAACGCAACAATTACTTCGAGACACTATTTACCAATGGAATTACGCTACAGATCTGTAGGCAGACTTGATGCAGGCCAAAGTTAGGCGAATGAACCCTTTATTTCGGCCGCATAGGTGCAATTACGCTACATTCTTACTGGAAGCCAATAATGCTCGCACACACACAGCGCGGCTGGTACGGCAATACGTTGAAGAGTATACTATTGTCCGTATGGAGTTGCCAGCAAGCTCTACTAACCTTAACCCAATTGAACCTGTGCGGGATGCTCTAGGTAGGTGTGTTGTTGCCCTCCACACTATCCGAATCTTGCAGGGGCTTTCAAACTGCTTAGCTACAAAAATGAGCAATGCTGCCTTTTTTTTTTTTTTTTTTTTTTTTTTGATTGGAGGTTTAACGACCACCGTGAGCAACTCAATGGGCTATAAGCAGTCGCCCGTCCCTAATTTAGGGTCACTGGTTCCAGGAAAGGGAGAGAGCCAGTGCCGTAAGACAAACACAACATCCATGCCTCACCGGGATTCGAACCCAGACCCCTTACGGACGAATGATCAGAGGCCAGCGCCTTAGACCACTGCGCCACCGGGGCGGCATGCTGCCTTCGGATCTCATAGATTAATAACAGCATGAAACACAGCTGTTGGATCTGTATTTCTGTTCGGAGTGACCACACTCCATATTGAGACTCGTTTTAATTGAAGTTTTGGAAAACTGATTTACGTTTTCCTTATACTTATGGAAAATGCAAAATGTAAATGCTTTGTGTAAAATGGTCTTGCGATTTTCCGTGACACATGGAACATTGAAGATATTCACCAAAATTCATTCAAATTGGTTATATATTTTTTGAGCTAAAACAATTTTTCAAGTTATTCCTTAATTGATGGAAACCAGTGTATGTAAAGGTATTCTTTAAAAGCTGGCACTTTATGTTGAGGTACTGAGAGTATTAGATTTCACACCGGCACATGTTGAATTGAACGTGAAAATCCGTAGACATCTTGCAGAGAACGAATAAAAGTTTTAATTGTAGAAAAACTTACAAGGATGGGATAAATACTTTGAGATTTTATAAAAAGATTATTTGCACGTTGAACAAAGATTATAAGCTCGACCATTATATAAATTGTTATCAGAAAATTCGTGAATAAAAAGGAGAGATCTGTTTTTTCTTAAATGTCTTCGCAACAAAACTAGCTCGAAAATTCTCCAGTCGTACGATAAAAACTTTGCGATGGACTTCGATGTAAATGTTAGTCTCTTGCATAGGATATAGTAGAAGTAGTATTTCATAGTTTTGTTTGATTCAGAGCTTGAACAAAGACATAGTGTTATTATAAAATGTACCGGAGCAGCTAATAGATCACTGACTCGAAATTCCAGGATCTGAAAAAAAATCCCTTGTTTCTAATACTGTATAAAACACAAGTGAAATATTTCAAACTTCTTTAACTGGTGATTTAATAAACGATTCAATAGAAAGATCGATTTGTATATTTTTCATTTGCATGGATGAATCTCTTCCGCGCACAGTTTTATGTCTTATCACCCGTGTCTTTACTGTTTATGGGATTCTGATATCAATTATTAGCTAAGAGGAAAATTAATACTCAAGCAAATATTAACTTTTTTGTGTGTGTTTTCATGAGGCTGTTTGTGATATATACGCCATCTTTTTCAGTTAAAGGATCTATTTTCCGGCATTTTCGTAGCAATGTCAATACATTATATACTGTCATCATCATCATCATTGTCAACCATTATCAATCCACTGCTGGACGAAGGTCTCCCCAAGTTTCCTCCACAACGGTCTGTCTTGTGCCAGTCTCCTCCATGTCACTCCCGCATATTTACGAATTTCATCCACCCATCTCCCATGTGGTCTTTTTCTGGGTCTTTTCCTGTCCCTTGGAATCCAATCTAAAATTTCGGCTGTCCATCTATGGTCTGTCCTTCTGGCAGTATGTCCAGCCCATTGCCATTTCAGGGATTTAACTCTGATCATGATGTCTTCCACTCTTGTCATTTTTCGGATCCACGAGTTCCTCTTCTTATCTCTCCTGGTTATACCAAGCATGCACCTCTCCATGCTTCTTTGAGTTGTCTGCAGCCTTTGTATGTCTCTTTTAGTTAAGGTCCACGTCTCTGCACCATACGTAAGCACTGGAAGGATGCATTGATCAAACACTTTTCTTTTAAGACATAATGGCATATTGCTCTTGAAAATTATGCTGTTTCTTCCAAAAGCTCTCCAGGCAAGTTTTGTACGCCGATTAATTTCTTCATCAATGTGACCCTCACTTGATATCTGCTGTCCAAGATAAACATACGTATCTGTTATCTCCAGTTTTCTCCATCAATCGATAAATCTTCATTTCTTGTAAAAGCATTGAACATCACTTTTGTCTTCTGAAAGTTCATTTTTAATCCCACTTCTTTACTCTTGTCAGCAAGTTCCTGGATCATACTCTGCAGCTCTGATGGGGTAGTTGCAAAAATGACTACGTCATCAGCAAAACGAAGGTGGGTTAGATAATCTCCATTAATCTTTATCCCTTTGTTTTCCCAGTTCAGTGATTGAAAGACATTTTCCAATGTGGCATTAAAGAGCTTCGGAGATATGGTGTCACCTTGTCTCACTCCCTTTCCAATTTTTATGTGTGTTGTATTTTCAAACAGCCGAATCTTTGCACTTGCATTTTCATAGATGTTATTAATAATATTAATGTATGCATCTTCAATACCGCAGGATTTCAGAGCCGTGGTAACTGCTGATGGTTTCACCGAATCAAAGGCTTTTTCATAATCGATAAAAGCCATGCACAATGGAAGTTCATATTCCCTCGCTCTTTCAATTAGTTCTCTCAGTACGTGGATATGATCTATTGTGCTGTAGCCACTCCTGAATCCAGCTTGTTCTCTCGGTTGAGCCATGTCCAGTGTTACCTTCAAGCGGTGTGAAAGAACTTTAGTGAAGATTTTATAAACCACTGATAGGAGGCTGATAGGTCTGTAGTTCCTGAGATCCTCAATGTCACCTTTTTTATGTAGCAGGATCATTGTAGCATTGTTCCAATCCTCAGGAATCTTCCCTTCATTAAGGCATCGAGTGAAAATTTGGGCGAGTACTGTTTCAATTTCTCCACTTGCTTCTTGTATGATGTCTATAGTAATTCCATCTTCTCCTGGAGCTTTCCCCCGTTTCATGTTCTTGATTGCATGTGCAACTTCTGCTGAGAGGACTGGAAGAACTCTGGTACCTTTCATGATGTCTGGAGTACATGTATCATCCCTTTCATATAATTTGGAGTAGAAATCTATCACTCTTGTCAAAATTTCACCTCTATTTCTTGTTATAGAACCGTCTTCTTTTTCTCAGAGCCATAATCTGTTTTCTTCCCTTACTGAGATGTCCCTTTGCTATCTTTAGGCTTTGGTTGTTTTCAATTGCTTTCCTCACTAGCTCACAGTTGAATTTCCTTACGTCTTCAGTGATACTTTTTCGTGCTGTCTTGCATAGCTCTATATATTCCACTTTGGAAGTCACATCTTCTTTAGTTGTCCTCATCTCTCTTCTTTTTTTGCATCAACATTTTGGTTTTTCCTGATAATTTGTTTACATGCAACTTGTTCTTAGACCCAGCTAATTTTGTTGCTGTTTCCATAAGAGCTTTGGTTACTTTTCTGTTAACTTCCGAAATATCCACTTCTTCCGATGTTAGGCCTTCTAAAGCAGAGAATCTGTTCTTCAGTTCCAACTTGAAAGTATTATGGTGTTTTTTAAGGTTGGTTATGTCAATACATTTTGTTTGTCTTATGAGCTTGCCACGTTCCAGTTTAGTGTTGAGGTGCATCTTACATCTCACCAATCTATGGTCACTACCTGTGTTGAACTTGTTCAGCACACTGCAGTCTTCGATGACGAATTTTTTGTTACACATAATAAAATCAATTTCACTTGTCGTCCCAATTGGATGTCTCCATGTCCATTTCCTGTGTGGCTTTTTCTTGAAAAAGGAATTCAAGATGAAAAATCCTTCTGCCTCTGCAAACTCAACGAGAGTATTTCCACGCTGGTTTCTGTTGCCGTGACCGAATTTACCTACTGAAGTTTCATTCTGTTGCCGGTGCCCTATTTTTGCATTGAAATCTCCCATAATTATCTTCAAGTGCTGCTTACCTTTATTATTTAGATGACGAATTTCCTCATAAAATTCTTCAATTTCTTCTTCAGGATGACTTGTGGTGGGTGCATAAGTTTGAATAATCTGAGCCTGGTATCTTCTCGATAGTTGGATAACGAGTCGTGCAGCTCTGTCCGAGGAACTTTCAACTTCTACCACTTTATCCTTCAGTTTCTTGTTTATTATAAATCCAACACCACTAGTTCTGCCAGTATCTGTCCCACGATAATAGAAGAGATGTCCACTTTTCAGTTCAATGAGATCTTCTCCTTTTCTCCTTACCTCACTCAGCCCGACGATGTCCCACTTGATCCTTTGTAGTTCCTCTTCCAATTCAAGAAGCCTTGAATCAGAAGATAGGGAGCGTGCGTTGAAGGTAGCCAAGGTCAGCATCAAATGGCAGCCTAGTCCGGTCCTCCGGGGATTCTTAGCACCTCTGCCTTCATGTCGCACTGGCCGCTGCCTTGGCCAGGTACATTCCAGCTGCCGGAGACTGAGGGCCAAGATTTAAGTTGTAGAGTCATTTTGGAGGTGTTTGGCCATAACTCACCACGCTGGCCAAGCGGGTTGGTGAGTGTGAGATAGCATTTCCTCTGATCCCGATGGTATAGTTATACCGCTATTTGCGGTCGTCAGAGCCCCTTTAGTGGGAACAGGATGCACAACGAGAAGGCGGGGGTTGACATTTGTCAAGGAGAGGCTGTGATGTTACGCATCACCTGACCTTACATACTGTAATTATATTTAATTTGATCGTTTTTAGGAAATTACTATTTCTACTGGGGATTTAACAAAAGCAACATAAATCAAGGAAAGTAGAAATAATGGAAGAACTTAATAGAACGTGGGCACGCCAGGATTTCAAATCAGAAAAAAAGAGAAAACCATTGCGCTGAAGTCATTCTTAATAAACGATGAGAAAAATGAAAATAATCGCTTGCGTATCAGAAAGGACAAAGGTTTCCTCTAAGAATATGCAAGAAGACTCCATATACTGTTTCATATGTGTGACAACGATATTACAGGTTTCTAAATTCGGCGGTGCTAATGCAATTCAGTCATGAGTGCTCTGCCAAAGCATTGTCAACCAACAAATTTCACGTAAGAATTTTTTTTTGAGAATGCTTTGGATATCTCACTCAACAGACACATATGTAACCGGTTTCTCTCTCCCATTAAACTTTGAGATCAAATATTTGTAGTGCAAGCTATTTAGCTGCATCTCAACTGAACTGAAATATTAGAACTCGGCTTCATTTATTACAAACATAAAGAAAAAAATTCCTAGAAAGTCGTTTCAAAATGAAATGGGCCGCCCCGGTGGCGCAGTGGTCTAAGGCGCTGGCCTCTGATCATTCGTCCGTAAGGGGTCCGGGTTCGAATCCCGATCAGGCATGGATGTTGTGTTTGTCTTACGGCACTGGCTCCCTCCCTTCCCTGGAACCAGTGACCCTAAATTAGGGACGGGCGACTGCTTATAGCCCATTGAGTTGCTCACGGTGGTCGTTAAACCTCCAATCAAAAAAAAATAAAAAAAAATGAAATGGAGTCTGAAATAAGACACTATTACCAATTTCCAAACAGTATTTACCGAACAAAACTGGTCTTTAAATAATAACATTTATTCCAAAGAATAAAGAAAGGAAATTCTGGAACGTGATTTGATTACGAAAGTCCGTTTGAAATGGGTTACTTTTGCAAAGTTACTAAAGCAGAATTTCACTAAAAAGACGCTTCAGTGTATGATTGACAGCCAGCTCAAAAATTTGAGATTGGTTTTACAGTAACTTTGTATAAGAATTCATGCCTGGTGTCATGCATCATTCCTCAAGAAGCGTCAAATGTTATGTGACTACGAAGACTTCTGAAGCAGCTACCATAAATTTATTCGCTCATACCAGTAGAAAGGACACAGCTGCTAGACTTTTATTTAGTTCAACAATATAAAAACTTACACTCGTATCACTGAAAAGACTTAAACGTTTTTCATATCTGTGATTTCGCGAGGATTTAAGATAGATGCAAGTCTTCAAATGAATCTTCCATCTAATTTCTTTTATGTGTAGTTTTTGAAACCTCAAACTCCATTCAGTTTTGAACAGATTCCTCCAATCTATCTTTACGCAATTCGTGCAGTGCTCAATTTTAGTGCAGTTCTTTTGGAGATGAAATGAATTCACTAATTTAGTGTTAAACAAATCTGAACTAAACACGGATAATCTATCAAGTGGTAATCTGAAAAGCAAGTCCATATTCAAGTGCCATGGAAAAATAAAATACATGCACGGTAACCTAATACACAAAATTATTATGTCATTCAAGCAAATTCAGTGTTAGTAAAGCCAACAAAAACGGTAAGTCTGTCGAGTTTAATCTCTCAATTATGATATCCCTTTTTATAATGTCATTCCTACGTTTCGTATGTTATGCGGATCGCATACGCGTGTTAAATCTACTCAAAGTATAGGAATTACTCTACCCAAGTAGCTGACGAGATAAGAGCCATCGCATGCCTTAATAACACCAGAATAGTGAAACGTACAATTAATGTTTCTTTAGCTTAGATTTCAATCTGTAAAATTAACGCCATTTCTCTTTGAGAGGTTTAGCAAAATTATTGCACATTTTTGAGAAATTGTGTGACGTCTCCATTAGAGGGGTAACGTTTGGGCTATCTGGTACGATGTTTGCGTATACGGAATAATGCATAATAACAACGTTCAGAACTGATATTCCTTAAATCAAAGCATGCTCCTAATCTTCATTTAAGAAAACGCGAAAAAACATTGAAACCGACGACAAAACCGTAATGGAGATCAGCGGCTCATTACAAAACTCAATTAAAAGCTTAATTTTTAATGCCACAATAATAATGCATAACACCCTTTCTCACTTTAAAGAGTCTAAATTGTCACTTAGAGAAGCATTTATCCCGCATCAATTTCTAATTAAATCTTTCTCGGAAAATTCCACGAGAAATATTAAGAAAGCTCATCTCATACATCAAACGAGAACTTCGTCCAGAACATTTATTAATCTATCCCTAATACCAAGCACTTTTCATACTGAGTCTACACCTTGATCATATATTAACTGTATCGCTGAAAAAACCTTACATTGTGCTTAACCAGTTTGCAAAACAAGAAATAACACATCTGTCGTGTTCGTTTTCTTTTCGTCGGCTTCACGAACACGGTGAGCATCTTAATTGGCTATAAGCAGTTCCTTGTCTTGAATTTAAGGTCACTGATTCCAAGGAAGGAAAACAAACAGTGCTATAAGAAAACCCCATAAAACGAGAAAGGGCAGGGATTGACGCCCAGGCCCATCTCGAACGAATAAAACGCCAGTACTTCCTACAACTCGGCCTACAGGGCGACCACCTGTGTTTGCGTGCCGGAAAAATTGTGGATGAAATGGAATTCCAAAAGGATCTGATATGTGATTAAAATGTTTGATAAGTGGCAGTGTGAATTCCAAAAATTGCTGCCTTCGTTATTTCGCGCAAAACGATTTTGAAACGATATTCTTCTTCAATTCTCCGTTCACTGATATCATCTTTTGTACGAAAAATTTAAAAGTATTGCCCATGCAACGATATAAAAAGTGTCTATTGTCATTTTAAGAGTTATTGTATTACTTATTTTACACAAGGTGTATTTATTTTTTTATTTTGGAAAACAGACGTAAATGTGATTTTTACCTCACTTCTGTCAGATCTTCGACATCTTCCTGGCAAACGATACAAGTAACACCGTCTTCATTGCCATTCTGTTCTGGATCCTAAAGGTGGGAAAAGGGATAGAAAAATTAAAAAGTAAATAAAATGTTCTTCTAAAAGTTGAAATACATTATACAACAATGCCATATAAAATATCAAAGAATGCAAGCATACGCAGTATATATGTATATATATATATACACTGCCGGAAAGTGAAAAAAGAACACCAAGAAGGAATATGCGGACGATCATGAAATTTATATATGTTAATGGGGTCGAGTTTACGTAGGTCTGATGTTAATTTCGGGACCAACTGGTGAGCGCTTACGCCATTGCACGGCATAATAGGAAAATTATCGTCGGGGGGTATTTAAGGAGTACGGCGAAGTGAATGTAATCAGTCGTCGACGTACGGACATGTGCGAAGACCCCGAAAAAGCTGCAATGCCTGGACATGGAAGACGTGTGCAATTTCAGCATTTATCGGACTTTGATCTAGATCGTCTAGTCGGACTCCGCAAGGCCGGGTGGTCGTATCGTCGTATTGCGGAACGAATTGGACGAGAAGTATCGGTGGTGGTACGATGGCGGCGTAGATGGTCCGAGGAACATTCCCACACGAGAAGACGTAGAACCCGGAGTCACAGACGGAATGATGAGTGGACCGATCGACGCATAAGAAGAGCGGCGTTATCAAGCAGAACATCCACTGCGACCCAAATCCGAGCTGCCGTTGCACCTGAGGTGACTGTGCGAACAATCCGCAACCGTCTACTGGAAGCAGGACTGCATGCACGTGTGCCTCTGGCATGTGTACCCTTGACTCCAGCCCACCGTCAGGAACGGCTGCAGTGGTGCGCCAAAGTCTGCATTGGAGAACGCAATGGCGATCTGTCGTGTTCAGCGATGAAAGCAGATTCTGCTTGGGAGCCTCCGATGGCCGTATGCGTGTTCGCAGACGCACAGGACAGCGTCTCCACCCGTCCTGTATCCGCCAGCGACACACAGGGCCTACACGTGGTCTCCTGGTGAGGGTAGCGATCAGCTATCACCGCCTTACACAACGAGGTTTGTACCGGGTATGATAAACAGCACCTCCTGCATCAACAATATTATTTAGCCAGTTGTTGAGCCATTTGTATGGTCGGTCCATCGTGGTGTTTTCCAGCAAAATAACGCACGCCCACACATGGCACGTGCAACGCCCCATGCACTTCAGGGTTTGAGACAACTTCAATGGCTTGCACGTTCACCGGATTTGTCCCCTATTGAGCATGTGTGGGATTTAATGGGACAAAGACTTATCCGGTCACCACGGTAAGCCACGACCATCCCCGATTTACGCGTCCAGGTTGAGGATGCTTGGAACTCAATACCTCAAACTTACATTCAACACCTGTACGACAGACTTAATGCCAGAATTGCACAGTGTGACGTAGTTCATAGCGGTTCAAACTCGTACTAATCATGTTACATGGAAATGTTATTTGTCAGTTTACCAGGAGATACAGCTGTATTTTGCCATAACGTTTTGATTACGTTATCCTCTGTATTCCGTTATTATGCTGTATAAATTTCGTTGGTATCAGACGTCTCCTTCTTGGTGTTCTGTTTTCACTTTCCGCCAGTGTATATAAACTGAGTAGCCACTTTATTATGACCACCCCTCGTTATTTCGTTGGGCCACTTTTTGCCTTTAATACTGCGTCGATTCTTCATGGCATGGACTCCACGAGATGTTGATAGGTGGTTTGTGGAATCTGAGACCATGCTTGACCAATAGCACTTTCCAGGAGTGTGAGATTGCTGGATTGTGGATCCAGCTGTCTGATGGCTCGTTCAACTTCATCCCACAAATTCTCAATGGGGTTGAGATGTGGAGATTTTGGTGGCCACCTAACCAAAGTGAACTTACTGGCATGTTCCTGAAACGATTATGAGCATTATGGCAGGACGCATTATCTTGTTTAAAGTAGCCATCGCCATTGGGATAAACCATCCACATGACAGGATGCCCTTGGTCCGCAACGATGTTTAGATATGATGTGCCAGTCAGACGTTGATCAACACGAAATAAAGGGCCCAAAGCATGCAAAGAAAACCTTCCCCAAACCATAAAATAGCCTCCACCAGCTTGAAGGGTTGTAGGAATGCATTTGGGGTCCATGCTTTCGTGTTGTTTCCGCCAAATTCTCCCTTGGCCATCTGCATGGTGCAACTGAAAATGTTTTTCATCTTACCACATAATTTCTTTCCAATTATTGACTGTCCAATCTTTGTGCTCCTGTGCGAACTGGAGACATTTTCTCTTGTTAACTGCAGACAGCAAAGGTGTTCGAACAGGCCTTCGGCTGCCATATCCCATCTCATGCAGTGTACGGCGAACAGTGCGTGCATGGATCATTTGAGGGGATCCTTGATTAAGATGGTCTGTAATTTGCTGCACGGTTGCCCTTCTGTTGTCTGTTACCAGTCTGGACACCCTCCGTTTTGCCCGAGAAGTCACTAGTCGATGACGACAACACGTTGCACGTAGAGACCCAATTTTTTTGGCTTACAGTTCAGTCTTTATACACTTTAACAACAGCTGCTGTGGAACATTTCACGAATGCGGCAGTTTCGGTGATACTCACTTCATGGCTCCAAGGTGCTACAATAATCCCACATTGAAAGTCCGTCAAATCGCATTTTTTACCCATCACGTCACCCAAAAATCACTTATACTACTGTCGCAAGCACTAAGCTTTCTCTTTTTATACTAACCTCGCCCTCTGGTGGTAACAGCGTACAGCCATAGCTCATTTGCTTAAAACTGTCAGGTGGTCATAATAAAGTGGTCACTCAGTGTATATACTGCGTAAACATGAAGTCTATAATATATATACACAGTCGCGACACATTATGGTGACCACCTCCTACTTTTGACGTCAACAGCGCTTAGCCAATGACAGAAGGCACGTGTCGTAAGCTGGCTTGGAGGGAATATAAACTGTGCTGTAGGCAATCTGAAAACATATCACTCGCTGCTGTCATGGATAAAGAAGCGATTTATCAGATTTGCAAAAAGGGATGATTATCAGCTTTCGAGCAAAGGTGGCAGTATTTCTGAAACAGCGCAGTTTTTGAACTGTTCACGTTCTGCTGTGGTTAAAGTGTATCGTGATTAGAGAAACTGCACCACTGCGGATAAGCGATGTGGAAATCGCAGAGCACAACGTGCCATTGGTTTGAGAAGTGAACGTCGGCTTTGAAGGTGCGTGTGGGCCGATTGGCACGCTACAGTGGAGCAACTCACTGGCCGAATAAACTACGGGGCTACCGTAAGTGTGTCTAAAACGACAGTTCAGCGAACCTCGAGTCTCCGATGCAGACGGATGGTCACTGCACCTATACTAACGAAGGTGCATCGGTATATTAGGCTTACCTTTGTAAGGCAGTATCGGAATTGCACGTTCGGTGATTGGCGAAGGATTACCTTCTCTGATGAGTCACGTTTTCTGCTTCATCGAACAGATGTACGTTGGCATATAACGCAAGAAATATCGGAGAACAAGCACTCTATTGCTGACAGAACACAAGCTGGTGGGGGCAACGTTATTGTCTGGGGAATGTTTTCGGGGCATTCCCTGAGTCCACTTATACCTGTGGAGGGCACTATAGACCGAATGTGTTGTGAATCCATCATTACATACCACGTGCACCCATACATGCTGATTGTCTTTTCTGGGCGGATGGGATCTTCTAGTACGGCAATGCCACTTCTCGCATAGCACGAAATGTTCGCGAGTGGTTGGAAGAGCACGATGTAGACTTTAAAGTACTTCTCTGGCCCCCTAATTCCCCAGACTTAAACCCAATTGAGCATGTGTAGGATCACTTCGATCATCTTCTTCGCTCTATGAATTCTCCACCACGCACGCTCCATCAGCTGTCAGATGCAGTGCAATCAGCATAGCTTCATATACCTGTGAATAACTTCTTGCATCTTATTAAGTCACTCCCATCCCGTCTAACTGCTTCCCGCACTACACACGGCTGTCACTCTGGATACTAGCTGGTGGTTACAATAAAGTGAGTCAACCGTGTATGCTGTATATACCAACGGTAAGTTTTGTTTGGTACAGAACAGCGCAGCCGTAAAATTAACTTTAGCAATTACCACCGAGCAAAGTTACCTCCTAACTGTGATCAGCGGAAAACCCAGACCAACCTGAAGGATGTCTAACGGAGACCTTGCCCAACAGGATTGTATTTACGCCATCAGATGCTTTGGTGGTGGGAGGGACGTGGTGAGAAAGAAGCGAAAGAAATGTTGATAATGTAACTGTGTAACGGGCACGATGGGTTGCATTGCGGAGGGCTCAGTGGCATGCTTAAATGAAATTAAATGAGATAAAGAATAACTGTAGCAATATTTGAAACATCTGCAGTTTTCTCTTGTGTGGAGATTAGTTAAATGTACAGTTCTTTCAAAGAACAAGTACGTTTTACCAATAGTGCTCCTGGGTCAACGACATTCAGTGATCTTTTACTTCGAGCCCAGATGAAGAGGTTTTAATTTTTCCAAAATCTGGAACTACTAACAAATGACGGGCACTGAAGAAACATTGGTTTTACATTTTCAGTCCAGCATCTTTTAACAACTGACCTTGTACTTGCAGGTGCTCATGGCGGAAATGAGACGAACAGAAAGTGTAGGCGTTTAAAACTGAAACGGAATGAAAATGTGGTGATTAAACGGCGTGGAATAAAAATATTTCCTGCTGCAACATTCCATTCACGATAATAGCTTCGATGACATTTTACGTGAGCTCCTTTTTACTCATTTCTGTTCCTTTGAAGTGTGTTGGTCCTCAGATATTATGTTAAGATAAGTGTGTTAGTCCACAGATATTATGTTAAGATAAGTGTGTTGGTCCACAGATATTACGTTAAGATAAGTGTGTTGGTCCACAGATATTTCGTTAAGATAAATTATAACACTGCTCACAATCCGGTGGAGGAGTTTGCGAACGGAACAGTAATCTTAACCTTTGAAGAAATGAAATACCAGAAATTTCATTTCCTTATAAAGTTTTCTTTCAATTTTTGTACTTACATTTAAAAAAATGTACAGTATTTCCATGTCTAAAGGAATCGCAGAACTGTTTTTAATTGAGGAATTATCAAGAAAAAAAACGCATGTTAACACGTGGACAGGCACGGTCTCAAACGTAAAGAAAAATGTCGGACAGTTGGTTGGAGGTTATACACATCGGAAATCTGACAGAGAAAACAGTAAAATCAAATTTCAAGTTGAAAATAACACGCATTATGACAAATTCAAAACGATGATTGATGATGATAGCCGCCCCGGTGGCGCAGTGGTCTAAGGCGTTGGCCTCTGATCATTCGTCCATATGGGGTCCGGGTTCGAATCCCGGTCAGGCATGGATGTTGTGTTTGTCTTACGGCACTGGCTCTCTCCCTTCCCTGGAACCAGTGATCCTAAATTAGGGACGGGCGACTGCTTATAGCCCATTGAGTTGCTCACGGTGGTCGTTAAACCTCCAATTAAAAAAAAAAAAAAAAAACGTTGATTAAACAAATCTAGTTAAAATGTTCCCGTAGAAAAGCATGGAACTGTTTATAGCTAGTACTAACACACATAGAACCATGGTCTTTAACGTAAGGTAATGCGCCGGCAACGGCGGTGAGAGGGTACACGTAACACAGGGCACTGTAACCCAAAGTTTTTGGATAAACCTATTAAGGTCGTCGCGACTATTCTCGCAGAGGTATTTTCCCGCATACGTTTGTAGTGTTAATCTCCCTGCATAACGCCATCCTTAAGTGTGTGAAAGAATAGCGCACTAAGTGGTTATTTCAACAAAAACCACATTTTTGCAATAATTTCTATCAAGTGTGGTGTTAGTTTCTCGTATTTTTTGCACAATAGTTCAAAAAAATATTGCTGCAGGTATGTAAAGTGTAGTGAAATATTTCTGTGCAAGAGAGTAATTTAAATAATATTCCATAACGGTGAAACGGGATGTTGTTGCATGGGCTTACAGCTCATTATACAACAAGATCAAATTATAGCAATACTTGAAATCTTTTAAAACAGTGCAAATTAATCGAAAATCTGAATTTTTTTTTAATATTAAAAATACGATTACGAGGGGCATACACCTCAATTCCCCTGCATTTTTTGCTAAATTACAAGTCTCTAATTTTAGCAGTCTTTTCTGTAGGCGGTTGAGTGACAGAAGGACATTGAAATTTTATTATTACACATTATGACCGGATGGATGACATATACATGTTGGAAGGTTTGGTATCTCCATTTATCCCACATTTGTAAAAAACTGGAAATGTGGGTAGGAAAATATAAAGCACGCTATGTGTTTATTTGCGAGAATATAACATTTTTGTTTAATTTGAAAAAAATAGGGTTCATGAAAAAAAACCACGAGTATTTTTCCAGTTTAGAAGAGGCACGTTTAAGAATTGTGTTGATTTTGTGCAATTTTTTATAGCCTTACAAATAAAATCCTACGTCAGTTACAGAGAAAAGAACAAAAATACCGGATATCTAAATGCTCTAAACAATAGAACGTTTGTGTTATGCCCATCTTTGCTAGGGTACTATACTGTAGATTTGCCAAACAAATCATACTAAATTTCACCATGAGAACATGTAAAATCACAAACATCAAAACAACTTATCAAATCAAGACATCAAAACCTATCAAATCAACAAACATAAAATCAAGACATCAACAAACATAAAATCAAGACATCAAAACCTATCAAATCAACAAACATAAAATCAAGACCTCAACAAACATAAAATCAAGACCTCAACAAACATAAAATCAAGACCTCAACAAACATAAAATCAAGATGTCAAAGCAAAATATCAAATCAAAATAACAAAACACATGGAAGCGAAACATCCTAACATATAAATTCTTTCTTGAGTCTTACCGTTCTCCATTGAAATCTATTTGTTATCTGATCAAGAAAATCTAGGAACTGCTCTTCATTCCTTGGCCTTGGATTCTTCAGAAAAAGAGGGAAGGAGACATTAGCTCAGCAATGCGTTATTAAATAAAATAAAAATAAACAATAACTGAAGATCGATTGAGGAAAGCAAAGAAATTTATAGGATAATCAAATACTGTAGTTTATCAGCATTATTTTGTTTCTTCAGATGCGGTTGAAAAAATTCTTTAAACAAAGTACCGTATTTCCAGCAGAATTTCTTCATTTGCTGTAAAGAAGCATTCCTTGCTATACAGAAACGGAAATAATGCGATTTCTTATACCAAATAAATAATTGATAAGAAATGCACCAGAAAGCGCCAACACTATCTGATGTTTTCAGAGCAGATTCTCCGTATTGCATTTATCCAATAATAACTACCTTTCTTTTATTTTCGTGTTGAATAACGTTTAGTGCTATCTAACGCGCAAAATCTTATTTTCTTTTCACATGACAAAACATTTAAAACCCCACCAAAATAATGTACATGAAAAAAATGCATATGCACAAAACATTAACATCTCACACAAGATGTTTAGTTAGTCATTTTCTTCGTAAATATTGCTGTTATGAGGAAAATGACATTTCGACATCGTTATCATTCAAAAATTAACGTCTTGCTTCCTACAGTTCGATTCAAATGCTTAAAAACGTCAGAAGATCCTGAGGGAACTATTCAGTTTTGAAAATAGTCCCATTGACTATACTGATTGTCTCAAATAAGTATAAATCTACAAAATGTTTGTGCTTGACAAAATTACCTTTTGTACTTGATTAGTTTAGTCGGATACCGTTTCTACGTGACAACGTAAGAACAAATATGTTTCATAACTTGCTACGCAGTTATAAAACATGCTTGTTATAGAAACATACACTGCTGGCCACCCAAAATGCAACACCAAGAAGGATACGAGATAGCAAAGCCAGATTTACTGGACACATAACAACAGATACAAAGATGAAACGATTGAGCTTACAGGCCCGTGCGACTTGCGGAACACGCAGACATCAATAGTTCGTGTGGCCCCCATGGTTGGCAATAACGGCAGCTACACACCGCGGCATCAAACGAAAGAGGCATTGGATGTGGGCTTGCGGTATGTCGGTCCAGGCTGCTTTCACATGTTGCCACAGTTCATCAGGCGTAACCGCGGGTGGTGCTTGCCGTGCCACTCGGTTGCCGATAAGCGACCAGACGTGTTCGATGGGCGACATATTAGGAGAACAGGCAGGCCACGGCAGCATTGACACCTGGTGGGCCATGAAGAATTGTTGCACGATGCGTGCCACGTGCGGGTGCGCATTGTCCTGTTGAAACGTGGCCGCTGGCAGGTCTTGCAGTTAAGGGAGGACTACAGGCTCCGAAACTTCGGAGATGGTGCGGTTGCTGTTGAGTGTACCGGCGATGGGTACCAGAGGGGTGCGAGTGACATATCCAATTGCGCCCCAAAGCATAACGCCAGACGGCGGACCGGTATGGCGGTGCATAATGCAGGCGTCATACAGCATCCCGCCGCGGTTCTGCCCCACGCAGATCCGACATCGTGGTGTTGCAGACAGAAGCGGGATTCGTCGGAGAAGACAATGTCGTGCCATTATGTAGTTCAGGTGCGGCCTTCAACGGCCCACTGCCGCCGCACTCTCCGGTGATGTAACTTCAATGGTAATCGGAGCAGTGGGCGCCGTGCGACTAGTCCCCGCTCCTCCAGACGACGTCGAACGATACTTGCTCACACAGGTTGTTGCGCAACACACCCCAATTCCTGCGCTAACGTTCGTGATGTGGCGCTGCGAGCCGTTAATGCCCGCTGCACAACATGCCGGTCCTCTCGCTCGCTGGTGTGGCCCGGCTGCGGCAATTGCTCACGTCGGTCCGTCCGTCCCTCCTGCACCCGCCAAATCCATACTCCCCTCACTGTGTCTAGATGTCGTCCCACACGGGCGCCGATGTCTCAGTACGATAAACCGCTGTCACGATAAGCCACAATTCTTCCTCTGTCGAACTCCGAAATGTGCTGGAATGACTGCCTTATTCTGCGACGAGGCATCAGGAAGCTTTACACGCACAGGTATGTCTGCTCAACACACTTCCACTACTTACACCCCGCCTTCTGTGCACCCTTCTTATAGTATTTTTCGGTGGAGCGCCGGGCGCACATGATTTGCATATGCCCTGCAATGCTAATCGTTTGCATATCCTCTCTCGGGCGACGCATGCTGCGAATTTCAGGCCAATCGGATGCTTCCTTCTTGGTGTTGCATTTTGGGTGGCCAGCAGTGTATATTAAAAATAAATTTTGTTAAAGAGAAATTATTTAATTCGTTTTTCGCAATCTCTGAAATTTGTGGAGAACTGGGCATCACAAATAGGTCTCAGAATAGGACATCCGGGAAACTTTCTGGATGTTGATTTTTAAGGCACCGAAGCAATTAACAAGGCTTCTGAGGAATATAAATTCATGTAATAAATATATATTACATGAATAATAAAATGTTTGAGATATTTATAATGGAAAAGTGGAGAGTTCTAAAATAAGAAAAAAGAAAAATAGAAAGTTCTAAAAATATATAAGAAAAAAGAAAAATGGAGAAAAGTAAATAAAATCATATATTAAGTGATATTTTGGAGTAAAGTGGAAGCAAATATTTGAAGTCGCAGTGGCTAATCTAATAGATTAGCTTTCATAGCATTATAACAGTTGTATAATTCTTTTGAATGTCTCTGCTTCCCTTTCTGCGGATTGAGGAGTGAATTAATGAAATGCGAAAATGAGTAGAAAATCACATCACTCCCTTCTTTTTTGCTTTGCATCTATTTTTCATCGTCGGGCTTCTTTCTCAAAATAATAATATTCACTGATAATTTACTATTTCATTTGCTTTGGCTTTTACCACTCATTCTGTTTCCTTAATAAATTCTCTGAGTCCTAAAACCGCAATATACACTAATTACCCACTGATTGAACACGTGAAAATCGAAATTAGCCGTTACGTGGATGTTCGTTTTGAATTTTTAGCACGCTCCTTTTACGATGTTTGTCTTTTACTCCTTTTCTTTTTTGTCATTTTGCCTGCAATCTATCTTTAACACCACTAACAAAAAGCTGATCCGATGAATCTGTTCTCTTTTTGAATGAGATTTCAAACTCAAATGGCAAATAAAAATCTCTCACCTACATGTTGGAGTAAATTTTCCCACATTACTTGAGCTCCGATCAGCTCAAATGACATATTCCTGACACTGTAGGCATTTGAGCCTGGTTAAGCCACGGATTGAATTTACATTTGTTGCAGTTTCCCGAAATGAGGGGCACTCGTACTAATACGCTCCACACGTCCAGTGTTGACGGATCTGGTTTTAAAAACAAATTTCAGAAAAGAAAAAATGTTAAATTTTTATATCGGTTTTCCCTAGTTCTATGGAAAAAAGTAAATAAAGGCTAGCTCCTGTTTTATTTTGATTTTCATCCTGTGATGTCTGGGTCTGTCGTTATCATGTTTGGAATATGAGTATGGCAGAGTTTAATGAAAATTCAATTGTAACGCTTCCTAGAATGCTGGCCCCAAAATAAAATCAATAGAATCTGATCTTATTCTTTTCGTACATGAAATCTTTATATTTGCATTTCTAAAGAAGTACATGTATAGTGTTTGCATTTTCAGATGAAAACAAAAACAAAACTGTCAGAAATACTTCATGCATAATCATTACAAACCGCAGTAAAATAATTGACAAAAAGCAAAATGTTGTGTGAAAAATAAGGTAGTGTGGCATTATATTATACTCAGATTCGTCGTATGCAAATTATTATCACAACGGGAAAAAAGTCCCTAAATCTGGAAAACGTATTTTGATTTCTTTGATGGGTATGTAAAAGAAACGTTGTTAGACCGACGCCAATAGCAAAGCAAGCATGTCTTTATCTGCAAGAAAGCATACGGGATTGAGCTCTGTCGTTAGATTTTTGCTTCATGTACAGTGGCATAGCAGACTAAGAATTTCTCTCTCATGAAATCTGGACTTAAAACATCCATTGCAACTTGGACAAGAAATGTTAAAGGTTCTCTGCAAATAATTCAATAAGAAGGAAAAGTGCTAAATGAAGGAAGAACCATTAGTAATAAGGAAGTTTAAAGTGGACAGAGATAAGAGACAGAATGGCAAATATATATATTGGTAAAACTTTAGAAACGGAAACAGAATAAAGCATTTCATTTCGGAAAGTAGGGATAAGGCTCTACAGTACGGAATGTAAACGTGTACAGACAAAAAGGGGTAAAGAAGACAGAGACAGGGAGAGATAGAGAGAGAGAGAGAGAGAGATGGACAGGGAGAGAGAGAGGGGGACAGGGAGAGAGAGAGACAGAGAGAGAAAGAGAGAGAGACTGAGAGAGTGAGTCAAGAACACGTTCAGCTTAGAAATCAGCAGAGACATGGCTACTCTGTGGACTGCCGGAAAAGGAGAAAACAAGAGAGAGATGGGGGAAAATGAATGTGTGTTCGCAAGTGAAACAAACTGAAGTAAAAGAAGAATCACAGAAAAAAGTGGAAATAGGAACATGGTGACCTGAAAAAGTATGAGGTTGAATGTTAAACAAAGAAGAAACTTTTCCTGAATTTCGTAAGATAACGTCCAAAAAGATTATAATGAACAGATCCGACACATTTTTAGAGTGAAGAAAAAATCTTTGTGTGTTAGATCAGCTACTGAAGAAACCGCTAAGAGAGAGAGATAGACAAACAGTAAGAGAGAGAGAGAGAGAGAGAGACATACAGACAATCAGAGAGAGAGAGAGAGAGAAACAGACAGGCTGACAAATAGATAAAGAAAGAGAGAGAGAGAGAGAGAGAGAGTTCTCACGTAATAAAGCAACACACACTTCAAGAAGATAGGGTGAAAAGGAACTCCTCTCTGTCCTCGCATTTCTTCCTTGCGCTCTGTGTTATGTTTTTTAAAAACATATTTATAACCGTCAGACTGAAAGCAAAATTTTCCTCAATAATTTTAAAAATAAAATATTACGTGCCTCCACCGAATATGTATTGCCTCCCCAGAAAACCAGTAAGGGCTATGGGTATCTTATACTGGTTGGCCAGGATAGGGAGTAACGCAAGCGTAGGGGCCCTGATCCAAAATTTCCACAATCCTCAAGTCGCATATTCTTTAAATAAGCGATCTAGTCTTCGCTTTGATTACCCACTTTTAACGTGACATCTACTGCATGTAGCTGTCAACGGTAACTGTTTCATGACACAAATTATTTATTGCTGTTTTTTTAAAATAAGAGATTTAGCTGCTTCGGTATGGTTACTCGATTTATCTTGACACCTACGTAATGGTACACAAAAACAGTTTTATGACAATAATCATAGCCTATTTCTTTTCTATTTGTCTGGAAAAGCGCAACAAGAATCACGAAGAAATTGCTATCAGAACAAGGGGTAATATTTAACTAAACACCAGACAATTTTGCTCTCAATGTAACATACCTGAACATGAAATCAGAATTCTTGCTTTTCGTCCTAATCAATTCTTATTAACATAGGTTTGCGTAAAATAATTTTAACTCTTACAACTAAAATGATAATTACTATGAATATGACGTACCTCTGGGACAAATCTCCCAAGTTGGTCGATGAAGACGCCCAAAAATACAAACCGGTATTGTAAATCTAAAGGCATATTTCTTTCCTGTAAAAGATTAGAGGTAAAAAATTAGGATTCGAAAATGTACCAAAACGCACAAAAATCTGATAATCTTATGCATTGCACATGATAAATAAACTGATAAGGCAAAGTACATTTCATTGATACTTGTTATACTGCTAAAGAACATTCAAAGGCAGATTTTTTAAACTTTTCCAACTGTTTTGACATTGTGAAAGTGTGCCGTGATAAGAGTATGTACTTCCAGAGAGCTTCATACCCAAATTGCCTTCAGAACGTTTAACAACGGAATTAATATGTGCAAGAAACTGGTGAAAGCTTTTTATTTAAATCTCCTTTTAAAAAATTAATTGCGCACGTACTAACGCTCTGAATCAACGTGTGGCTTTTGTGAGTGGTGTAATCAACGAATTAAGAAATAGGGAATATACAAGTCCCTCATATACATTTGTCAAAATCTCTTTAAAAACAAAGAACTTGGACGAAATCATTTATTAAAATTCATTATCTAAAATTTGAAGCCGAGTCATTATCATTTCTTCAGGAAGCAGCAGATTGTGTATCAAAGGAAATGTTTGTCATTTTTTTTTGCTGTGGGAGGATTTAGCTCATATTTCCAATCAAAGAGAGACTTCAGAGTTTGTCATTAAATGTACATTTGATACTTAATTTTGTCACATTTGTCTTTTCTTTTTTGGGGGAGGGAGGGGGGACATAACGACGATAGTAAATATCTCGATGGGCTGTAAGCTGTTGCCTGTCTCTTATTTAGTGTCACTAGGCCCAGGAAAAAGGGAGATCCAGTTCTGCCTCTACACGATTCGAACTGGGACCAATGTAGGGCGAACGGTCAGAAGCCTGAGTCAGCGGGGCCCCCATCACTGATTTATCTGCAGTAACAAGCATATACACTCAGTAAACAAAACATGAGAAACAGTGGTGATGGGCTGTTGGCATGTGCATTCTCCGCGCAGGATGGAACAGATCTAAACCAAATGCAGGCCATAAATAGGCTGACATCAGTCCTTCTAAATAGTGTATCACAATCGACCAGCATTTGAGAATCTGGTGATATGAGCTCCTTTCATCGTGGGCGCATTGTAGGCGCAAGACAGATGGTTAGTTCTATCGCCGAAGTGATAAAAACACTAGGGTTCCCTAGTGTAACGTAGTAAGGGTGTATAGGGAGTACACCATCGATAGAGGAATCAACGCACAGAGAACAAGCAGTGACCAACAGCATGTCCTTGATGACCGTGGTAGACTTGGAATGTCCAGGCTCCTACAGATCAATCGCTTGGCAATGGTGGAAAAGGTTGCAGGCTCAAACAGCGGCAGAGGACGAACGGTAAGACGTATGCGGCACACCCTGGGCTACGGTAACCGAAACACGACTTCTGTGCCACTGTTGACTGCCCGTGACCGGACATTATGCCTCGTCTGGTGCTTGTAACATCAAAACTTTACTTCTGCAGAATGTCACGGCGTCGTGTGGACAGATGGATACCACTTTCAGAAGTACCAAACTGACGGGAGTGTGCAGGTGTGGAGTCGACAGCATGAGATTTTAGGTTGGGGCTGTTCAAGGCAGAAGTGGCTCTGTAATGGTTTAGGGATCCTTCTCATGGGACACATTATGTCCCTTAGTGTGTCTGGAGAGCTTCTTAGCCGTTGCTGGTGTCCAGCATGTGCTGTCTGATCGCCTACACGCTTTCATGGCCTCTGATTTTCTGTTCCAAAACGACAATGCTCCGCCCCACCGGACCGAAACACCCTAGATATGATTTGAGAAAAACTAACCTGAGTTTGGGACCACCCATTGGCTCCTACGTTCTCCGGGTTGAAACCCTCCGGAAGCTCTCTGTGATGCCGCGAAACGTAACATCAGACCCATGGAACTTGGAGTGAGATGTGGCATGAACAGGCTGTTATTCACGATATAGGAAGGACAATAGTATATACCAATAATATACGATTTTTTGAAAGACCAATAATATACCTTTTTTATAATCATAAATTTCAGTCTGCAATTTGCTTCTGCGGCGGATGTACTTCTTGAGCTAACGTTCACACCTATACAAACACATACACATAGCGACACAGAAAATGGTACTATTCTTATTACAGCTATATAATTTTATCTTATGCGTGCCAGTAAGAAAGCACAGAGCCGAAGAAGCTATTAACGTACCAGTTACTTGCAAGTATTCTGTTTCAAAATATGTTGTGGCTATATATGAAGACGGGTTAGCCTTCGAATTTATTCATAACGTTTCAAGATTGCGATAATTTAAATATACTAAATTCTACAGCTATGTGTCACTCAGATCCTATTCTGGCATTTAATTTAAATTCAACATATATAACGAAATGAGCTTGTATTTAAATGGAAACCATGTTTCGACTTTGGTTTGTGTAACAGCAGCTTCAGTAACTTTTTTTTCCTTATTTCCTGTGTTTTGATGAATCGGTAAGAATTATGAACTTTTACCTTGTTTTCTCACTGACTTGTAGCTATCGATGACAGTACGTTTTAATGCTAAGTCTGACAGGCTTTCATATCCAAGTGGTTGGCATCAGTAAGAATTTTGGACTTTTACCTTATTTTCTCAAAGACTTGTAGCTATCATTGACAATTTTTTTAATGCTAGGTGTTCGCCTGTCAGGCTTTCGTATCCAGGTTGTTGACAGCGCTATTAATTTTGAACTTTTACTTTATTTTCTGAGACTTGTAGCTATCGATCACAGTTTGTTTTAATGTAAGGTGTTCGTCTCTCAGGCTTTCGTATCCAACTGGTTGGCATCGGTAAAAATTCTGAACTTTTACTTTGTTTTCTTACTGACTTGTAACTCTTGATGACAATTTGCTTCAATGCTAGGTGTTCATCTGTCAGGCTTTCATATCCAGGTTGTTGACATCGGTAATAATTCTGAACTTTTATTTTGTTTTATCATTAGCTGGTAGGTATCGATGACAATTTGTTTTAATGCTAGGCGTTCGTCTGTCAGCCTTTCATATCTAGATTGTTGGCATCTGTAAGGATTTTGAACTTTTACTTTGCTTTCTTACTGACTTGTAGCTAACGATGAGAATTTGTTATGCTAGGTGTTCGTCTGTCAGGCTTTTATATCCAGGTTGTTGATATCGGTAAGAATTTTGAACCTTTACTTGTTTTCTCAACTGATTGGTTCATATAGGCTGTTGGCATCGTTAAGAATTTTTAACTTTTGTTTCCTCACTGATTTATAGCTATCGATGACAATTTATTTTAATGCTAGGTGTTCGTCTGTCAGGCTTTCACATCCAGATTGTTGGCATCAGTAAGAAGTTTAAACTTTGTTTTCTCTCTGACTTGTAGCTGTCAATGACAATTTCTTTTAATATTAGGTGTTCGTCTGTCCGGCTTTCATATCCAGGTTGTTGAAATCGGTAAGAATTTTGAATTTTTACTTTGTTTTCTGACTGGCCAGTAGCAATCGATGATAATTTGTTTTAAAGCTAAGTCTGCCAGGCTTTTATCTCCAGGTTCTTGACATCAGTAAGAATTTGGAGGATTTTCACCTCAGTAATCATATCCAGGCTGTTGGAATCGGTAAGAATTTTGAATTCTTACTTTGTTTCCTGACTGGCCTGTAGCTATCGATGATAATTTGTTTTAAAGCTAAGTCTGCCAGGCTTTCATCTCCAGTTCTTGACATCAGTAAGAATTTTGAGGATTTTTAACTCATTAAAAATTTTGAACTTTTGCTACCTCAATGACTTTTAGCTATCAATGGCAATTTGCTTTAATGCTAGGTGTTCGTCTGTCAGGTATTCATTATCAAGGTTGTTGGCATCAATAAGAATTTTGAACTTTTACTTTGTTTTCTCACTGAGTTGTAGCTATCGATGACGATTTGTTTAATGCTAGGTGTTCGTCTGTCAGGCTTTCATACCCAACTTGTTGGCATATCTTGGAAATTTGCCTACGTAAATTTGCTAGTTATTGATTAACGATTTTTAAATCTTGTCGCACCGTAAATAATTCATACTAAATCTTTCAAATACGTGTGTCAGAAAAAGAACGGGGTAGAAATCCTCGGTATAAAAATGGGCAGATTCGCGTGCTACTGACAGATAGTTGGAGATAAGAACTGGCCCAGGATCGAACCCGTGTGTCACACCTTCTAATTCCGTGGAACCAACTGCCCTATACTAAGGAGAAATGACTTCCCTAAGATGTTCACAGTAGAAGGGAAGTCACTCGATTATATTCACATTAATATGCGAGACTCTTACCCTCGAAAAAAAAAGGTTTGTGTTTGTATAAGTCATGGGCACAAAACAGTTACGTAGAATGTGTGCTCTTGCATGGGATAACACGGCAGACGAACTTTAAGTTCTTCTTTTACACTTTCCTACCTCCAGACGTTACTTAACGACTCGAAAGTTTGTTTTCAGGGAGAAACTGATTTTAATTCTTTTTCGGAAAACTAACTTGTTGCGGGAAATAGAATTCTGATGTAACCATATATATGGCAGTAAATTCTCTGGAAATTTCCCCTTATGACATATGACCCGTCCTCGACAAAAACAACGGGCGCTGTGATCTATATATATAAAAAGAAAAATGTTTGTTCGTATGTCCGCTATGGTTTGGTATACAATCCCATGGTACCTTAACTTAGACCGTACACAATTTTTGGAAATAGTCGGAGCCTGGGGTCAAGGAACCTCCACACAAAAATTCTATAAAAGCTACAGTTTTCAATTTAGAACCACCAAATTTAGTATATTATTTCATTGTACCAGAACGTAGACTGTAGAGTGTTTCTGGAAGGGGTGGGAGCCAAGGGTCAAGCCCCCCCCCCCACACACACAAAATTTATATAAAAGCTACAGTTTTCAATTCAAACCCACCAAATTTGGTATATTATCTCATGGTACCCTAACTTAAACCGTAGATGGTTTTTGAAAGGGGTCGGATCCCAGGGTCAAGTGGCTCCACACAAAATTTCTGTGAAATCTAGTTTTCAATTTAGAACTACCAAATTTTGTATAATATCTCATGGAAGCCAAACTTAGACTGTAGATGGTTTTTGAAAGAGGCCGGGCGGAGCCCGAGGTCAAGGGGCCCCCATACAAAATTTTCGTAAATCTACAGTTTTCAATTTAGAACCACCAAATTTTGTATACTATCTCATGGTACCCTAACGTAGACGGTATATGGTTTTCGGATGAGGTCGGAGCCCGGGGTCAAGCGGCCCCACACAAAATTGCCGTAAAATCTATAGTTTTCAATTTAGAACCACCAAATTTGGTATAATGTCTCATGGTACTCTAGATAGACCGCAAATGGTTTTTGTATGGGTAAAGGGTCCCCCATAAAAAATTTTGCAAAGAAGTTCCATTTTTTACTTTTAAGAACTGCAACACAATTTAGCGCTCCAATACTCAATCAACGGTCTACGTTAAAGATCGTAGATAACAATAAAGTGCAAAAATACACGTTTAACGCTGTATTATAATAAAAACACAAATGAATAAACTTAGCTTTCACCAGAAAAAGGCAGTTTCATCAGGCAGTAATACAATCTAATGTAAATAGAGAGTTCCAGATATTCAACATTCAAAACGGTAAGCAAAACGATGATCAATGCCAATTGCCAATGCAAAGTCGCATGCACGCTACACGACATAGACACATTGCATTTCCTTGTTGCGGGATTCTCAGAAGCGCATGCCAGATGTACGGCAGTTCTATAGATGTCTCCTCGAAGGTAAGTATTTCCATTCCTCTTTCTTTCTTTGTTGTTTCGTAAAAGAAAAATAAATAAATAAATTTGATTTTATTTTTCACTCTTGCAACTGTCCCAGCGCCATTTCTATTTTTTTCTTTTTGGCAGAAATATTACTGCATTTGCTAGTCATTGGCAGTGGCTGGCAATAATTTTGAGGAAACCTTCTTTTCACACTGATAACTGTACGTCGCCTGCTCAAGGGTTGACAATCCTAGAAATATCTACATTTTTGCACCCAATGGAAAAACCAAAAATATTGTTTACCAAAGAGCAATAACCTGAATGAATTAAAGTAAATTTACGGAAAAATTACAGGAATACCTTTTCAGTCATTAACTTTAACCCACTGAACAGGGTGATTCGACGAATATTAATATTTATCTGGGAAATACTGGGCATCCCTGCTAGGTCGTTACAAAATGTCAGGGATGAAGCTTTTTGGAAAAGAAAATGCAAGAAAAAGAGATAATTATTAAAAGAATACCTGATAGAATATTGCTTTTTCGCAAGCAGTACGGCATGACGTTGTATTGCAATTGGTGTACCTAAAATTCGATCGTATGTGTATTTTGTTTTGTAAAGGACTTCTAACAACGCAAATGCTTTCGAAGTTAAGATATCTTTCAGTCCAATTAGAGGTTAAAAAATATTGAAACAAAATATATGCTTAAAAGTAGAGCTAAACACTTTAAGATCTTCAATGTCATCTTTCAGGTTGGAAATGCTTTAAATGGTTTTCTGCCAATAATTTGAAAGGTACATTAATCTTTTAAGAAATTAAGAAATCACGAAGGGATTAGAAATATCACATACCAGTAGGGCACTGTCATATTCATTGAGAAAGGGCTGCATGGAACTGAAGACGTCACGTAATCCATCTCTATGATCTAAGGGAACTGTAATGATCTAGAAATACAGAACAAACGGTAATATAAACAAACGTTTTAATTAACCAAAATTATAATTTAAATATGTTACATTAAAAAAAGAAAAGAAAAGCATGAATTGTTTCGCGTAAATAATCACCAATTCAATATTAAAAGACCAGAATATTGGTATTGATAAATATTTTAGATTACTCTGTACGTTCCTGTTCATATGGCCAATCCTTAGAAATCTCAAAAAACTGCGTCGCCTGAGAATGGTTTTCACCCTAGTCTCCGTTTCTAGTTCGTATATACACTGATGGCCACCCAAAATGAAACACCAAGAAGGAAGCATCCGATTGGCCTGAAATTCGCAGCTTGCGTCGCCCGCGAGAGAACATGCAAACGATCGGCATTGCAGGGCATATGCAAATCATGTGCGCCCGGCACGCCACCGAGAATAACTATAAGAAGGATGCACAGAAGGCAGGGGTGTAAGTAGTGGAAGTGTGTTGTGCTGCCGAACCTGTGCGTGGGAAGCTGTCTGGTGCCTCGTCGCAAAATACGGCAGTCATTCCAGCACGTTTCGGAGTTCGACAGATGACGAATAGTGGCTTATCGCGACAGCGGTTTATCGTACCGAGACATCGGCGCCCGTGTGGAACGACATCCAGTCACAGTGAGGCGAGTATGGATTCGTTGGGTGCAGGAGGGACGGACAGACCGACGTGAGCGATTGCCGCAGCCGCGTCACACCACCAAACGAGAGGATCGGCATGTTGTGCGGCGGGATTGACGGCTACCACCGCCACATCACAAACGTTAGCGTAGGAATTAGGGTGTGTTGCTCAACAACCTGTGTCAGCACGTATCGTTCGACGTCGTCTGTAGGAGCGGTTACTTGTCGCACGGCGCCCATTGCTCCGATTACCATTGACGTTACACCACCGGTGATTGCGGCGTCAGTGGGCCGTTGAACGCAGCACCTGGACTACAGAATGGCACGACATTGTCTTCTCCGACGAATCTAGCTTCTGCCTGCAACACCACAAGGGTCGGATCTGCGTGTGGCGGCACCGCGGCGAGATACTGTATGACGCCTGCATTATGCATCCCCATACTGGCCCGTCGCCTGGCGTTATGGTTTGGGGCGCAATTGGATGTGACACCCACACCCCTCAGGTACGCATCGCCCGAACATTCAACAGCCACAGCACCATCTCCCACGTTTTGGAGCCTGTTTTTCTCCCCTAATCACAAGACCTGCCAGCGGCCACGTTTCAACAGGACAATAAGCGCCCGCACGTTGCGCGCATCGTGCAACAATTGTTCACGGCTCACTCGTCGCTGATCGGCAACCGAGTGGCCTAGCAAGCACCACCCGTAGCTACGTCTGATGTACTGTGGCAACGCGTGGAAGCAGCCTGGACAGACATACCCCAAGCCCACATCCAAAGCATCTTTCGTTCGATGCGGCGGCGTGTAGCGACCGTTATTTACAGCTATGGGGGTCACACGAACTATTGATGTCTGCGTGCTCCGCAAGTCGCACGGGCCTGTGAGCTCAATCGTTCCATCTTTGTATCTGTTGTTATGTGTCCAGTAAATCTGGCTTTTCTATCTCGTGTCTTCCTTGGTGTAGCGTTTTGGGTGGCCAGCAGTGTATATACATGTAAGTTAACCGTTTTGCAAAACGGAAGTAAAAACCCTAAATGTCTAAAGTTCGTCTGATACGAAGGAGTGTATGTTTTCAATATTTCAACAATTTGCGTGTGTGTGTTGTGGGGGGGGGGGGGGGTATATGATTTGAAAATAGAAAAAAGTCCATATATATATAAATACACTGGTGTGCAAAAATTAAGGACGAAGAGGAGAATTAAGCGGAACGAGCAGGCAGAACGGACTGAAAGACCACTCAGGAGATAGACTGGGATCCGATACTATAGGGCATGCGCATATATGCAGCATGACGTAGGTGGCGGGAGGGTAGTGTCGGAAGGGTATAAAGCACACCGGCGGTGTACGCTCAACAAGCTATTTCACGGTATACATCGGTTTAAACGCCGTCGAGTTGCTGCCGCCGTGTGATATGACGAACACGCAGTCCAGTAGACGACATCTGGATGACGTTACCCAGGGTCGCGTTGGAAATTGGAAGAAGGTCGAAGTGTGACTAGTTTGGCCGAAGGGTTCAGGATCGATCAGAGTATATTTTCACGAGCTTGGAGAGCAGTTCGAATGACTGGAACAGCTGTCCGAGAGTTTAGCAGTGGTCGTTCACGAGCAACCACGGCGGCGGACGACCAGTATATTGTCCTACAGGTGAGAAAAGACAGACGGTAGACAGCGGGAAAAATAGCGAGGCACACGCAACAGACAACTGGAGGTCCGTTATCGCGTTTTACCGTGGCCAGGTGGCTGTACAAAGGTGGTCTATTTGCAAGACGACCAGTACGGTGTGTTCCATTAACGCCTGCTCATCGGAGACGGCAGTTTCTGTGGTTTCAGGAACACAAGAACTGGACACATCAGGAATAGGGTAGAGTTCTCTTTACGGATGAGAGCCGATTTAGTCGGACGAGCGATTTTGGACGTATACACACCTGTAGAGAGCAGGGAACACGCAATCACACCTCCAACATCATCGAAATGGATCGGTTTGGAGGTGGCGGAGTTCTCGTTTAGGGCGGTATCATGCTTAGCCGTACTGACCTCAACATCTTCCAAGGAGGTTCAGTCACTGGTGTACGCTATTGTACCGAGGTTCTCCTGCCTCGCGTGCGTCTGTTTGCGTCTGTTTCGACAACGCTACACCTCATCGTACAGTGGCTGTCGCAGAGCTGTTGGAGAGTGAAGATATTCAACGCATGGATTGGCCCTCAAAGTCCCCGGACCTAAATCCAATCGAACACGTGTGGGACCTTCTCGGGAGACGATGTCGACATTTTGGGTTATTTAGGCGACAATGTATCTTATCCGTGTGAAACAAATGTCCTTTTGTACTAATTAATTGATGCTCTACAAGTTTGTATTTGGAAACTTTGCTCTATCTCTTTTTGTTTTCGATATGCAATAGCTAACTTCCGCGTTTCGCCACTGAGGGCGCTGGGCGTAGTTTCTTTGCTATACCGTTATCTCACTTGCATAGCTGTACCTCTTTCCGTTCCTAAGTCATTCCAGGCTAAAGGGACTTTTCTAAGCACCCTGTATACAATTACGAACCATTGTTGATTCACTTCTGGAAGAAGGTCTCTCAAACTGTAACTGAAAACTTTCTATCTTGAGCAATTCTCTTACAACATGTTTTGAAGTTCATCCATCTATTTTCCACGTGGTCTTTTTCTGAGTGTTTTCGTTTCCCTTAATATCAAATTCAGTATTTCGGTGTCCGACTGTGCGTCCAGCTCTACCAATGTGTGCAAACGACCGCCAGCTGAAGATTTTCATATTGATCATAATGTCATCAGCTCTTGGCATTTTTAAATTGTATATATGTTTTCCTAACTTTCCTGATTACACAAAATCTGTATCCGTGTATGCTTTTTCTGAGTTGTCCGCAACTTCGGTATATCGCTTTAGTAAAATTATATGTGTTTGATTCATAAGTAGGAACTGAAAGTATGCAATTTTTAAAAATTTCTCTTTCAACCAGACCACCGTTCAACAACTGAAACACTAGATTGAATTTCAAGGGACAGGGAAAGACCTAGAAAAAGACCTCGTGGAAGATGGATATGAAACTCAAAAGCACGCTTGATCGACGAAGAAGTGGCTAGCACTAGAGTGAAATTGCGGAGGAGTCTTGAACTAAGTGTTGTGCCTCGTTCGAAAACATTCTAACCTTCTTTTTGAAGCATGGACATTTTTTCTAAGCTTTTTTAATCTCCTTCCATTCCTTATGTCCGCAGCGCAAGGCCAAAATTTCTCAATTTGCACTAACAGACGATTTCCATACAATCTTATTCAGCCGACTGTTCTGGCTACGTTACCGCCCGCGCTCTGAAGTTTCCTTTTCGTTGACCTATATACCAATATGTCATGACCCTTTTCTCTCATCTTTTTGTTTTAAAATAACATTTTTTTCATTTTACTCACATTGAAATCTCTGCCAAATGCTTGATACTCATACTTTCGTTTTCGTCCATTTTAATAAATTTAACTTTTGCATCTAAATCGAGAAGTTATTCTTTTGGCGCGATGGTGAGAGTCAAGCTAGCGAAAGCAACTCATAGCAAATAAAAATTGTGAATGATCAACTCAATGAATAAATGTTAACAAAATTAAATTGAAGAGCCTCGTTGAAATGCGTACGAAACAACCAGATGTGAGTATTTTGTTTTTTACATCCAGCAAAGACAAGAGTGTTGGTCACATGACCTAAACCCGAGTGGTACCATGTGCTTAAGAAGCCGAACAATACATATTCGGCAGTTGTGTTTGTATAAACAGCTGAAAAGCAATCTCTCTCTCTCTCTCTCTCTCTCTTCAGGCATGCTTGTGTACAATTTCTGTAGGACTTCACTCACATATGTTTCATGTGCACTCATTATCTCACTATATCCTGTAATGCTTTGCATTCAATTAAAATACTTTACGACAAAGCAACAGCTGAAAAGTTTCTGTTACTTCCTGGTAGATTTTCTCGCTTGTTGATTACGTTTCAGCTTTAGGCTGGTTCCGTAAAAGACAGGTTAAATAGTGCGTGATTTTCTATCTTTCATTTCGGCACCAAAACGGCAGTGCCGTTTTGTGGGTGTTTCCGTATTAAAGAGGTTCCGTGAAAAATAGGTTTTGCTGTCTTTGCTTTCCATTTTTTGGTAAATTTCTTTTCACTTATTTCCATCTAGCCGTTTTGAGCAACAAAACGTATTTTCAATTTTCGTAGGCGCTAAACCCAATACATCTTAATTCAATTAGTCATGATTAGGACAGCAAAGAGCGTAAACTCACTCTCAGATAAAGAACAGCAACTGCTGCAAAACCGTGGAGGATATCTTTATGTCACTCCAGTTATTTAAAAAAGTTGTTTTGCAGCGGATTGCCCTGATCCTAAATATAATAACATGGCCTTTCAAAATACCTCTTTGCCACCATATTTGTAGTTACGTACTTCTCTGGGGCACGGAGGTGCGTTGCTCCCACGCAGATAAAAGTTTTAAGAATTCCTATTATTTTTGTGTTTAGTCGAAATATGGAAGTTAATTTAAACAAAAAGCGCAAAATCATTTTTTCACATTAAACTTTTTTTGGAAACACATACAAATTAGGAAGTGAAAGAATTGCAGCTCTCGAGACATTCTATAAAGTTGCGTAAATAACTTAAAAAATAAAGATCGTTAATTTGGAGAAAGGCCCATAATTTCGAATTACTGCTTAATGTTTGCAATACAGTTTCAATAATGAAACACTTAAAGAGAAATTATTCAGAACGTGTAACATCACATCTAGCAGTAACTAAGCGAAATGTACTTTACCTTAAGCACATCATAAAGGTGCATCCCCACTTCATATAGAAAGCCGGACAAAATTAACTGTGTCAGATTGGTCATTTCCTCTTCTACGATATTCAGCTGAAAATAAAGAAAAATGATGTATTTTAAAAATAAAAATTGTGTGCTGCAAAAAACGTCAGAGTAAATACAAAGAAAACCTTCATTCTAATAAAATCACAAATCTTTAGCAAATTCATTGCAGTTAAGTTGATTTAAAAATAAAATTAGCAAATGGCCAGAAAACGAAATTATAATACTGAGATAAATATATTTAGATTGCGTTAGTATGAGTATATTTCAATGATGTAGGAGTTTTATATTTATTAATGGAGTTCCTTACGAAGGGGCAAATCTTTAACCATACCGTACTGTGTACATGCAGTTAGAAACACTCGATTACTTTGCGTACTTACAATGTATGAATGCTGAGCATTAAACATTGTCATAAAATTGAAAGAGACTTTAGAGATTGTGTATATGTGTGTTTGCTAACTGCTCATTTAGGCATCGTCATGTTCGGGACCTCCGTGCTTTTTTTAGGAATCAACCAGCTGCACTGGGAAGTGAAATACGTCTTTATTGAACAAAATAAACGACATTTTCTGCTCTTAACAAATTTCTTGCATGAGGTTAAACAATAATTTGCTCCACTCTGCTTTAAGTCTCAATTGAGTTCTACTTTGAATAATCACAATTAGTTTCTTCTTTGAACTTGTAGTCTGATTTTCAAATCAGGTATACCAAACCTATGCTTATGTAAAACGATAATTTGTCGTGTTGACAAATGTAAACCTTTATTCTGTAAACTGGACTTAAAGTTATCCAGCAATTTATTGTAGGCTGAAGTAGCCATTGTTTGATAAATTTTAGCCACGCAATCTTCACCCCAACCAAGAGGAATGCGTCGACATTATGACGCGTCAGGCTCTTAAAAATTCTCTTTTACGAAAGCTTTTTCAGAATATTTTCCTGCTTCACATCGCAAAAATTAGGTAACCTTCTTCTGTACTCCAAAATACGAATTTTTGATGATGGACATTTAATTCTTGGTACGCAATGCAAATGGTAGACTACGCATACTGGATTTATTTATTAAAGTCTTGTATACCATAGTCATGATAAGTGTCTTCATTATCATCAGCATGATAATAGATTACTTAGTGCAAAAAATTTTCCTTTGTGTTTAAGTGCTACAGCAAGAAAATTAAAAGTACCCTGGAAAAACACGTCGAGTTCATCTGTTTAGAAAAAAGACGCCGACGATTTAAAGTTGGCGGAAATAGGGTCTAATCGACTCGTAGGATTTGATACAAGTTTAACCGTAAAACGTTTTATTTCATGTATGTATATTTTACAGGACTCTTTTTCAAAGGGGTATCTGCGTGATGCAAATCCTCATTGCCTTAAACTTTCTCCGTCCACGCATCCAGAGAACAAAATAATGCATGCAAGAAAACTTGAAAAAGAATGATTGAAAAACAAAATTACATTTCTCAATTGGCAGTCGCTAACTACAATACTGCAGCACTATTCACCAAAGTAAGAAGGGCTTTCTCTTACTTTTTTGGGAACTTTTCTGCTAGTTTGCACAACATTACAGGGAGAATGTGTATTAAATATTTAAATGATTTTGAAAGAAATCAAAGGGTGGGATGAATAATGTAAGTGACTAGAGCACAAATTGCATCATCATCCCATGTGTTGCTCTGTTATTGATCTAAACTTTTTTGATATTTTCAAGGCGTCCGATCCTGCAATTCTGAGTGTACTGTGCCAATAATTTCGAAGCAACTGAGGTAAAGCGCAAAACAAAGATTTGAAGATAAAATCTCTGAATATTCTTTTTTTTTTTGCATAATAAGAGAATGATACCAACTTCCATTGTGAATTCCAAATACATCTTTTTTTAAAAAAACCGAGGTATCTTAAATGGAATTCAGTTTTGTTTTTTGACAAAACGACTTCCGAAAAAACCTTTAACCTTTAATGGCATACACTTGCAACAGATGGAATGAAGAAAACCTGGTTTGAATTCCTTAGCAAGTTAATACATGTCACTCACTCGATTTTATTACGCTGAATGTAACGAAATATGTCAGAGGTTTGTTCTTGAAGAACTATTCACTTCCTGAACAGATATTGCAAAAGACTCGCGAGTGTTTCGCTATAAAATAGTTTTAAATAAAGCTTCTTCCACACCATAAACCTCAAGTGCTTCGCCATTTAAAGAAGAATTATGAGAATCCCTGTTTCGGCAAATCTTTTCTTCGCCTTCTTCAAAAACAAAAAAAACAAGAAAGATTACACCGAATTCTCGGGTGTAACAAGTACGTATTTTGAATCCGTTCTGACGCAAATTTAATTTATCCAAGCTATTCAAAGTAAATGGAACCGGCATGGAAAACAATAGTATCTGACGGAAGAAAGAAGTTTTTCAATCGGGTGTTTAATCCCTCAGAGATTGCTATAAACGGAATCGTGAGCTTACGCCCTCTGGTTGCAGACTTGTGCGTTCAGAAAAACATGAATTTATGTGAGAAACATTTCGCATCGGAAACGCTTTACAACACAGAAATAATTTTTCAAATCGGACACTTAGAAAAACAAAGATATCGACAAAAATAAGATGCGACTTTACGTTCTTTGGTAGGAAAACCAGGCATTACTTTAGGAAGAAAGTATCCTCAAAAGGTTTTTCCATATGAGCGGTATCGGTCCAAGAAAAAAATTAGTCGAGTTTTCAGGAGCGCAGATTTTGCTACAAATACATCAGAAGCAGAAATAAACACTTACGCCACCTGGTGGCAAAATTATTCTTTACCAAACATTAGAAATGATGTGAACAATAATTTTCATCAGGTCTTGTATGCGATACAGGAAGAATATTTCAAATCGGAATTTTAGGAGCAGAAATAACGCAGAAAACGCATATCACCTTTGTGCGCCCTAGGGGAAAGTCTATGATTTACCTGATTATTTTGAATTTATAGGGAAAGCATTTCGCATTGGAAACACCATCCAACAAAGAAGGAATTTTCCAAATCGGAATACTAGAAGGTAGAGATATTGACAAAAATAAGATATAAATCTACGCTCCCTGGAGTAGAAACCATGCGTTACTTCAAGAAGAAAATGCTTCTGAAATGTTTGTCGACATGAGTAGTATCGGTCTACAAACGACGTTTTTTTCAAACGAGGATTTAGAAGCTCATATCTTGCTGCAAATACATCAGAAGCGGAAATTACGGTTTACGTTACCTGGTGGCCAAACCATTTTTACAAAAATTAGAAATTATGTGCAAAAGATTTCCAGAGATATAGGGGTAAACGCAATTTACCTCTACGCCCCCTAATGGAAAGTCTATGAGTTACTTTAAAATTTTAAAAACATGTCACACTGAAAACGCTATCCAACAAAGAAGAAAATTTTCAAATCGGACTCCTAGAAGTAGATATATTGACGGAAATAAGACATACATCTACGCCCCCTGGCGGAGAAACTATCGAAAATTTTAAGAAGAAAATATTTCAGAAAGCTTTATCTATGTGAGTGGCATCGGTCCACGAAATAATTTTTTCAATCGATATTTTAGAAGTTCAGATTTTATGGCAAATACCTCAGAAGCAAAAATTAACACTTACGCCTGCTGGCCAAAGTATTCTTTACCAAAAATTTGAAATTATGTGCAAAAGGTTTTCCATCAGGAGGTGTATCCGCTGAAGAAAGAAAACTTCAAATCGGAGTTTTAGAAGAAGAGTTATCGGGGAAAATGTAATTTACTTTTACACTCCCTTACGGAAAATCTATGTGGAATTTGAAAAAGTAACTATATCTAAAATACCCTTTGACATAAATAGAATCGAAACCTTTAGATATTTTTTCAATCGGATGTTTCGAAGCAAATATCCGGAATAAAACGTGTTTTTGAAAATCGACATCATCTGCATTTACGCAAACTTATGCGTTAAGAAAAACATTACGTCCTCTAGCAGTGGAATTGTGCATCGTAAAAAAACGAAATGAGGTTCATCATTCGCATATTTGAAGCTTTCCAATACAAAAAGAAGTTTTCAAATCGGACTAATAGTTGCAGAGATATTGTGGGTACAGACGGACGGACAAGCCGGTAATTTTATTACGATCTTTTTTTACAAAAGACGTGCTAAAAGGTAAACAAGAAAGATGACACCGAATTTTCGGGTTAAAAAGCACATCTTTTCAATCCGTTTTGACACAAATTAAATTTAATAAAGCTATTCAAAGTCAATGGAACCGGTATGGAAAACAATAGTATCTGACGGAAGAAAGAATTTTTTCAATCGGGCTTTGAATCTTTCAGAGATTGCTGTAAACGGAATCGTGAGATTACGCCCTCTGGTTGCAGACTGGTGCGTTAAGAAAAACATGAATTTATATGAGAAACATTTCGCACCAGAAGCGCCTTACAACACAGAAAGAATTTTTGAAATCGGACACTTAGAAAAACAGAGATACAGAGATATCGACAAAAATAAGATGTGACTTTACGTTCCCTTGGGGGGAAAACCAGGCATTATTTTAGGAAGAAAGTATTCTCAAAAAGTTTTTCCATATGAGCTGTATCGGTCCAAGAAAAAAAAATTTAGTCTAGTTTTCAGGATCACAGATTTTGCTACAAATACATCAGAAGCAGAAATTAACACTTATGCCCCCTGGTGGCCAAACCCTTCTTTACCAAATATTAGAAATTATGTGAAAAAAAAATTCTATCATGTTTTGTATGCGATATAGGAAAAATTTTTCAAATCGGAGTTTTGGGAGAAGAAATGACGCAGAAAACGCATATCACCTAGCGGAAAGTCTATGATATACTTGATTATTTTGAATTTATAGAGAAAGCATTTCGCACTAGAAACACTATCCAACAAATAAGGAATTTTCCAAATCGGACTCCTAGAAGTAGAGATATTGACAAAAATAAGATATATATCTACGCCCCCTGAAGTAGAAACCCTGCATTATTTCAAGAAGAAAATGTTCCTAAAAGGTTTGTCGGAATGAGTAGTATCAGTCAACAAACCACTTTCTTTCAATCGAGATTTTAGAAGCTCATATTTTGCTGCAAATACGTCAGAAGCGGAAATTAAGGTTTACGCCACCTTGTCGCCAAACCATTTTTTACAAAAATTAGAAATTATGTGCAAAGGATTTCCCACCAGGAACTGTATCCGGTGCAGAAAGAATTTTTCAAATCGGAAATTCAGAAGCAGATATATAGGTGGGAAAGCAATTTACATTTACGCCCCCTAGTGGAAAGTCTATGAATTAATTAAAAAATTTGAAATTATATGAAAAGCATGTCACACTGAAAACACTATTTAACAAAGAAGACATTTTTCAAATCGGTTTCCTAGAAGTAGAGATATTGACAAAAATAAGATATACATCTACGCCCCCTGGCGTAGAAACCATGCATTATTTCAAGAAGAAAATGTTTCTAAAAGTTTTGTCGACATGAATACTATAAGTCTACAACAGACGTTTTTTTCAATCGAGAATTTAGAAGCTCATATTTTGCTGCAAATACATCAGAAACGGAAATAAAGATTTACGCCCCTGGTGGCCAAACCATTATTTTACAAAAATTAGAAATTATGCGCAAACGATTTCCCATCAGCAGCTGTATCCGGTGCAGAAAGATTTTTTCAAATCGGAGATTTAGAAGCAGAGATATAGGGGGAAACGCAATTTACCTCTACGCCAATAACGGAAAGTCTATGAGTTACTTTAAAATTTTAAAAACATGTCACACTGAAAACAATATCAAACAAAGAAGAAATTTTTCAAACCGGACTCCTAGAAGTAGATATATTGACGAAAATAAGACATACATCTATGCCCCCTGGCGGAAAAACTGGAAATTTTAAGAAGAAAATATTTCAAAAAGCTTTATCTATGTGAGTGGCATCGGTCCACGAAATAATTTTTTCAATCGTTATTTTAGAAGCTCAGATTTTATGGCAAATGCCTCAGAAGCAAAAATTAACACTTACGCCCCCTGTTGGCCAAAGTATTCTTTACCAAAAATTTGAAATTATGTGCAAAAGATTTTCCATCAGGAGGTGTATCCGCTGATGAAAAAAATATCAAATCGGAGTTTTAGAAGAATTATCGGGGGAAATGTAATTTACTTTTACGTCCCCTAGCTGAAAATCTATGCCGCCCCGGTGGCGCAGTGGTCATAGCGATGGCCTGTGATCATTCTTCTGAAAGGGGTCTGGGTCCGAATCCCGGTGAGGCATGGATGTTGTGTTTGTCTTACGGCACTGGCTCTCTCCCTTCCCTGGAACCAGTGACCCTAAATTAGGTACGGGCGACTGCTTATAGCCCATTGAGTTGCTCACGGTGGTCGTTATACCCCCAATCAAAAAAAAAAGAAATCTATGCGTAATTTGAAAAAAGTAACTATAACTAAAATACTTTTCGACATAAATGGAATCTAAAGATAAAATAGTTTTTTCAATCGGATGATTTGAAGCAAATATGTGGAATAAAACGTATTTTTGAATTCGACATCATCTGCATTAACGCCCTCTAGCTGCGAAATTGTACATCGTAAAAAAAAAAACGAAATGAAGTATCATCATTCGCCTATTTCAAGCTTCCCAATGCAAAAAGAATTTTTCTAATCGGGCCAATATTTGCAGAGTTATTGTGGGTACAGGCGGACAGACGGACGGACAAACCGGTTTAATAAGCTTGATCTATTTGTACAAAAGACGTGCTAAAAATAAACCGAAAGCACGGAAATGTTTTTAAATTTTCAGAAAAAAAACAGTTTTCGTTTTGATATCAGGACGAAGATGACTGTATTGTTCTAATATTCTTCTTAATTTTAAATGTTTCCGAATACGGATCACGGGCTCATATGGAATGCATCATTTGATACCTCTTGCAAAGTTGGGACCTTGAAATATGCGCAATGTCAACCATTGTTTTCTAAAGGTCCTTTAAAATATATATCTTTTGAAAGGAATGTTCATAAGCTGTAGTAGCTTTATGCTGACAGAGCTAACAAATAATTTATCGTCCAGTAAAAGTGTTACGAGTGAAATGATAAATCATGTACTGGATTCCAAGAATAAATATTCACAATTTTAAAGATATAAAATATGCGCACTTTAGGAAATATTGATATTTTCTCATGCAGACTTATATTGGTTAAAATGGGGTAAATTTCAAATTATTTGACTGTATTTGTTGGAAAAAATCGTGAGTACTACGCAAAAAAATGTAATATTGAAATGAAACCTACGCTGCTGAAGTGTGCATGTATGCAAAATTTCACTTCATGTAAAATCTCATGTGTACCTCTTTTTACCTAAATTCTTTTATCAGATATCAGACAAAAAAACTGTCGATTCGTCCCAGTTTCATGTGACCAATTTGATATCTCAACATAGCCGATTTAAAGAACGAAATTAAAACTTTCTTTTCATTTATGAGTAATATGAAGATATTCCGAGAAATCTTCCTTTGGCCGGAAGGATAGATTCTTACTTTTACGGTGTGTGATAACTTGTAATATAGCCATGCATACGTTTCCGCTAATGGCCATAGTTTGTATGTTGGGGTACAAATGTACACTTCTGGCTAAATGTTTGCAGAATAAGAATCTGTTAGCCACTTTTAAAACATTCGTACTAGAAATAAACGTATGCCTAAAGCTAAATTGCATTCTGCCAAATTTTTTCTGATTGTTTCCAAAAAAAAAAATTCTGATTGTTTCCAAATGTTTTTATTTCAGTCGCATTTTACAAAAACATCATAGCAGTACAAATCAAGAAAGAAAGAGAGATAGTAGAAAAAACGACTTACCTCCACGAGTTGATCAACTAAACCGATAAATTGTGCAACTAATTGCAAAAAATTTTCAAATCTTCCTCCCACATTAGGAGACACGGTGGATATCTGGAAAAAAAGTTTTCATTGTATTTAGATAAAGTATGATAAAATGTATTAACAGTAAATATAAAACCTTATACAGAGTTCGAAAATAATTACTAATTAAAATACTTAATTACTTTCAAAGCATAAGTCCCAATTTTTGCTCAAGCGTATCAACTTTTTAAAAAAACATTCCAGAATTAATTGTAATTTTCTCATTAAACAGAAAAGGCCAAGTGATTTGGTATTTCTTTAAAGAATATATCGCCATTGCGATAAAACAATTTTCTTACGTGCAGCATTGGCATGATAAATCAATTGCATATACGATTTGAAGTTTCGCATAAATGCAGCTGATTGAAATATCTATCACGATTCCCGTGAGTGCCGGGAAATGAATCCTTCCAATTGCCCGATTATTGTTTTGTAAATTGTATCTCTCAAATCTTTTTGAAGTAATGACTTATGTTCGGTTCTGTAGAGGATGATATCCAGAATTTCGAATATCTCTAGCATTCATGAAGAAGATTAGGGAACGGCATGTATTTTAAAGGATCAACTGTGCAATTTACTTTTGAAACAGACACAAATTAAGATATTCTAATGACATGGCGATTTTAAGATCATCCTGATATTGATGAGCACTGGTTCGAAGAACATGTTTTAAGGTAGGGCTTGTTGTTATTTCAGTAATAAGAGAACAAGGGCAGCACCTTTGGATGCTTTAGGGTAAGACCTGCTTTCATTTCAATATATAAGAGAACAAAGGCAACACCTTTGGATGTGTGGACTAATGAGGAAACTTTCATGTAAGAGTGTAGGGGTTATTAATAGAATAATGTTTTATGCCATCTATAAAACTGTTGAACGCTGGAGATGTTTTCTCTGAAGAGAATTTGATGGATGATTTTAATCTGTTTTAAGAACAAGATTTCCTGCATTTTCATATACAGAGCTGTGGCAGTTTCAGCATCACATTGCTCCAACTGGAAAAACTCGGCAGTTCAACCAGAATGTAATGCCTGATATACTCAATTCAAATATGATGATACAAACCTTTCAAATCGTGTACTGAAAGGTGCAGTCGAAACAAGCATACAAAGATCAGCATAACAAATACAGTGATCACAGTCAAGGAGAAAGATTAAATAGTACCAACTCTAAAAATTTCTCGTCACTTCCAGAGTTTAATCCTTTAAGTTAGCAATTTCCATCTCCTTAAAGTACTCCACTCAGATTGCAATATATATGTGTACATATATAGAAAATTTAATTATGTATACAGTAAAACTTTAAAATAGTGGTTACTCCTCGGACGGAAGAAAGTGAAATTTGTTAGGAGGTGCCCGTTGTTCGGAGTTTAGGCAAAAGTTAACAATGCTAGGCAGTTGCGTTTGTGCAAAAGCAGAATAAAAATATGAAGCCTAAGCACAATATAGAAAACGTTGCAGTGATTTTTCCAAATGCAGAATGCTGAATAGAACTGTATATAATAATTAAATAAGTAATTCACAGGGTAGAGAATTTCAAGGAGGAAAGTATCTGTCGTCTGGAATTAAACAGCCCTTATAAATAGTAACATGGGTAATTAGGTTAAGGGTACGCTATCGCAATGGAAAAAAGAAAAATGCTGAATTGTAAGGTGCAGCTGTACTGTTTTCTAACCGCGCGCGGTAAAGCAGGATCAGAACCCACAGGGACCAAATCAAGAGACATCGCCTAGAGCGGGCAGAGTTCCTGACCGCATCAGCAACATACCCAGCACCCGTTGGCGACTGAAAAATACCTAGAATTTGCAACTCGCCCCTATGGAACTAAACTTTGAACTCCTTTTTCTTCACTTAAGCATACTACTGTACCAGGCGTAATCCTATCCATTATGCCATAGCAGTAAATGTTCTTTGGCCCTATGTTAACCTGTTGCTGAAGTGTCAAAGAACTACGTAAAATCCGGTGAACAGTGTGTCTATTTGATTTATGATACTTCGAGGTGAACTGGGGTATTGGTTGACCATTGCTAAAAGGTTTCGTTGTTTCGAGGATATCGCCAATGCTATCCTACGCAAATTGTTCGGTACAAGCACAAACTTACCGTTGCTCGGACGTGTCCGTTAATGGAGATTTTACTATATTTGTACATAAACGTATATCACGATCGTTAACCATTCTTGAAACACAACTGTATGAAGAGATTTTGCTCTGATCATGATGTCTATATATATGATGTTGTCAACCATTATCAGTCCACCGCTGAATGAAGGTCCCAAATATCTCCCAATACTGTCTGTCTTGCGGCATTCTCCTCGTTTTACTCCGGAGTTCCTCCAAATTCCAGCCATCCATTTCCCATGTTGTCTTCTTCTGGGTCTTTGTCTGTTCCCTTGGTAATTAGTCTAAAATTCGTTTGTCCGCCGGTGGTTAGTGCTTCTGACAACATGTCCACCCCATACCCACTTCATGGATTTTATTATTTTATTATCCACGAGTGCATCTTGTTTTCTTTCCTGTTTACACGAAGCATGCATCTCTTCATGCGTTTTCCATTGTCTGCTCTTTGTATGTCTTTTTTAGTTAAGGTTCATGTCTCTGTTCCATATGTAAGAACTGGAAGGTTGCATTGATTAAAAACACGTCTTTAAGATATCAAGGCTGTCTGCTCTTGGAAATCGCACTGTTTCTTCCGAAAGCTCTCCAGCAAAGTTTTATACGCAGATCATTTTTTCTATCAACGTGGCCTTTGCTTGATATCTGTTGTCCCACGTTAATGTAGATATCGATTACCCCGAAATCATCACCATCAATAACAAAATATTTATATCTTGTAAAAGTATTTTACATTAGTTTTGTCTTCTGAAAGTTCATTCTTTGTCCCACTTTTTCACTCTTGTCAACACGTTTCTGAATCATACCTTGCAGATTTGAAGTCGTAGTTGCCAAAATGATAACGTCATCAGCAAAACGAAGGTGAGTTAAATAACTTCCATTAATCTCAATTACCTTGTTTTCCCAGTTCAATGATTGATAGACATTTTGCAATGTGGCATTGAAGAGTTTGGGAGATATGGTATCAACTTCCCTCACTCCCTTTCCAATTTTTATTGGTGCTGTATGATCAGATAGTCGAACCTTAGCGCTTGCATTTTCAAACATATTTTTAATAATTTCATTGAATGCATCTTTAGTAACGCAGAATTTCAAAGCCATTAGAACTGCTGATGTTTTCTCCGTATCAAAGGCTTTTTCATAATCAATAAAAGCAATGAATAATAGAATTCATATTCCCTCGTTCTTTCAATTAGTTCTTTCAGTACGAAGATCATATTCAGTACATGAATATGATCTTCGGTGCTGTAGCCACCCCTGAACTCAACTTCTTACCTCGGTTGAACCATGTCTAATGTCATCTTTAAGCTATGTGAAAGAACCTAAGTGAAGATTTTATAAACGACCGATAGCAGGCTGATAGGTCTGTTTTTCCTAGATCTTGAATATCACCTTTTTTTTATTGAGCAGAACAATTGTAGCATTTTTAAAATCAATACTTAGGAATCTTTTCTTCACTGAGATATCTAGTGAAAACATGGGCTACTGTAGCTCCCATTTCTGCCTTCGCTTATTGTATATATCATTATCATCATTGTCAACCATTATCAATCCACTGCTGGACGAAGGTCTCCCCAAGTTTCCTCCACAACGGTCTGTCTTGTGCCAGTCTCCTCCATATCACCCCTGCATACTTTCGAATTTCATCCACCCATCTCCCATGTGGTCTTCTTCTTGGTCTTTTCCTGTCCCTTGGAATCCAATCAAAAATTTCGGCTGTCCATCGATGATCTGTCCTTCTGGCAGTATGTCCAGCCCATTGCCGTTTCAGGGATTTAACTCTGATCATGATGTCTTCCACTTTTGTCATTTTTCGGATCCACGAGTTCCTCTTCTTATCTCTCCTGGTTACACCAAGTATGCCCCTCTCCATGCTTCTTTGAGTTGTCTGCAGCCTTTGTATGTCTCTTTTAGTTAAGGTCCACGTCTCTGCACCATACGTAAGCACTGGAAGGATGCATTGATCAAACACTTTTCTTTTAAGACATAATGGCATATTGCTCTTGAAAATTATGCTGTTTCTTCCAAAAGCTCTCCAGGCAAGTTTTGTACGCCGATTAATTTCTTCATCAATGTGACCCTCACTTGATATCTGCTGTCCAAGATAAACGTATGTGTCTGTTATCTCCAGCTTTTCTCCATCAATCGATAAATCTTCATTTCTTGTAAAAGCATTGAACATCACTTTTGTCTTCTGAAAGTTCATTTTTAATCCCACTTCTTTACTCTTGTCAGCAAGTTCCTGGATCATACTCTGCAGCTCTGATGGGGTAGTTGCAAAAATGACTATGTCATCAGCAAAACGAAGGTGGGTTAGATAATCTCCATTAATCTTTATCCCCTTGTTTTCCCAGCTCAGCGACTGAAAAACACCCTCCAATGTGGCATTAAAGAGCTTCGGAGATATGGTGTCACCTTGTCTCACTCCCTTTCAAATTTTTACGTGTGTTGTATTTTCAAACAGCCTAATCTTTGCACTTACATTTTCATAAATGTTATTAATAATATTAATGTATGCATCTTCAATACCGCAGGTTTTCAGAGCCATTGTAACTGCTGATGGTTTCACCGAATCAAAGGCTTTTTCATAATCGATAAAAGCCATGCACAATGGAAGTTCATATTCCCTCGCTCTTTCAATTAGTTCTCTCAGCACGTGGATATGATCTATTGTGCTGTAGCCTATCCTGAATCCAGCTTGTTCTCTCGGTTGAGCCATGTCCAGTGTTACCTTCAAGCGGTGTGAAAGAACTTTAGTGAAGATTTTATAAACTACTGATAAGAGGCTGATAGGTCTGTAGTTTCCGAGATCCTCAATGTCACCTTTCTTATGTAGCAGGATCATTGTAGCGGTGTTCCAATCCTCAGGAATTTTCCCTTCATTAAGGCATCGAGTGAAAATTTGGGCGAGTACTGTTTCGATTTCTCCACTTGCTTCTTGTATAATGTCTATAGTAATTCCATCTTCTCCTGGAGCTTTTCCCCGCTTCATGTTCTTGATTGCATGTGCAACTTCTGCTGGAAGGACTGGAGGAACTCTGGTACTGGTATCTTTCATGATGTCTGGAGTGCATGTATCATCCCTTTCATATAATTTGGAGTAGAAATCTTTCACTCTTGTCAAAATTTCGCCTCTATTTCTTGTTACAGAACCATCTTCTTTTCTCAGTGCCATAATCTGTTTTCTTCCCTTACTGAGATGTCCCTTTGCTATCTTTAGGCTTTGGTTGTTTTCAATTGCTTTCCTCACTAGTTCACAGTTGAATTTTCTTACGTCTTCAGTGATACTTTTTCTTACTGTCTTGCATAGCTCTATATATTCCACTTTGGAAGTCACATCTTCTTTAGTTGTCCTCATCTCTCTTCTCTTTTGCATCAACATTTTGGTTTTTCCTGATAATTTATTTACATGCAACTTGTTCTTAGACCCAGCTAATTTTGTTGCTGTTTCCATAAGAGCTTTGGTTACTTTTCTGTTAACTTCAGAGATGTCCACTTCTTCTGATGTTAGGCCTTCTAAAGCAGAGAACCTGTTCTTCAGTTCCAACTTGAAGGTATTATGGTGTTTTTTAAGGTTGGTTATGTCAATAGATTTTGTTTGTCTTATGAGCTTGCCACGTTCAAGTTTAGTGTTGAGGTGCATCTTACATCTCACCAATCTATGGTCACTACCTTTGTTGAACTTGTTTAGCACACTGCAGTCTTCTATGACGAATTTTTTGTTACACATAATAAAATCAATTTCACTTGTTGACCCATTTGGATGTCTCCAAGTCCATTTCCTGTGTGGCTTTTTCTTGAAGAAGGAGTTCAAGATGAAAAACCCTTCTGCCTCTGCAAACTCAACGAGAGTATTTCCACGCTGGTTTCTGTTGCCGTGACCGAATTTACCTACTGAAGTTTAATTCTGTTGCCGTTGCCCTATTTTTGCATTGAAATCTCCCATAATTATTTTCAAATGCTGCTTACCTTTATTATTTAGATGACAAATTTCCTCATAAAATTCTTCAATTTCTTCTTCAGGATGACTTGTGGTGGGTGCATAAGTTTGAATAATCTGAGCCTGGTATCTTTTCGAGAGTTGGATAACAAGTCGTGCAGCTCTGTCAGAGGAACTTTCAACTTCTACAACTTTAACCTTCAGTTTCTTGTTTATTATAAATCCAACACCACTAGTTCTGCCAGTATCTGTCCCACGATAGTAGAAGAGATGTCCACTTTTCAGTTCGATGAGATCTTCTCCTTTTCTCCTTACCTCACTTAGCCCCACGATGTCCCACTTGATCCTTTGTAGTTCCTCTTCCAATTCAAGAAGCCTTGAATCAGAAGATAGGGAGCTTCCATTGTACGTAGCCAAGGTCAGCATCAGATGGCAGCCTAGTCCGGTCCTCCGGGGATTCTTAGCACCCTCTGCCTTCATGTCGCACTGGCCGCTGCCTTGGCCGGGTACATTCCAGCTGCCGGAGACTGAGGGCCAAGATTTAAGTTGTGGAATCATTTTGGAGGGGTTTGGCCATAACTCACCACGCTGGCCAAGCGGGTTGGTGAGTGTGGGATAGAATTTCCTCTAATCCCGATGGTATAGTTATACCGCTATTGGCGGTCGTCAGAGCCCCTTTAGTGGGAACAGGATACACCACGAGAAGGCGGGGTTGACATTTGTCAAGGAGAGGCTGTGATGTTACGCATCACCTGACCTTACATCCCTATATATATATATATATATATATATATATATATACTGAAGAGCAATTGAATTAGAGACAACTGGTGTTATGCAAATGTGGCGCTGTGGGCGGACCTGTAAACGGAAACGACATGACGTATGCAGCGATCCGACAATATAAGGTGTGATGCGACGGGAATCAGTAAGAGACGGACGCAGTATGGGTAAGACGATGGATCTAAGCGCATTTGATCGTGGGAAAATTGTCGGGGCCCGACGAATGGGTCACTCCATAACGGAAGACATGAAGGAACTGGGATTTTCAAGAGCCACTGTGTCACGGGTGAAACGTGAGTACATCGAATCCGGTAAAACCATTCCTGCAAGGGCAAACTGCCGTGGACAACAGCGTGTGGATGAGCGGGTTTATCGTCAGCTAGCTCGCATTGTAACAGCGGAAAGACAGGTCACAGTGCAAGAAATCACTCGGAAATTTAACGCTGGTGCGCAAAAACGTGTAAGCAGCCACACTATCCAGAACCATCTCCTCACTATGGCGTACAAAAGCCATCGTCCCACGAGGGTACCGCTGTTGACCGTTACATCACAGGGTGCAAAGATTAGCATTGGCGTGGGAACATTGCCAATTGACCCTAGACATGTTGAAACATTTTGCCTGGACTGATGTGTCGAGATTTACGTTGGTACATGTAAGGCCAGGTGATGCGTAACATCACAGCCTCTCCTTGACAAATGTCAACCCCGCCTTCTCGTGGTGCATCCTGTTCCCACTAAAGGGGCTCTGACGACCGCAAATAGCGGTATAACTATACCATCTGGATCAGAGGAAATGCTATCCCACACTCACCAACCCGCTTGGCCAGCGTGGTGAGTTATGGCCAAACACCTCCAAAATGACTCTACAACTTAAATCTTGGCCCTCAGTCTCCGGCAGCTGGAATGTACCTGGCCAAGGCAGCGGCCAGTGCGACATGAAGGCAGAAGGTGCTAAGAATCCCCGGAGGACCGGACTAGGCTGCCATTTGATGCTGACCTTGGCTACCTACAACGGACGCTCCCTATCTTCTGATTCAAGGCTTCTTGAATTGGAAGAGGAACTACAAAGGATCAAGTGGGACATCGTCGGGCTAAGTGAGGTAAGGAGAAAAGGAGAAGATCTCATTGAACTGAAAAGTGGACATCTCTTCTATTATCGTGGGACAGATACTGGCAGAACTAGTGGTGTTGGATTTATAATAAACAAGAAACTGAAGGATAAAGTGGTAGAAGTTGAAAGTTCCTCTGACAGAGCTGCACGACTCGTTATCCAACTATCGAGTAGATACCAGGCTCAGATTATTCAAACTTATGCACCCACCACAAGTCATCCTGAAGAAGAAATTGAAGAATTTTATGAGGAAATTCGTCATCTAAATAATAAAGGTAAGCAGCACTTGAAGATAATTATGGGAGATTTCAATGCAAAAATAGGGCACAGGCAACAGAATGAAACTTCAGTAGGTAAATTCGGTCACGGCAACAGAAACCAGCGTGGAAATACTCTCGTTGAGTTTGCAGAGGCAGAAGGATTTTTCATCTTGAATTCATTTTTCAAGAAAAAGCCACACAGGAAATGGACATGGAGACATCCAATTGGGACGACAAGTGAAATTGATTTTATTATGTGTAACAAAAAATTCGTCATCGAAGACTGCAGTGTGCTGAACAAGTTCAACACAGGTAGTGACCATAGATTGGTGAGATGTAAGATGCACCTCAACACTAAACTGGAACGTGGCAAGCTCATAAGACAAACTAAAATGTATTGACATAACCAACCATAAAAAACACCATAATACTTTCAAGTTGGAACTGAAGAACAGATTCTCTGCTTTAGAAGGCCTAACATCGGAAGAAGTGGATATTTCGGAAGTTAACAGAAAAGTAACCAAAGCTCTTATGGAAACAGCAAAAAAATTAGCTGGGTCTAAGAACAAGTTGCATGTAAACAAATTATCAGGAAAAACCAAAATGTTGATGCAAAAAAGAAGAGAGATGAGGACAACTAAAGAAGATGTGACTTCCAAAGTGGAATATATAGAGCTATGCAAGACAGCACGAAAAAGTATCACTGAAGACGTAAGGAAATTCAACTGTGAGCTAGTGAGGAAAGCAATTGAAAACAACCAAAGCCTAAAGATAGCAAAGGGACATCTCAGTAAGGGAAGAAAACAGATTATCTCTCTGAGAAAAGAAGATGGTTCTATAACAAGAAATAGAGGCGAAATTTTGACAAGAGTGAAAGATTTCTACTCCAAATTATATGAAAGAGATGATACATGTACTCCAGACATCATGAAAGGTACCAGAGTTCTTCCAGTCCTCCCAGCAGAAGTTGCTCATGCAATCAAGAACATGAAGCGGGGGAAAGCTCCAGGCGAAGATGGAATTACTATAGACATCATACAAGAAGCAAGTGGAGAAATTGAAACAGTACTCGCCCAAATTTTCACTCGATGCCTTAATGAAGGGAAGATTCCTGAGGATTGGAACAATGCTACAATGATCCTGCTACATAAAAAAGGTGACATTGAGGATCTCAGGAACTACAGACCTATCAGCCTCCTATCAGTGGTTTATAAAATCTTCACTAAAGTTCTTTCACACCGCTTGAAGGTAACACTGGACATGGCTCAACCGAGAGAACAAGCTGGATTCAGGAGTGGCTACAGCACAATAGATCATATCCACGTACTAAGAGAACTAATTGAAAGAGCGAGGGAATATGAACTTCCATTGTGCATGGCTTTTATCGATTATGAAAAAGCCTTTGATTCGGTGAAACCATCAGCAGTTACCACGGTTCTGAAATCCTGCGGTATTGAAGATGCATACATTAATATTATTAACAACATCTATGAAAATGCAAGTGCAAAGATTCGGCTGTTTGAAAATACAACACACATAAAAATTGGAAAGGGAGTGAGACAAGGTGACATTATATCTCCGAAGCTCTTTAATGCCACATTGGAAAATGTCTTTCAATCACTGAACTGGGAAAACAAAGGGATAAAGATTAATAGATGTTATCTAACCCACCTTCGTTTTGCTGATGACGTAGTCATTTTTGCAACTACCCCATCAGAGCTGCAGAGTATGATCCAGGAACTTGCTGACAAGAGTAAAGAAGTGGGATTAAAAATGAACTTTCAGAAGACAAAAGTGATGTTCAATGCTTTTACAAGAAATGAAGATTTATCGATTGATGGAGAAAAACTGGAGATAACAGATACGTATGTTTATCTTGGACAGCAGATATCAAGTGAGGGTCACATTGATGAAGAAATTAATCGGCGTACAAAACTTGCCTGGAGAGCTTTTGGAAGAAACAGCATAATTTTCAAGAGCAATATGCCATTATGTCTTAAAAGAAAAGTGTTTGATCAATGCATCCTTCCAGTGCTTACGTATGGTGCAGAGACGTGGACCTTAACTAAAAGAGACATACAAAGGCTGCAGACAACTCAAAGTAGCATGGAGAGGTGCATGCTTGGTATAACCAGGAGAGATAAGAAGAGGAACTCGTGGATCCGAAAAATGACGAGAGTGGAAGACATCATGATCAGAGTTAAATCCCTGAAATGGCAATGGGCTGGACATACTGCCAGAAGGACAGACCATAGATGGACAGCCGAAATTTTGGATTGGATTCCAAGGGACAGGAAAAGACCCAGAAAAAGACCACATGGGAGATGGGTGGATGAAATTCGTAAATATGCGGGAGTGACATGGAGGAGACTGGCACAAGACAGACTGTTGTGGAGGAAACTTGGGGAGACCTTCGTCCAGCAGTGGATTGATAATGGTTGACAATGATGATGAAGATGACATGTGGATGGCAGGATACGAGTACTGCGCAAACTACATGAAGCGATGGATCCTTCTTGCCAGCAGGGTACTCTTCAAGCTGGTGAGGGTGGCATTCTCGTCTATGGACTGTTTACGTGGACTAAAATGGGACCCCTAGTATGTGTGACATAGTCCCTGACAGGTCAACTTTACCGGGATATCCTGGATGGCCATTTGCTCCCGTTTGTGCGTCTGCAACATCCTACTGGGGACCTCATCCTGCAACAAGACAATGCTCCGTGCCATCGCTCCCGAATTGTATCCGAATGATTGGATGAACACTCCACCGACGTGTCCTCGCTTCTTTGGCCATCTTGGTCACCTGGCCTCAATCCCATCGATCACATCTGGGATGCCATCGAGAGATACGTTCGATGCTCTGACCGCCCTTAATCAAATCTTGCATAAGTGTGGGAGCTGGTTCAGGGTCCGTGATTCCGTATGGCTTCACAACGCTTCTGGTGGCTTGTCGAGTCCATGCCGAGACGAATCGTCGCCGTCATCAGAGCGAAAGGTGGTGCTACACGTTACTAGACAGGTATCTCTTATTCAATTGCTCTTCAGTGTATTAGCCAAAGGCTGAAATTTAATTGAAATTTATTCTGCATGACTGTGACGCTCCCAAGATTTCTTTATGTACATTTCGAGGAATATTGCTTTTCCTATAACAGATATAGTTGAAATGTATTCTGTATTACCATGGCGTACACACGATTTCTTAATGGCTGTTTTTCAGGAATTCTCTTTTTCCTATCAGAGCTTTATTTAAAATTTATTCTGTATGAACGTTGAGTGCCCAGAATTCCTTTATAGATGTGGATCAAAGTAATGAAAATGCAAATGGAAATGTCTCGGAGGAAACATCTCTCAAATGTATTGGTAGCCGATTAAGATATCTCCGTCATATAAAACTGCCTTTCCAATTCGTAATATATATATTTGGAAACAGATACAAATATATTGAAATTAAAAGGTAAGACTCCAACAAAAAACGGACGAAGGATTCAGTCGTACGTCATGGGAAGCGCCCTGACTCCTGGAATACCTACACTGAGAGCGCCTATGCGGTATGAAATGCCGAAACATTTCTTTTCTTTTTCAGCGATTTTGCACATTTTGCTTCAAGTCTTATCATCACACTTCGTATGTGAAATTTTTTTTGTTTTCTGTCAATTTAACAGGAAGACTGTGGTTGATATGAATGGACTTGACTTTCCAGTTATCCATGGTGACGATTCGTTTTATTTTCTTAGATGAATGAAGAGTAAAATACAGTTGAAACACTCTTTGATTCAAGAATAAGAAAAACATTGTTAAATAAGATTAATTCGGTGGTTTAAGCTTGATGTTCCTCGGTAGATATTCCACAAAAGAACTTTAATTTCTTAAACCAAAAATACCTAATATTGCACATAAAAGACTGGAAGAAATTGTACAATAAACACTAAGATATTACATTATTTTCAATACAAAATTAGAAATGAAATCGCTCGAATCTAAAAAAATGACTTACTCTTTGCATAATTTGTTCAATTAAGTGGGGAACGTCTTCCAGCCTGTCACGCACTCTACGGGGCGATGTTATGTCATCAGATGAAACAATCTGCAAAGAAAAGAAGACTTTCATGAAACAAAAACACAATAAACAAAACTAAAACTTTAAAATTTACGATCTAAAAAGAAAAGAGTAAAACTCGCGGTAACATGTGTAAAAAGCGTGCCGCAGTATTTGCCCCCTCCCCCCCCAAATGCAGTGAAAAGAGATGGTACAGCACAAGTAATTTTCGGGAATGAGTACCCAGGTTGTGACAAAGGAACGCTCCATTTGTAAACACCAAAAAACCATTAGTTTCATAGTAAACAGGGCATTATGTAATGTAGAAAATTGTGAACACCAATTTTCTGAGTGTTTCCCAGTTATTTTGAAGAACTCGGACAAATAAATTTAGAATAAGCACGACTGTGGCAATCTGATTCTCTCTTTTTTCTCTTAAAATCAAAGTTCAGTGAACACCGTGAGTAACAATTTTAAAGTAAAGCATTATCGTACATTACGTAAATCAATCCGAAAGAAAATGCATGTCCTGAGGTATCTGACAAATAAATGCTTTATTTGTCCTAAATTTAGGGAGCAAATATATAATTCCTATTATACATACATATGCATCACGACGACAATTTTGGCAGTAATGTACACCATGAGGCAGTGCAAAATGTGAAGAAAATTAATTTCATAATGTGAGCAATAAGAAGAAAAAACAATTTTTGAAGTAGTTTTTTCGGAAGAAGAAATGCAGGAAAACGTATTACATGCAGATTATTTAGAGAGATAAATGTGCAATGTTTAGATCTGCTGTCCTCAGTGCTCAAAATAACGAATCACATACAATGCGAAAGAAATATTTATTCGGAACTTTAGAACAGAAGACACTATTGAGTTAAGACGCAGTAGCACTGTTACTCCATCTAGCGAAAGAACCGTCAGATTGATTTCCCAGAAACTTTGCAAAATATCACCTCATGATAATGAGTTCCGAAGTACAAATAATTTTTCCAACGAGCCATTTAGTAGAACAGCAAAATAATTACCAATTTATGTCCCTTAGCGTGGAAACTGCATTATTTTGAGCAAAGAATATGCGTTACGTTTCCATGGGGATGCTATTAGGTTTTCCTGTTTGCCGTGTTTAAAGGAGATACAAGGTTTCAAACAGATTACAAAGGGAAAACTGCACTTTTATCACTAATGATACAGACGTGAGTTGTTAAAATCGGAAAACGATGCACAGAAAGTATTTCATTCCATTAAGGCATTCAGACCCGAAAACTTAGTAATATCTGATTTTAAGAAAGATTCATAGGAAATACTAAATCATAAGTTTTTGATATCCATTGCTAAGATTATTTGCATTTTCTCCAGGAAATACGCTCCAAATTTATCAGTGGTGGGAGGAACTTGATCAAAGCAGATTTTTTAGCCGGGTTGTCGGTAACGTAAATAACGATGCAAATATGTTGAAACAGAAGAGAGAAATTACGTCGTTTGGTAGCGAAATTACGAGCCATGAAGCGTCACAGATATTGTTCGCTTTTAATATATCAAAAAAATATTATATAAAGAAAAATACCTTTTATCGGGCATTTAGATGAAACATTATAGAGAAAATGCAATCATCATTTACGCCATTATAAAAAATTTTTTGCATCATTTGATATTGAAACTACAGAAGCTTTTCTTTCCATGATTGTACCCGAATGAATCAAGAGTTTTTCAATGGAATTTTTCTAACAAGCAATACTGAACTAAATATTATTTGCTTACAATATCATCTCCATATATTCCTCCTCTCGGCCTTGTTATGCATTGAAACAGCAAACTAAAGCACTGAAAATGCGTTCTAACAATTTAAACTTCCCAATATAAAGGAATTTTTCTAATCGGAGTAATTAGTTCACACATAGTGCATGTGCACTTACAGACGGAAGGATATAGTGATGTTGTTAGCAATTTTTTTCAAAAGAAGGTGTATAATACGAAAATCAAACACTTTTGAAAAAGTCGTTAATATGAAACTAGTGTTCATCCAAACGTTTTTAATAAGATTAAAGCATTCGAGTAAGGAAAGTATGAGACAAAGTCTTAAAACATGATTTTCAAAACGTAGAAGTACGGAAAACAATGAGGTAAACTCACATAGATGTTACACTGCACATATGACAGTCTTACATAATAAAAGAAAAAACTAAACTCATCAGAACGCACGAGAGAAAACAAAACACAAACAGTTAAAAATATTAGCAATGAAAAGGCACATGGTTTCAGCAGAAGCTAAAAGAAGCTAAGTCAACGAGCATGTGCAACTAAAATTCTCAATAAAAAATAATCCAAGATTACAAAAACAGTAAACTAAGCAGTGCATGACGGCAAAAAATAAAAATTAAATAGAAAACAACAACAGAAGAAAACATAAAAAAATTAATTCACCTTTATAACAACATCCATTCTAGCGGTAGAATACATGGAAAACCTTTCGGTGGTAATGGACAAAATTCAGAGTCAAACTCGTTTTTTAGCATACGTTTTACTGCCATGTTTTGGGGGAATATATTTAAAACATACAACATATGGTCTAGGAACTACATCTTTCTAGCGGGAAGTTAAATAGAAATTGTAACAAGAGCGGAGGAAGGAAGATTGATTGTGAATATATTAGACAAATGTGTAAGAAGAACTTTGTTTCGAATCAAAAGTGAAATTATTTTTATACAAGAAAACAAAAGAACAGAAGTAAAAAAAATCTACATCAGTAAAATATTTGCAGTGCCTTAGAGTTGTTTAATCGATCGTTGTACTGAAGATTCCAAATAAATTTCTTCCACATTGCAGAATCTCGATAACTGTCTAATTTCTTTACTAGTTCAGGTATTGTATTCACTTTCGCCAAATAACGGGAAGGAGTTCTTCACTGTTAATGAAATATATCAATCCTCTTTCCTACATATCAAATGAACATCTTCTTCTATTTCCCCTGCTTCAAGTGAATTGATAATAAAGTTTTTTGTTAACCCACTGTTTGAAATCATTTCCATGGATTTAATAAGCGACATGAATTGCAGCCATCATTTACTAACATAAAAATATTACTTACTTTAGTTGAAGTTAATTAGAATTCAATTTTCAAAAAAACTGCTTTTTTGCTTGGAGGGCGGGTGGGAGTTGAAACAGTTCGTCAGTTCCACGGGAAGGAAGAGGATCAGTGCCTTAAGAAAACAAGAAATATGACACCGAATTTTCGGTTGTGATGAGTCCGTTTTTTGAATTCCTTCCGACGCGAATAAAATTTGTGAAATTTCATTGTCAATGAAACTGGTTAGAAAAAAATCAACTGCGTTTCTGCAATCGAAGAAAACCCAGAAATAGAAAGGTATTGTTACGTATTATAATTTTAGCCACCAGATGCTAAAAAGTATGATACGTAAATAATGAATGATGCACAAAAAGTTTCTCGATGCAGAAGACGGTTTTAGCAACAAAGCGTTTTTCAGATCGAACAGTTAAAAGAAGATATATAGAAAGAACATGATACAGTTCTACGACATTTAGAAGAGATGCTGAAAAAAATACCGATTAAAGATTTGCGCCCCATGGCGGCGTAATTGTCTATGATTTTGGGAAGGATATACACTCAAAATGTTTTCATCGTTAATAGCATCTGATCGAGAGAGACATTTTTAAATCAGGTTTTTAATCCCCCAGATATTGTTGCAAACATTATGTAAAATGAAACGTTAACTTACTCCTTCTAGTAGTACACCTGCTCTTAAAAAATGAAATTATGTGCTCTCCCCGATAGAGAAAGAATGTTTCAAATCTGACTCTTAGAAGCAGAGATATCGACAAAAATCAGATTCACATCTACGTTTTCGTGAAATAACTCTGCGCTAAGAGATATAACACTAATATATATAACTATGCACTAAGATATATAACTCTGCTTTAAGAGATATAACTATGCACTAAGAGATATAGGTGAAATCGCAAATTTACTTTACTCCCCCTAGCGGGAAATCTATGCATTATTTGAAAAAGAAGTTTTATCCAAAATAGTGTTCGTTGTAAACGGCATCAAATTTAGGAAAGCATTTTTCAATCTCATATTTTGAAGCAAATCTATGGAATATAATGCATTTATAATTCGATGGTATTTGCCTTTACGCCTTCTATCGGCGAAGTTATGCATCGGGAAAACACGGAGAGCGAGGAACACCGTTCTCACATTTCAACTTTCGAATGCAAAAAAAAGTTTCAAATCAGATTAAGAGTAACACAGGTATGGTGTCAACAGATAAACGCACAAAGCGGAATCATAAGCACTAACCTTTTTTGCAAAAGACGTGCTAAAAACATACCATCGATTAATCCCCCAGTATTTCAATCCGGACATACTTTGACGAACCGTTATAAACCAGCATTAAGAACATTACTTTAAAAGGGTAGTTAAAAGAAATTGCTGTGTTCAGCTGCTTGAGTACGTCAAAAATATCTTTCCTTTTGTCATGTTATACTAAAAGCTTTTAAAACTGTTTCCGAATTTTCGTCCCTGAGTGTTGTTGTACATCCTGGGCAGCGATTGTCTCAAGGAAAAGAAAAAAAACATTTTACCACTTCACTCATTACTTTCTTTCTTTATCTTTTTCTTTTTAGAATAGCTCAATAGTTTGTTTTACTAGCGAAACTCCCATGTCTACAATCAAATATTAGGACGTGTTTTGTAAAAAAGGTCGTGCTTATGTTATCACTTTACTCGTCCGCTTGCACTCCATATCTCTACAACTAAAATTCGATTTAAAAAAATCGATCTATATTCGAAAGCTTAAAATATGAAAATCATGAACCTTGCCTTTCGGTTCTCTTTCGATGCACAACTTTGCCCCTAGAGTGCGTGAAAGTAGATGATATTACTTCAAACTACTTTGTTCTCCATGCATCAAAGTCCGATTTGAAAAATTCTTTCTGCACCGGATACAGTTCTTGATGGGAAATAATAAGCATATAATTTCTAATTTTTGATAGAGGATGGTCAATCCACAAGGGCCGTAAGCGCTTTTTTGTTTGATGTAATCTCGGCAAACTTTGATTTTCTGAAAACTCGACCGAAAAACATCCTTCGTAGACCCATACCGCTCGTTCACTTTCGGTAAACTTTTTAAGGAAAATCTCTTGCTTAAAATAGTTCATAGTTTTTCCACCAGGAGGCGTAGATGTACATCTTCGTTAGAGTCCGATATGAAAAATTATTTCTTTGCTCCATAGTTTTTCCGGTGCAGTGTTTGTCATATAATTTCAAATTTTTCTTAACCCGCAAGTGTGCTACTAAAGGACATAAGATCAAGTTTTCGTTTACAGCAATATCTCCGGGACTAAAAACCCGATCGAAAATTTGTTTTTCAGTAAGATACTACTAACCATAATAGCCCTTCCAGTATATATATTCTTCCTAAAATAACGCACAATCTCTGATAGGTGACACAAATATTTAATCTATTTTTCTCAATATCTCTCCTTCTAAATGTGTAATTCCAAAAATTATTTTAACACCGGATGCCATTTACTTTGAGGAACACTTTAAGTTTGTATTTGCGGAGATTCGTAGTTCACAGTTCTGTGGGTAGGTGGTGTTTCTATATTTCTTGTTGGAGCTGTATCTCAGCTTGTAGAAACCCAATTCAGAAATTTCAACTTTTTTTCCGTATATCATTCGGCACAACAAAGATCGTGAGTATTTTCCTCTTTAAAAATGCATGGTTTCCTTTGCTAGGGGGCGTAAAGGTCAAAACATTTTTGTCGGTATCTCTGCTTCCCGGAGACGTATTTGGGAAGTTCTTTTTCCTTAGCGAAACTTTTGCCATGAAAAATTCTATTTCAAAATAGGTAAATTCTTCATCTATGTTGAAATATTTTATTATGCAAATTCTTTCGCTAGAAGGCGTAGAGTTATATCATGTTCCCTTCTATATTTTCCCCTTTAACTCTTTGATATGAAAATATCTTAGTTTCTAATGCCGTCCTTCTGCTTTGAGAGACTTTTTGTGCGCCATTTGTTAATTTTCGTAAAATACTTTTTAGCCGGCGGTGAAAGAAAGTAGCTCTTTCTATTTCTATTTCTACATGTTTCATCGATTGTAGAAACCCTGTTGATTTTTTTAACCGGTTCCATTGACTCTTAATAACTTTGGGGAATTTTATTCGTATCGGTAAGAATTCAGATGACGTGCTTAAGACAGCCGAAATTATTGCGTCATCTTTCCTGTTTTATATTTTGCCGAAATGAGGGGTTCTAATTTTATTTACCTATTATCACCTATACGGCACAGATACCTTGATCTTTTTTATTGGGGATTTAGTCGAGACAGTGAGCAACTCAATGGGCTATAAGAAGTCACCGGTTACTAATTTAGGGCCACTGATTCCACGGAAGGGAGAGAGCCAGTGCCTTTAGACAAGAATAACATCCGCGCCTGATCGGGATTCGAACCCCGAGCTACCTAGGGGGAATGATCATTTGCTAGCTCTTAGGCAACTGAGCAACGAGCCGGCTCCAATAGTTTCTATTCATTCTGTTCCAACACATTGTGTCGACGATTAACTTATCTTTGGTATGTAGCTCAGATTATTCTAGGTGGATCTCAGAACGTCTGCTGTTGGCGCGGCAGTGAATCAAAAACCAGAATGAAGAATACCACCAACTTTTTGAAGAATATCAATCTCCAGCCAGCTGTTCAGATCACCACGAAACAGTTTATTTCCTGGTTCTGTTTCAAAACATGGTCAGTGCTGAGATGATTGCCAGATGATCTTTCCTTTTTCAGATTCTGGCCCCTTCTATCTCAATAGCTATTGCCCAAATATTCACTATGTTCGTTTCGGTAGTTCAGCGGAAAAGGAACAAAGTGTGATGAGCAGCTTTATCAATGAAAACTAAAAATATCCCCATATCTATAACGCATTCTGTAATTACAGTAGAGTACCTTTTCCCCTTGGAGTATTTTATCCTTAAACTTTATCTTAAAAACTGACTGTTAAAATTAATTTTCCATTGTGAAAGGAGTAAAAAAACAAATAATTTCTTTCCGCATTTTTAAGCTGATGTAGAAACTTCAGAGAGCTTCCTTTCCGTGGCTTTCCTATGCAGAGGCTGTAAATTGCGGAACCGCTGCCCAGAAACCATAGTTGCCCCTTAACGAAACTCAAACATATCTGAATAATTTTCCTTTTTGCTTTTTTAGAAATCTGCTGCTTTATAAACAGCACAGGAATTTTCCAAATTGCCTATAAATGAGAAAACATGGACCCCGTTTTCCATTATTATAAATTTGGTTAAACAGATTTTTGGAATGCGTGGATCAGCTTAGCTTTCGGGATGTTAAAAACTAAATATCTTGTAATTTTTCTTAAAATAATTAACTGTAACCTTTATTTTAACTAAGCTTTTAAGTAAAATTTCTACGTACGTCTATAACTTTTACAATAACGTAAGTTTAACCGGAGCATTCTTTATTTTGCAAAATTCAGATTGGTAAGTTACATGGATAATCTTTTACTGGCTAACTAGGATAACACATCCGCCAACATAGATTGCAAATTTAGAATTTACAATACATGTCGCAGGTTGTTCAATAAAAAAAGAATTAATACGCAATAAGAACTAAAGAAGTTAAAACAAATACTCGAACTTCCACGTACCTCCATTATATATCTCAGTGCTGCAATAAAAGGTGGAATGATGGTGTAATAATAATCAAACTGGCAGTCTGATGACATGTTGATGACCTATGAAATGAAGAAAAGAAGTTAACATTAAAAAAGAGAAGATATATATAGCTTCTGTTCACAGTCAAACAAGTTAAATATGATTGTACAATGTAAGTTTTACTTATGTTGCAATGGTTTTATTAATACTGCATTTCGAATTATTTTTCATGTTTAATGTGACTTTCTTCAAAAGTCAGCGCTATTTGCACACAATGAATTTCAAAAGAGAAATCATAAAACTCTGAGTGAGAACTTTTCGAATGTGCATGTTGGAACTCTAACCACAACAAATAATTTCTCTTCAATACGAACCTTCTAAAAAATCTCATGAAATTTATATACATTTGCAAAGAGAGCAGCTTGTCAAAGACAGCACAATTTTATGTTTCTATCACACCGAACCAGTTACCAATAGTTCGAGATATTTTATGACACTTATTCTTTTCGGATGTGGAATCATGCTATTCCAAGATTTTTCATGTAACATTTTGAATTACAGGGATATACGGTTTGTGTGAAATAAAGGAAATTGCCACAAATGTAGTAAGCTACTTTGGTACTCCGCATATACAAAATTTACAGATCATTTCTTGTGATATACTGGCATGTAGATTTAATACGTAAAACCTCGAGTGTTTATAAAATCTGAAATAAATTTGAAGTTATTACATATAATCTTAATATATTGGAACATCGGAGAATGAAAACCGCTGATTCTAGTTTTTTCATTGACAAAAAAATGAGTTATGACCTATCTACTGTATGATGGTCAATAGCTAAATACAACCTATTCTTCTTGCTCATCCCTGGACGAAAGATACCTTGTTTTTAAAAACTAAAACTTTGTTCTTCAAAACGAGGATCCGGAGTTTTCATGGCTTTTTTTTTTTGGGGGGGGGGTGGTTACATTTAACGGCCACAAAGAATTTCCATGACGCAAAAATTCGCCCGTCTCTAATATAAGTAGAATAACGTGTTCATGAATAGGAGCGAATCACCCTCAAAACGAATACATTACACATTCTGTATCAGTCCTAAATACCGCAGTTTACTAGAAATGTTCCACAGTAGGCCTATTTACCATACTAAATACATCTGCCAGTTTGTGCGAGAACAACGTAAACCAGAGAATATGCGAACTGTACATCACTCATTGGCCTCACCTGTGACACGAGTCCGGGCCGTACACCTTAAAACCCTGAAACCAACTCCCCTGACCGCTGAGTCGTCGGGGTGACACGACTTTCTTAAAATGAAACACTTCAAAACCTATGCCACGATTCAATCATTTTCTGGATTCCGAAGGACAGGAAATCATTATATCTTAAAAGACAAGTGTTTAACCAATTTGTCATTACATTTCTTACTTACTGAGCAGAGACATTGACCTTAACTAAATAAGATATGTAAAAGCTGCAAACAACTGAAGGAAGCATGGAAAGATGCGAGCTGGGTGTAACCAGGAAAGATAACAGGAACTCCTGGATAAGGGAAATGACAACACTGGAAGACATCATGATCTGAATAAAATCTCTGAAATGGGATTGGGCTGGACATCTTGCCGGAAGAACAGTCCGCTGATGGACAATCGAAATTTCAGACTGGATTCCAACGGACAGAAAAAGCCCCAGAAGAAGAGGACCTTATATGAGGTGGATGGATGAAATTCGAAAGCATGACGGAGTAACATTGAGGAGACAGGCTCAAGAGGGACAGTTGTAGAAGAAACTTGGCGGAGGCCTTAATCCAGCAGCGGATTGATATGATTGACGATGATGACGATATATCATGTAAGTAATTTCCCCGACGGAGCATTGACGACCGTGTGGCATGAGCATTTAATGCTGACACATCGACGACTGTATCTCAGACGACAGTCAAACGAAATCTGCTCTCTATGAATCTTCGCAGCCGTTGTCTACTCAAGATAAATATGCTGACTGATAGATACTGACGGTTAAGGCGTGAATTTGCATCAGAGAAGAAACTTGACCATCGAATAGTGAAGAAAAGTAATCTTTTCAGACGAATCAAGTTTTCTGCCTTATAGTAAAGATAATCGATGCAGAGTACGGCGAAGAATTTCTGACAGAAAACATCCCAACACAATGCTCGAGAAGAAACATGCAAGATGTGGCAGTATGCTCGTGTAACACAAAATTTCCTGGGAATCATTGGAATAAATGTTTCACCCCATCTCACCATGAACGCTTTAAGCTACCTATCTATTGTGTCGGATCTGTTGCTCTCTTTCATGATTACTGTATACCCCGAATGCATGCGTAGTTTGCGGAAAGATTTTCATGTGGTAATGCGTCTGCGGGAATGGTTTGAGGAGTCTTCCATTTTCTTTAGCTCTTTAGTTTACATTATGGCCACTGTACTCGCCTAACTGCAATCGCACTGAACGTCTGTGGGTTTGTCTTGAACAACTTGAACAACAGATTCGAGTTGTGGATCCACCATCAATGAGTCTTGAAGATATGCGAGAACCAATCATGTTTACATGGTATAGCATCCTTACAGAATTGTTCAGGAAACGTTTTGAATCAATGCTACGGCGTGTAACTACGGTATAGGTGGTAAGTTGAAGTCATACCTTACACTAACAGGTGGTCATAATTTTTTGATACAAAAAAGAAGAACATTAGGCACAAAGTATGTGACTTGTATATGTTTACGTACGGAGCACAGACGTGGACTTTAACTAAAAAAAGCGCAGGCAAAGACAGTCGACAGTCGCAAGACGAGAAAAGACATGCCTGCTCGGAGTGGCCAGGAAAGATAAGAGGAACTCTTGGATCAGGAAAATGACAAAAGTGGAATACCTTATATTCTGAGTAAAATCTATGATATATCAATGGGCAGAAAATATTGCCAGAAGAACGGACCACCAATTGACTACCGAAATTTTGGAAGTGATTCCAAGAGACACGAAAACACCCAGAAGAAGAGCACGTGGGATATTCGTCGAAGAAATTTGAAAGCATGCAAGAGTGACATAGATGGTAGAGGCTGAAGACAGAGTGTTGAAGAATAATACTTGGGAGACCTTCATCCTGCAATGGAATGATAACGGTTGACGATGATGAAGATAGACAAACACACACACACACATATATATATATATATATCATCATCATCATAATCATCATTGTCAAGCATTATCAATCAACAGCTGGACGAAGGTCTCCCCAAGTTTCCTCCACAACGGTCTGTCCTGTGCCTGTCTCCTCCATGTCACTCCCGCATACTTTCGAATTTCATCCAACCATCTTCCATATGGCCTTCTTCTGGGTCTTTTCCTGTCCCTCGGAATCCAGTCTAAAATTTCCGCTGTGCATCAATAGTCGGTCCTTCTGGCAATATGTCCAACCAATTACCATTTCAAGGATTTTATTCTGATCATGATGTCTTCCACTCTTGTCATTTTTCTGATACACGAGCTCCTGTTCTTATTTCTCCTAGTTACACCAAGCATGCAGCTCTCCATGCTTTTTTGAGTTGTCTGCAGCCTTTGTATGTCTCTTTTAGTTAAGGTCTACGTCTCTGCGCCATATTGAAGCACTAGAAGGATGCATTGATCAAACACTTTTCTTTTAAAACATAATGGCATATTGCTCTTGAAAATTATACTGTTTCTTTCAAACGCTCTCCATGCAAGTTTTATACGCCGCTTAATTTCTTCATCAATGTGACCCTCACTTGATATCTGCTGTCCAAGATAAATGAAGATATTGGTTATCTCCAGCTTTTCCTCATTAATCGATAAATTTCATTTCTTATAAAAGCATTGTACATCACTTTTGTCTTCTGAAAGTTCATTTTTAATCCCACTTCTTTACTCTTGTCACCAAGTTCTTGGATCATGCTCTGCAGCTCTGATGGGGTAGTTGTAAAAAGGACTACGTCATCAGCAAAACGAAGGTGAGTTAGTTAATCTCCATTAATCTTTATCCCTTTGTTTTCCAGTTCAGTGATTGAAAGACATTTTCCAATAGGGTATTAAAGAGTTTAGGAGATATAGTGTCACTTTGTCTCACTCCATATATATATATATATATATCATCATCATCATCATGGTCAACCATTATCAATCCACTGCTGGACGAAGGTCTCCCCAAGTTTCCTCCACAACGGTCTGTCTTGTGCCAGTCTCCTCCATGTCACCCCTGCATACTTTCGAATTTCGTCCACCCATCTCCCATGTGGTCTTCTTCTGGGTCTTTTCCTGTCCCTTGGAATCCAATCTAAAATTTCGGCTGTCCATCGATGATCTGTCCTTCTGGCAGTATGTCCAGCCCATTGCCATTTCAGGGATTTAACTCTGATCATGATGTCTTGCACTCTTGTCATTTTTCGGATCTATGAGTTCCTCTTCTTATCTCCCCTGGTTACACCAAGTATGCACCTCTCCATGCTACTTTGAGTTGTCTGCAGCCTTTGTATGTCTCTTTTAGTTAAGGTCCACGTCTCTGCACCATACGTAAGCACTGGAAGGATGCATTGATCAAACACTTTTCTTTTAAGACATAATGGCATATTGCTCTTGAAAATTATGCTGTTTCTTCCAAAAGCTCTCCAGGCAAGTTTTGTACGCCGATTAATTTCTTCATCAATGTGACCCTCACTTGATATCTGCTGTCCAAGATAAACGTACGTGTCTGTTATCTCCAGCTTTTTTCCATCAATCGATAAATCTTAATTTCTTGTAAAAGCATTGAACATCACTTTTGTCTTCTGAAAGTTCATTTCTAATCCCACTTCTTTACTCTTGTCAGCAAGTTCCTGGATCATACTCTGCAGCTCTGATGGGGTAGTTGCAAGAATGACTACGTCATCAGCAAAACGAAGGTGGGTTAGATAATCTCCATTTATCTTTATCCCCTTGTTTTCCCAGCTCAGCGACTGAAAAACACCCTCCAATGTGGCATTAAAGAGCTTCGGAGATATGGTGTCACCTTGTCTTACTCCCTTTCCAATTTTTACGTGTGTTGTATTTTCAAACAGCCGAATCTTTGCACTTGCATTTTCATAGATGTTATTAATAATATTAATGTATGCATCTTCAATACCGCAGGTTTTCAGAGCCATTGTAACTGCTGATGGTTTGACCGAATCAAAGGCTTTTTCATAATCGATAAAAGCCATGCACAATGGAAGTTCATATTCCCTCGCTCTTTCAATTAGTTCTCTCAGTACGTGGATATGATCTATTGTGCTGTAGCCACTCCTGAATCCAGCTTGTTCTCTCGGTTGAGCCATGTCCAGTGTTACCTTCAAGCGGTGTGAAAGAACTTTAGTGAAGATTTTATAAACTACTGATAGGAGGCTGATAGGTCTGTAGTTTCCGAGATCCTCAATGTCACCTTTCTTATGTAGCAGGATCATTGTAGCGGTGTTCCAATCCTCAGGAATCTTTCCTTCATTAAGGCATCGAGTGAAAATTTGGGCGAGTACTGTTTCGATTTCTCCACTTGCTTCTTGTATGATGTCTACAGTAATTCCATCTTCTCCTGGAGCTTTTCCCCGCTTCATGTTCTTGATTGCATGTGCAACTTCTGCTGGAAGGACTGGAGGAACTCTGGTACTGGTATCTTTCATGATGTCTGGAGTGCATGTATCATCCCTTTCATATAATTTGGAGTAGAAATCTTTTACTCTTGTCAAAATTTCGCCTCTATTTCTTGTTACAGAACCATCTTCTTTTCTCAGTGCCATAATCTGTTTTCTTCCCTTACTGAGATGTCCCTTTGCTATCTTTAATCTTTGGTTGTTTTCAATTGCTTTCCTCACTAGTTCACAGTTGAATTTTCTTACGTCTTCAGTGATACTTTTTCTTACTGTCTTGCATAGCTCTATATATTCCACTTTGGAAGTCACATCTTCTTTAGTTGTCCTCATCTCTATTCTTTTTGCATCAACATTTTCGTTTTTCCTGATAATTTGTTTACGTGCAACTTGTTCTTAGACCCAGCTAATTTTTTTGCTGTTTCCATAAGAGCTTTGGTTACTTTTCTGTTAACTTCAGAGATGTCCACTTCTTCCGATGTTAGGCCTTCTAAAGCAGAGAATCTTTTCTTCAGTTCCAACTTGAAGGTATTATGGTGTTTTTTAAGGTTGGTTATGTCAATAGATTTTGTTTGTCTTATGAGCTTGCCACGTTCAAGTTTAGTGTTGAGGTGCATCTTACATCTCACCAATCTATGGTCACTACCTGTGTTGAACTTGTTTAGCACACTGCAGTCTTCTATGACGAATTTTTTGTTACACATAATAAAATCAATTTCACTTGTCGTCCCATTTGGATGTCTCCATGCCCATTTCCTGTGTGGCTTTTTCTTGAAGAAGGAGTTCAAGATGAAAAACCCTTCTGCCTCTGCAAACTCAACGAGAGTATTTCCACGCTGGTTTCTGTCGCCGTGACCGAATTTACCTACTGAAGTTTCATTCTGTTGCCGTTGCCTTATTTTTGCATTGAAATCTCCCATAATTATTTTCAAGTGCTGCTTACCTTTATTATTTAGATGAAAAATTTCCTCATAAAATTCTTCAATTTCTTCTTCAGGATGACTTGTGGTGGGTGCATAAGTTTGAATAATCTGAGCCTGGTATCTTCTCGAGAGTTGGATAACGAGTCGTGCAGCTCTGTCAGAGGAACTTTCAACTTCTACAACTTTATCCTTCAGTTTCTTGTTTATTATAAATCCAACACCACTAGTTCTGCCAGTATCTGTCCCACGATAGTAGAAGAGATGTCCACTTTTCAGTTCAATGAGATCTTCTCCTTTTCTCCTTACCTCACTTAGCCCCACGATGTCCCACTTGATCCTTTGTAGTTCCTCTTCCAATTCAAGAAGCCTTGAAATCAGAAGATAGGGAGCGTCCATTATACGTAGCCAAGGTCAGCATCAGATGGCAGCCTAGTCCGGTCCTCCGGGGATTCTTAGCACCCTCTGCCTTCATGTCGCACTGGCCGCTGCCTTGGCCAGGTACATTCCAGCTGCCGGAGACTGAGGGCCAAGATTTAAGTTGTGGAATCATTTTGGAGGGGTTTGGCCCTAACTCACCACGCTGGCCAAGCGGGTTGGTGAGTGTGGGATAGAATTTCCTCTAATCCCGATGGTATAGTTATACCGCTATTGGCGGTCGTCAGAGCCCCTTTAGTGGGAACAGGATGCACCACGAGAAGGCGGGGTTGACATTTGTCAAGGAGAGGCTGTGATGTTACGCATCACCTGACCTTACATCCCTGACCTTATATATATACATACTGACAGAAGACCTTATATATATATATATATATATATATATATATCATCATCATCATCATCATTGTCAACCATTATCAATCCACTGCTGGACGAAGGTCTCCCCAAGTTTCCTCCACAACGGTCTGTCTTGTGCCAGTCTCCTCCATGTCACTCCCGCATACTTTCGAATTTTATCCACCCATCTTATATGTGGTCTTCTTCTGGGTCTTTTCATGTCACTTGGAATCCAATCTAAAATTTCGGCTGTCCATCGATGGTCAATTCTTCTGGCAGTATGTCCAGCCCATTGCCATTTCAGGGATTTAACTCTGATCATGATGTCTTCCACTTTTGTCATTTTTCGGATCCACGTGTTACTCTTCTTATCTCTCCTGGTTACACCAAGCATGCACCTCTCCATGCTGCTTTGAGTTGTCTGCAGCCTTTGTATGTCTCTTTTAGCTAAGGTCCACGTCTCTGCGCCATACGTAAGCACTGGAAGGATGCATTGATCAAACACTTTTCTTTTAAGACAAAATGGCATATTGCTCTTGAAAATTATGCTGTTTCCTCCAAAAGCTCTCCAGGAAAGTTTTGTACGCCGATTAATTTCTTCACCACTGTGACACTCACTTGATATCTGCTGTCCAAGATAAACGTACGTGTCTGTTATCTCCAGCTTTTCTCCATCAATCGATAAATCTTCATTTCTTGTAAAAGCATTGTACATCACTTTTGTCTTCTGAAAGTTCATTTTTAATCCCACTTCTTTACTCTTGTCAGCAAGTTCCTGGATCATACTCTGCAGCTCTGATGGGGTAGTTGCAAAAATGACTATGTCATCAGCAAATCGAAGGTGGGTTAGATAATCTCCATTAATCTTTATCCCTTTGTTTTCCCAGTTCAGTGATTGAAAGACATTTTCCAATGTGGCATTAAAGAGCTTCGGAGATATGGTGTCACCTTGTCTCACTCCTTTTCCAATTTTTATGTGTTTTGTATTTTCAAACAGCCGAATCTTTGCACTTGCATTTTCATAGATGTTATTAATAATATTAATGTATGCATCTTCAATACCGCAGGATTTCAGATCCATTGCAAATTCCGATGGTTTCACCGAATCAAAGGCTTTTTCATAATCGATAAAAGCCATGCACAATGGAAGCTCATATTCCCTCGCTCTTTCAATTAGTTCTCTCAGTACGTGGATATGATCTATTGTGCTGTAGCCACTCCTGAATCCAGCTTGTTCTCTCGGTTCAAACATGTCCAGTGTCACCTTCAAGCGGTGTGAAAGAACTTTAGTGAAGATTTTATAAACCACTGATAGAAGGCTGATAGGTCTGTAGTTCCTGAGATCCTCAATGTCACCTTTTTTAATGTAGCAAGATCATTCTAGCGTTGTTCCAATCCTCAGGAATTTCCTCTTCATTAAGGCATCGAGTGAAAATTTGGGCGAGTACTGTTTCGATTTCTCCGCTTGCTTCTTGTATGATGTCTATAGTAATTCCATCTTCTCCTGTAGCTTTTCCCCGCTTCATGTTCTTGATTGCATGTGCAACTTCTGCTGGAAGGACTGGAAGAACTCTGGTACTGGTACCTTTCATGATGTCTGGAGTACATGTATCATCCCTTTCATAAAATTTGAAGTAGAAATCCTTCACTCTTGTCAAAATTTCGCCTCTATTTCTTGTTACAGAACCATCTTCTTTTCTCAGTGCCATAATCTGTTTTTTCCCCTTACTGAGATGTCCCTTTGCTATCTTTAGGCTTTGGTTGTTTTCAATTGCTTTCTTTACTAGTTCACAGTTGAATTTCCTTACGTCTTCAGTGATACTTTTTCGTACTGTCTTGCATAGCTCTATATATTCAACTTTGGAAGTCACATCTTCTTTAGTTGTAATCATCAGTCTTCTTTTTTGCATCAACATTTTGGTTTTTCCTGATAATTTGTTCACATAGAATTTGTTCTTAGACCCAGCTAATTTTGTTGCTGTTTCCATAAGAGCTTTGGTTACTTTTCTGTTAACTTCAGAAATATCCATTTCTTCCGATGTTAGGCCTTCTAAAGCAGAGAATCTGTTCTTTAGTTCCAATTTCAAGGTATTATGGTGTTTTTAAGGTTGGTTATGTCAATACATTTTGTTTGTCTTATGAGCTTGCTACGTTCGAGTTTAGTGTTGAGGTGCATCTTACATCTCACCAATCTATGGTCACTGCCTGTGTTGAACTTGTTTAGCACACTGCAGTCTTCTATGACGAATTTTTTGTTACACATAATAAAATCAATTTCACTTGCCGTCCCATTTGGATGTCTCTATGTCCATTTCCTGTGTGGCTTTTTCTTGAAAAAGGAGTTCAAGATGAAAAACCCTTCTGCCTCTGCAAACTCTACGAGAGTATTTCCACGCTGGTTTCTGTTGCCGTGACCGAATTTACCTACTGAAGTTTCATTCTGTTGCCGTTGCCCTATTTTTGATTGAAATCTCCCATAATTATCTTCAAGTGCTGCTTACCTTTATTATTTAGATCACGAATTCCCTCATAAAATTCTTCAATTTCTTCTTCAGCATGACTTGTGGTGGGTGCATAAGTTTGAATAATCTGAGCCTGGTATGTTCTCGAGAGTTGGATAACGAGTCGTGCAGCTCTGTCAGAGGAACTTTCAACTTCTACAACTTTATCCTTCAGTTTCTTGTTTATTATAAATCCAACACCACTAGTTCTGCCAGTATCTGTCCCACGATAGTAGAAGAGATGTCCACTTTTCAGTTCAATGAGATCTTCTCCTTTTCTTCTTACCTCACTTAACCCGACGATGTCCCACTTGATCCTTTGTAGTTCCTCTTCCAATTCAAGAAGCCTTGAATCAGAAGATAGGGAGGGTCCGTTGTACGTAGCCAAGGTCAGCATCAGATGGCAGCCTAGTCCGGTCCTCCGGGGATTCTTAGCACCCTCTGCCTTCATGTCGCACTGGCCGCTGCCTTGGCCAGGTACATTCCAGCTGCCGGAGACTGAGGGCCAAGATTTAAGTTGTGGAGTCATTTTGGAGGGGTTTGGCCATAACTCACCACGCTGGCCAAGCGGGTTGGTGAGTGTGGGATAGCATTTCCTCTACTCCCGATGGTATAGTTATACCGCTATTGGCGGTCGTCAGAGCCCCTTTAGTGGGAACAGGATGTACCACGAGAAGGCGGGATTGACATTTGTCAAGGAGAGGCTGTGATGTTACGCATCACCTGACCTTATATATATATCACCTGACCTTATATATATATATATATATTTTTTTTTTTGGAGTAATTAAATTAGAGATACCTGTCGCCCTGATGACGGCGGCGATTCTTCTCGGCATGGACTCAACAAGACACCGGAAGCGTTGGGTAGCCATACGGATCCACGACCCCTGAACGAGCTCCCACATTTCCCGAGTATCTGATGGAGGGGGATCAGAGCCTGGAACAACTCTTTCGATATCATCCCAGATGTGATCGATGAGATTGAGGTCAGGTTCCCTAGCCGGCCGTGGAAGCGAGGTCACGTCGGTAGTGTGTTTATCCAACCATTCGGATACAATTCCGGAGCGATGGCAAGGTGCATTGTCTGTTGAAGGATGAGGTCCCCAGTGGGATGTTGAAGACGCACAAACGGGAGCAAATGGTCGTCCAGGATATCCCGGTAACGTTGATCTGTGAGTGACGACGTCACACGTACCAGGGGTCCCATTTCAGTTCATGTAAACAGTCCCCAGACGAGAATGTCATCCCCACCAGCTTGAAGAGTACCCTGCTGTCAAGAAGAATCCATCGCTTTATGCGGTTTGCGCCGTACTCGTCTCCGGCCATTCACATGTACCAACGTGAATCTCGACTCATCAGTATAGACAACATTTGTCCACATGTCTAGGGTCCATTGAGATGTTCCCGCGCCCATGCTAAGCTTTGCACCCTGTGATGTGCGGTCAGCAGCGGTACCCTCGTTGGACGACGGCTTCTGTACCCCATTGCGAGGAGATGGTTCTGGATGGTGTAGCTGCTAACACGTTTTTGTGCACCAGCGTTACGTTTCCGAGTGATTTCTTGCATTGCGGCCCGTCTATCCGCTGTTACAATGCGAGCTAGCCGACGATGACCCCGCTCATCCACACGCTGTTGTTCACGGCACGTGGCCATTGCAGGGATGGTTTTACCGGATTCGATGTACACACGGTGCACCCGTGAGACAGTGGCTCGTGAAATTCAAAGTGCCTGCACGACATCTGAGAAGGAGTGATCCATTCGTCGGGCTCCAACAGTTTGCCCACGATCAAAAGCGCTTAGCTCCTTCGTCTTACCCATACTGCATCCGACTCTTGCAGATTATATATTGTCGGATCGCTGCATACGTCATGTCGTTTCCATTTACAGGGCCGCTCACAGTTCCATATTTGCATAACGCCAGCTGTCTCTAATTCAATTGCTCTTCAGTGTGTATATCACCTTCGTTCTGCTGATGACGTAGTCATCTTTGCAACTACCGCAACAGAGCTGCAGAGTATGATCCAGGAACTGGCTGATAAGAGTAAAGAAGTGGGATTTAAAATGAACTTTCAGAAGACAAAAGTGATGTACAGTGCTTTTACAAGAAATGAAGATTTACCGATTGATGGCGAAAAGCAGGAAATAACCAATACCTACATTTATCTTGGACAGCAGATATCAAGTGAGGGTCACATTGATGAAGAAATTAATCGGCTTATAAAACTTGCCTGGAGAGCGTTTGGAAGAGACAGTATAAATTTCAAGAGCAATATGCCATTATGTCTTAAAAGAAAAGTGTTTATTCAATGCATCCTTCCAGTGCTTACATATAGTGCAGAGACTTGGACCTTAACTAAAAGAGACATACAAAGACTGCAGCAACTCAAAGAAGCATGGAGAGATGCATGCTTGGTGTAACCAGGAGAGATAAGAACAGGAACTCATTGATTAGAAAAATGACAAGAGTGGAAGACATCATGACCAGAGTAAAATCCCTGAAATGGCAATATACTGGACATATAGCCAGAAGGACAGACCATTAATTTACAGCTCAAATTTTAGACTGGATTCCAAGGACAGGAAAAGACCCAGTAGAAGACCACGTGGGAGATGGGCAGACCGTTCTGGAAGAAACTTCGGGAGACCTTCATCCAGCAGTGGTTTTCTAATGGTTGACAATGATGATGATGATGGTGATTTATATAATCTTATTACTAATGAACACTATTAAGTGTATATTATGATCATGTACATGGCCGGCTGCACAACAGGGGTAACAGGAATAATCGCCCAGGTTGACCCGTGTCTGGCACCTTTCGAATAGGTTTTCTGCCCTTCGCCATACATATACTAAGATTTGCAGATTTCAAAGGAGAATTGTAACCACTCTTACATTTTCCGCCATTAAGAAATAGCGAATTGAGGTTTAGTATTTTGTGGCCCCCTACTTTCATATATACAACAATTTATGTGTAAACCAGATACTCACATTTAAAAAAAATATTATATTAAAGTCGTTTTGCTGCTACATATGGAGCCAAGTGCTCAGTTACTTTAAAAGCATTACTAGAAATTACGAAAAAAGAAATGATTTTTATGTATGAAACATATAATATCTAAAAATAACTAATTTATCAGTTACTTCACTTTGTATTAAGGATCAACCACTGAAACATGTATCATGCGGAAAAATCAATTTATAGGAATTTATTTCAGAGGGATACTTATTCGCTATACAAAAAATATTTGCAATACAAAAATATTCGCAACGCAGGTTTCCCCCGGACCACCTAAAGCTCCATCTGGCCCTGATCATAAAACCCTTAATTCTCTGTATGAAAAAATGGATTGTTTTTGCATGGGGTATTTCACTGAATTTTTTCGGAATTTGTTTCCCAAATACATTTCTTAGACCCCGTTAAGACATCAAGTACTCATGGTTTGGGGCAAGCATTACAATTGGGAGAGACTCTTGCATGAAGTAACGTGGTACAAGTAAAACGATTTCTCTTTTCGAAAGTTCACCTCTTTCGCAGAAAATGATATAAGTTTCTATATTACAACTTGGAATCGAACTTGTGTACAACTGGACGGCATAGCGAATTACGGAAGCTGTAAGTTTTAATTAGTAGCGAATTCTTACGACATGGTGTTACAAAAAAGGACTTCTGAACTAGAAAATAAAAACAAGGAATTAGCCCCAAATAGAAGTTTTAATTCGTATGTGATGTCTCTATTTATACCTAACAAAAAACAAGATATTTTTCTTCTTAAGATACCTTATAATATTCATTTGATTTCTTATAGTTGAAAAATTGCAAAACATTTAGCTTTCAACTTCCTTTCTTTTTATTTTGTATACAAACACTGTTTGATGGCACAATTTTTTCAAGACAGATTTTTTCCTTGAAATTCTTTTCTGTTTCATTTTGTTCAAATAAAACTCCACAACCAAATTTCTTTTAAACCTTTGCTTTTCAATGAACTTTATTCTAACGTTTTACTAATAATGTATGTTCATCGGATTACTTGAAGAACAACACGCAAAATGAGTCTAATTTTATGTGTGAAAACCATTTCTCCATTTTCTCACATTCCACGCTATCCAAATTGCGAGGAAAATAATGAAATGCTAGTTTACTTTCAATTTTTATGGCGCGTTTTGAGAAGACAATTTGTAGCAAAAGCTGTTCCGTAAAAACTGAGAGTATATTTTTGAGTTGGCGATAGTACGAAGGGGAAAATTAAACTCACAGAGAACTAACTGAATTAAGTATGTATCTATGGCAACAGTTGTTAGCCGAGGCAGAAGATTCTGGTTTTGTTATTGCGCAGTTGTTTAAGGTACGTCTACATTTTCCCATACAGCTATGGAGGTAAGTGATTCAGAGTTAAGAAGTAAAATGCGTTGAGCGATAAAATTTTGCTGTCGTTTTGGTTCCAGAAAAGTTGATTTAATGAAAAACGCTTACAAAGATAAATGTTCAGGTGTGTCAACAATTTTTAAATGGCACGATGATTTAAAAAATAAGGCGTTTGTCGGCAGAACTCGCTCCTAGGCCTGGGTGATCAAAAAGTGTTGTTACGGAGCGTATTGTTAACACTTTTTGGGTAATCCTGTAGGAAGATCGACGAATGACTTGTGAAGATATAGCAGCGTCGACTAATATTTCAAAAACGTCGGCTTTCCGTATCTAGGCGACACATTACTGCTGCCTCTTGTGTTTTCCATTTGGTACCTCATCACCTGACGAGAGAACAATTGTTAGCCAGAGTTCAAGTGTGTCATGAGTGGAAACAAATTATTGTAAAGGTTCCAAGTTGTCCAAACACAGTAATAAATGCCGATGAAACACGCGTCCACTCCTCTGACCGCCTGACGAAGCGCAACGAGTGTCTGAAAACACACAGGCTCGCTTCCTCCGAAAACAGTCCGCCGAACCAAATCAGATGAGAAGGTGCTGATAATAACTTTCTTTGTAATCCACCTGCATGCCGTTCCTCCACAAATTACTGTCAATGCTGAGTATTGCATTTCAGTCTTGAAGCTTCTGCGACAACACATATCGATTAAGCGACCGGAGCAGGTGAGCAAGGTGATCCTACACCCCGATAACGCCCAGCCACATGTTGCTGTTTGTGTTCAACAGTTTCTTACGAAATGCAGTATTGAAATCATGAAACAGCCTGTCTACAGTCCTGAACCCGCGCCGTGCGATTTCTGGTTGTTTCCAAAAATTCAGAAATTCTGTGGCGCAACATTCAGCATAGATGCTGCCGTTATTCAAGCTGTATAGGAGTCACTAAAGCTGCTTCCACAATACACCTTCGCCACATGCTCTGAAAATTAGATTGAACAATGAGGGTGTTGCATATCATTCGAGGGAAGATACTCTGAGTAAGAATAACATAGCGCTACAATATTTTGCTGTACTGAAATCTCTTCATTTTCGGTGACTTTATTCTAAATCTTTATGAAATATCTGTTGTTTTATGACTTCTTCTGATTGACCTCCGGCACCATATCTTCACATGTGTCAGCCCTACATGGGAAATCCTTTTTGTATTGGAAGGACAAACTGTGAGTAGGAATTTTCATACCTTTTCATCTTTTTCCAAATCATAGATTCACCTCATGTTGGAAGGAAATGGGGTGATGTTACTTATTTTGACATACGTATGCTCCATATCTGTGGCTTATAAAAACCTAATGTAGCCCATCGATTTGTATTGCAATCCGCAGCAACTAGCCGATGCAGCTGATTCCTGTGACTGTCTTATTACTATTATTATTATTATTAATCATACTTTTGGTGTTAGAGGAATTAACGACTACCATGAAAACCTCAGTGGGCTATAAGCAGTTTTTCGTCCCTGATTTACGGCCACTGGCATGGGCGCCCATGTGCAGTGGCAAAAGGACCCCGTGCTCTACCCTGGATATTTGAGTACGTATTTTTTGTTCTTGGAAGGTACTACATCATCATCATCATCATCATCATTGTCAACCATTATCAATCCACTGCTGGACGAAGGTCTCCCCAAGTTTCCTCCACAACGGTCTGTCTTGTGCCAGTCTCCTCCATGTCACTCCCGCATATTTACGAATTTCATCCACCCATCTCCCATGTGGTCTTTTTCTGGGTCTTTTCCTGTCCCTTGGAATCCAATCTAAAATTTCGGCTGTCCATCTATGGTCTGTCCTTCTGGCAGTATGTCCAGCCCATTGCCATTTCAGGGATTTAACTCTGATCATGATGTCTTCCACTCTTGTCATTTTTCGGATCCACGAGTTCCTCTTCTTATCTCTCCTGGTTATACCAAGCATGCACCTCTCCATGCTTCTTTGAGTTGTCTGCAGCCTTTGTATGTCTCTTTTAGTTAAGGTCCACGTCTCTGCACCATACGTAAGCACTGGAAGGATGCATTGATCAAACACTTTTCTTTTAAGACATAATGGCATATTGCTCTTGAAAATTATGCTGTTTCTTCCAAAAAGCTCTCCAGGCAAGTTTTGTACGCCGATTAATTTCTTCATCAATGTGACCCTCACTTGATATCTGCTGTCCAAGATAAACATACGTATCTGTTATCTCCAGTTTTTCTCCATCAATCGATAAATCTTCATTTCTTGTAAAAGCATTGAACATCACTTTTGTCTTCTGAAAGTTCATTTTTAATCCCACTTCTTTACTCTTGTCAGCAAGTTCCTGGATCATACTCTGCAGCTCTGATGGGGTAGTTGCAAAAATGACTACGTCATCAGCAAAACGAAGGTGGGTTAGATAATCTCCATTAATCTTTATCCCTTTGTTTTCCCAGTTCAGTGCTTGAAAGACATTTTCCAATGTGGCATTAAAGAGCTTCGGAGATATGGTGTCACCTTGTCTCACTCCCTTTCCAATTTTTATGTGTGTTGTATTTTCAAACAGCAGAATCTTTGCACTTGCATTTTCATAGATGTTATTAATAATATTAATGTATGCCATCTTCAATACCGCAGGATTTCAGAGCCGTGGTAACTGCTGATGGTTTCACCGAATCAAAGGCTTTTTCATAATCGATAAAAGCCATGCACAATGGAAGTTCATATTCCCTCGCTCTTTCAATTAGTTCTCTCAGTACGTGGATATGATCTATTGTGCTGTAGCCACTCCTGAATCCAGCTTGTTCTCTCGGTTGAGCCATGTCCAGTGTTACCTTCAAGCGGTGTGAAAGAACTTTAGTGAAGATTTTATAAACCACTGATAGGAGGCTGATAGGTCTGTAGTTCCTGAGATCCTCAATGTCACCTTTTTTATGTAGCAGGATCATTGTAGCATTGTTCCAATCCTCAGGAATCTTCCCTTCATTAAGGCATCGAGTGAAAATTTGGGCGAGTACTGTTTCAATTTCTCCACTTGCTTCTTGTATGATGTCTATAGTAATTCCATCTTCTCCTGGAGCTTTCCCCCGCTTCATGTTCTTGATTGCATGAGCAACTCTGCTGGGAGGACTGGAAGAACTCTGGTACCTTTCATGATGTCTGGAGTACATGTATCATCCCTTTCATATAGTTTGGAGTAGAAATCTTTCACTCTTGTCAAAATTTCGCCTCTATTTCTTGTTATAGAACCATCTTCTTTTCTCAGAGCCATAATCTGTTTTCTTCCCTTACTGAGATGTCCCTTTGCTATCTTTAGGCTTTGGTTGTTTTCAATTGCTTTCCTCACTAGCTCACAGTTGAATTTCCTTACGTCTTCAGTGATACTTTTTCGTGCTGTCTTGCATAGCTCTATATATTCCACTTTGGAAGTCACATCTTCTTTAGTTGTCCTCATCTCTCTTCTTTTTTGCATCAACATTTTGGTTTTTCCTGATAATTTGTTTACATGCAACTTGTTCTTAGACCCAGCTAATTTTGTTGCTGTTTCCATAAGAGCTTTGGTTACTTTTCTGTTAACTTCAGAAATATCCACTTCTTCCGATGTTAGGCCTTCTAAAGCAGAGAATCTGTTCTTCAGTTCCAACTTGAAAGTATTATGGTGTTTTTTAAGGTTGGTTATGTCAATACACTTTGTTTGTCTTATGAGCTTGCCACGTTCCAGTTTAGTGTTGAGGTGAATCTTACATCTCACCAATCTATGATCACTACCTGTGTTGAACTTGTTTAGCACACTGCAGTCTTCTATGACGAATTTTTTGTTACACATAATAAAATCAATTTCACTTGTCGTCCCAATTGGATGTCTCCATGTCCATTTCCTGTGTGGCTTTTTCTTGAAAAAGGAATTCAAGATGAAAAATCCTTCTGCCTCTGCAAACTCAACGAGAGTATTTCCACGCTGGTTTCTGTGCCGTGACCGAATTTACCTACTGAAGTTTCATTCTGTTGCCGGTGCCCTATTTTTGCATTGAAATCTCCTATAATTATCTTCAAGTGCTGCTTACCTTTATTATTTAGATGACGAATTTCCTCATAAAATTCTTCAATTTCTTCTTCAGGATGACTTGTGGTGGGTGCATAAGTTTGAATAATCTGAGCCTGGTATCTTCTCGATAGTTGGATAACGAGTCGTGCAGCTCTGTCAGAGGAACTTTCAACTTCTACCACTTTATCCTTCAGTTTCTTGTTTATTATAATTCCAACACCACTAGTTCTGCCAGTATCTGTCCCACGATAATAGAAGAGATGTCCACTTTTCAGTTCAATGAGATCTTCTCCTTTTCTCCTTACCTCACTCAGCCCGACGATGTCCCACTTGATCCTTTGTAGTTCCTCTTCCAATTCAAGAAGCCTTGAATCAGAAGATAGGGAGCGTGCGTTGAAGGTAGCCAAGGTCAGCATCAAATGGCAGCCTAGTCCGGTCCTCCGGGGATTCTTAGCACCCTCTGCCTTCATGTCGCACTGGCCGCTGCCTTGGCCAGGTACATTCCAGCTGCCGGAGACTGAGGGCCAAGATTTAAGTTGTAGAGTCATTTTGGAGGTGTTTGGCCATAACTCACCACGCTGGCCAAGCGGGTTGGTGAGTGTGGGATAGCATTTCCTCTGATCCCGATGGTATAGTTATACCGCTATTTGCGGTCGTCAGAGCCCCTTTAGTGGGAACAGGATGCACCACGAGAAGGCTGGGTTGACATTTGTCAAGGAGAGGCTGTGATGTTACGCATCACCTGACCTTACATCCCTACATATATATATATATATATATATCATCATTGTCAACCATTATCAATCCACTGCTGGACGAAGGTGTCCCCAAGTTTCCTCCACAACGGTCTATCTTAAGCCAGTCTCCTCCATGTCACTCCCGCATACTTTCGAATTTCATCCACCCATCTTCCATGTGGTCTTTTTCAGGGTCTTTTCCTGTCCCTTGGAATCCAATCTAAAATTGTGGCTGTCCATCGAGTGTCTGTCCTTCTGGCAGTATGTCCAGCCCATTGCCATTTCAGGGATTTATCTCTGATCATGATGTCTTCCACTCTTGTCATTTTTCGGATCCATGAGTTCCTCTTCTTATCTCTCCTGGTTACACCAAGCATGCACCTCTCCATGCTGCTTTGAGTTGTCTGCAGCCTTTGTATGTCTCTTTTAGTTAAGGTCTACGTCTCTGCGCCATATTGAAGCACTAGAAGGATGCATTGATCAAACACTTTTATTTTAAGACATAATGGCATATTGCTCTTGAAAATTATGCTGTTTCTTCCAAAAGCTCTCCAGGCAAGTTTTGTACGCCGATAAATTTCTTCATCAGTGTGACCCTGACTTTATATCTGCCGTCCAAGATAAACGTACCTGCCTGTATATATATATATATACAATATTCCCTTTTTTCTTTTTTTTTTTTGCTGATTTTCTTGTTGAATTTCTATGCAATAAAATTAGGGAAAACGTGAATTTGCATTAGAAAGAAATAATAATATTAAATTTTGGACTGAATGTTAAATCAGAACGCGTGCGTACGTGCAGTACTGAAAAGCATAAAGTGCAATGGAATAAAATATAAGATGTTATCCCCTGCAGCAAACATTCACTTCTCGAAAACGACCTGAAATTTTTTCCAGAACATTTTCAGGGCATTTTTTTTATTGCTTGAATGATCACTTTATGTCGTGGCACATGGATCACAAGTAGCTAGAGATGCAAGGCCTATAAAAATGACAGAGAAATTTCCTTATAGTCACAACAAGTACACTGGTGTGCAAAAATTAAGGACGAAGAGGAGAAATTAGCATAACAGCGGAACGAGCAGGCAGAACGGACCGAAAGAACACTCAGGAGATAGACTACTGTCCGGTACGGTAGGGAATGTGCATATATGCAGCATGACGTAGGGGGGTCGGAAAGGTATAAAGCACACGGCCGGTGTACGCTCAGCAATTCGGTGAAAGCTATTGCACGATGTACATCGGTTTAAACGAGGTCGAGTTGCTGCCACCGTGTGATGTGGCCAACAGGATATCCAATAGACGACATCTGGATAACTTTACCCGAGGTCGCGTCATTAGGAAGTTGGAAGAAGTTCGAAATGTGACTAGTGTGGCAGAGGAGATCGGGATCGCTCACAGCATCTTTTCACGAGCTTGGAGAGCATTTCAAAAGACAGAAACAGCTGTCCAATAATTTAGCAGTGGTCGTCTTCGAGCAACCACGGCGGCGGACGACCGGTATATTGTCCTACAAGCGAGAATAGACAGACTGCAAACAGCGGGAGAAATCGAAAGGCACATGCAACAGACAACTGGACTTCCGTTATCGCGTTCTACCGTGGCCAGGAGACTGCATAGAGCTAGTTTATTTGCACGACGATCAGTACGGTGTTTGTCATTAACGCCTGCTCATGGGTGACGGCGGTTTCTGTGATGCCAGGAACACAAATAGTGGACACATCAGCATTGGGGTCGAGTTCTTTTTACGGATGAGAGCCGCTTTAGCCTGAAGAGCGATTCTGGACGTATACACATCTGGAGAGAGCAGGGAACACGCAATCACACCTCCAACATCATCGAAAGCGACCGGTTTGGAGGTGGTGCAGTTCTCGTTTGGGGCGGAATCATGCTTGGTAGCCGTACTGACCTCTACATCTTCTGAGAAGGTTCAGTCACTGGTTTCCGCTATAGTACCGAGGTTCTCCTGCCTCACGTGCGTCTTCTTAGAGCTGCGGTGGGTCCTGAGTTCCTCTTCATGGACGCTACACCTCATCGTACAGTGGCTGTCGCAGAGCTGTTTCAGAGTGAAGATATTCAACGCATGGATTGTCCCGCAAGGTCCCCGGACCTAAATCCAATCGACCATCTCGGGAGACGCTTGGCAGCACGTGACAAGCCGCCAGCAACGATTCCACAGCTGCGATTGGCGCTACAAGAGGAATGAGCAGCAATGCCTCAACAGCTTCTTGACAACTTCGTCCTCAGCATGGACAGACGTTGTAAATCCTGCAACGCAGTCAGGGGTGATTATATCCCTTACTAAGAATGGAAATTTTTCTTGGCAGCCGCCTGTCACATGGACGTTTCTGTAAAGTTGTGCTCCAAGCTACCTTTTCAATAAAGTGCCTTTGTATCCTTTGGATTTCTTGTTTGGACGGCTTTGCTCACTTGACCCATATTCTTACATCTTGGGGATCTTACGGTATGATTTGAGTCGATGTGGAGCACTTCTGCACGACGTTACATTCGAAAAACTGTCTCGTTCTTAATTTTTGCACGCCAATGTAGTTATATTTTAGTTATCCATCTATATGCAGGGTGTGGGTCTTTTGGTTTTTACTTAAATTTATGTGTTCTGTGTATAGTAAAATTAGTTAGATAACCAGAAAGCACCATGGAAATTTGGGTGTCGTCCTGCCTGCGCTGTGCTTTTATTGCTTGCGTCTGACCGTTCGTCTGAGACGGGTCATGGTTCGAATCTCGGAATAGCATGGATATTGTGTTAATGTAAAGGCGCTAACTCCCTCTCTTCTCTGGAAACAGTGGCCCTAAATTAGGGACAAGCAACTGCTAATAGCCTACGGGGTTGCTCACGGTGGTCGTTTAACCACGAATAAAAACAAAGTAATAAAATTATGCAGTGCATTGATTCTAATACGCTTTCCAATAAACCAGGAATCATTACTCAAGTTATGAAGACAATGGCTGTGGAATAAAACTCGCTCCAATGCCCTGACTTTTGACTCTATTTCGATGATATCGATGATATACAAAAGATGTTGTTTCGGTGGTTCAGTATACCACCCAAACAACACGATAAAGTTTTGTGGCAATAGAAGCATTTTTACGCAATTTATGGAACATAGGGGCGATGAAATGGATCTCGCTCTTATGTCCTGATCATTGACCCCATTTCTCCCACTTTCAATAAGGTTCGTTCACTGGTTGTTCCCTACCACATACTAAAATTTCATCGAGATCGAGCCATTTGTATGCGAGTTACCCTTCGGTCAGAGAGACAGGCAGATGGACAAAGCTGGAGCATATACGTTTCTACAACCTGCAATTGGAAAGCGTAATAAGAAAGATGACACCGAATTTTCGGGTGTAATAAGCACGTCTTTTGAATCCGTTCTGACACAAATTAAATTTATCAAAGCTATTCAAAGTCAATGGAACCGGTATGGAAAATAATAGTATCTGACAGAAGAAATAATTTTTTTAATCGGGTTTTATCCCTCAGATATTGCTGTAAACGGAATCGTAAGCTTACGCCCTCTAGTTGCAGACTTGTGCGTTAAGAAAACATGAATTTATATGAGAGACATTTCGTACCGGAAACGCTCCCCAACACAGAAAGAATTTTTCAAATCGGACTCTTAGAATCAGATATATCGACAAAAATAAAATGTGACTTTACGTCCTCTGGTGAGAAAACCATGCAGTATTTTAGGAAGAAAGTACTGTCAAAAGGTTTTTCCATATGAGCGGTATCGGTCCAAGAAAAAAAAATTTAGTCGAGTTTTCAGAAGCCCACATTTTGCTACAAATACATCAGAAGCAGAAATTAACACTTATGCCCCCTGGTGGCCAAACCATTATTTACCAAACATAAGAAATTATGTGAAAAATATTTTCCATCAGATCTTGTATGCGATGCAGGAAGAATTTTTCAAATCGGAGTTTTAGAAGCAGAAATAACGCTGAAAACGCAATTTACCTTTGCGTCCCTTAGCGGAAAGTCTATGATTATTTTGAATTTATAGGGAAAGCATTTCGTATCAGAAACACTATCTAATAAAGAAGGAATTTTTCAAATCGTACTCCTAGAAATAGAGATACTGACAAAAATAAGATGTACATCTACACCCCCCGGCGTAGAAAACATGCATTATTTCAAGAAGAAAATGTTCCTAAAAGGTTTGTCGACATGAGTAGTATCGGTCAACAAACGATAATGTTTTGTGCAATCGAGATTTTAGAAGCTGATATTTTGCTACAAATACATCAGAAGCGGAAATTAAGACTTACGCCATCTGGTGGTCAAACTATTTCTTACAAAAATTAGATATTACGTGCAAACGATTTCCCACCAGGAGCTGTATCCGGTGCAGAAAGAATTTTTCAAATCGGAGATTTAGAAGCAGAGATATAGGGGGAAAGCAATTTACCTTTTCGCCCCCTAGCGGAAAGTCTACAAATTACTTGAAAATTTTGAAATTATATGAAAAACATGTTAAACTGGAAACTATGCAACAAAGCAGGAAGTTTTCAAATCTGACTCCTAGAAGTAGAGATATTGACAGAAATAAGATATTTATCTACGCCCCCTGCCGGAGAAACTGTGGGGTATTTTAAGAAGAAAATACTCCTAAAAGATTTATCGATGTGAGTGGCATCAGTCCACGAAAGAATTTTTTCAATCGATATTTTAGAAACTCAGATTTTATGGCAAATACATCAGAAGCAAAATTTAAATCTCACGCCCCCTGGTGGCCAAAATATTATTTACCAAAACATTTAAATTATATACAAAAAATTTCTCATCAAGAGCTGTATCCGCTGAAGAAGACATTTTTCAAATCGGAGTTTTAAAAGAAGAGTAACCGGGAAAAATGTAATTTATTTTTACGCCACCTTGCGGAAATTCTATGCGTAATTTGAAAAAGTAACTATATTTAAAATACTCTTCGACATAAATGTAATCGAAAGATAAAAGAATCTCTTCAATCTGATGTTTAGAAGCAAATATGTGGAATAAAACGTATTTTTGAATTCGATATCTTCTGCATGTACGCCCTCTAACGGCGAAATTGTACATCGTAATAATAAACGAAATAAAGGATCATAATTCACATATTTCAGGCTTCCCAATGCAGAAATATTTTTTCAAATCGAACAAATAGTTGCAGAGGTACCGTGGGTACAGGCGGACGGACAACCCGGTAACATAAGCACGATCTTTTTTTTACAAATGACGTGCTGAAAATGTGTATGGCGAACAGGATACAAATATTGGTATTTCTTCAACACTCCGCCACCTTCTAAAGGCGAAATCAATAGACCGAAAGTTGCATCTCGGTTACTTTTCTGAGGAATAAAGTGGCTGGTTTACAAAACTAAGGAGACGCATTTAACTCTTTATCAACAGGCCTACTTCATTGGCCAACTTAACGCCACTATCATCAAGAAATGGAGGGAGATCTAATTTAGAATAGGGTAAACAACCTCGTCTTATATCGAGGATTCATAAGCAAGACGAGGAAGGAATATTCAGGGGGCTTATATGTCTGAGAGGTGTGTTTCTAAAATACACAGTATATGCCATTCGTTGTACGTTTTTATGCACTAGGAAAGTAATACTGTATAAGCTTGATTTAAAATTTTCACAGGAATTTCGTAAAAGTGTATGTATAGTGTACCCATTAAAAGAGAATAACTATTTCAGAATACAGGGACATCGTAGGACTTCGAAATCAGGCAAGGAGACGTGTGTACGGGTTACTATTTTTCCTAAGGCAAATTTAGAAGCAAATGTTTTCACAAACACTAAAATAATTTGTAATATTATTTAATGCGCGAAAAAAAGTAGAATACTCATTCTTCGCAAAACTTTAAATTATATTTTAAACTTAAAAAGATTCGAAATTTGGCACACCTTGAGCTCAGTGGGAGGATATGGTGAGTCATCCCGATGACGACGTCCCTGTCTCCATCCGGATCTTAGGAATTTAACTTATTGTACTGGAACGGGTTTATAAGGGCTAAACTGGGACATGGCCCGTGTGCAGCATATAGAGAGGCGCCAAAATTTTAGGAATATATGTAACAAAAAACGTTCTACCTAATTACAGAAACAAAAAAAATGACAACGAAATAACATTTGCTATTTCTATAAATAAAACTAGGTAGTATAATACAGTTAATACTTAAAGTTTTAATTATATAAATACATTTTTCAATTTATTTAATTATGAAGAAGGCGAATTCCGTTTGAAAACCGAACGACCGACACAGCGACATGAATCACGTGATTCGATGAGCTCAGTAAACCTGCGAAGTAAGTTCTTTTTAACAGATCAAACTCAGATCCCAAAAGAGAGACCGGAGGACGAGCAACTGAGCTCAGTAACGGCCAGATCGCCTAAGAGTTCGCTGGGGGAGGGGGACAGCTTGGACGACGGATTGCACAGCTTTTGCAGGTATTTTAATAAATCTGAGGGTGAATATGTTTAGTCCAGAATCGATATGGTTTTCTCTGTGAAGCAGATTTCTAAAAGATGAAGGCAACCACGGTGTACGGGTTACAGAGGAAGAGAGCGAATTGGTCACACAATGCATTCCGCAGCGTAAATTTGCAAAATGTTTTTCTGTCACTAAAGTTAACTACAGCTTGAAACTGTATTTCATTCTATTACACAAAGTCGATACTGTTTTCTACATTCTATGCAAATAGTCAGAAAAAATCAAACGTAGGTGCCATATAGCTTGAAAAATATGCATTTTTCAAGCTATATGTACATCTATTCTACATATGCTTATATACATATATATTGCATATATACTATATTCAAGCTCAAATACATATATGCTATCAAGCTATATGTACATATAGCTTTAAAAATGCGGTCGTCTGCGACGAGTGAAAAGTTTTAGTTGACGAGTAAAAAATTCAGTAGTGCAGTTTGAATTCAATCGGCAATTATTTATATGTTTTTATTTCTATTTTTGTATACGTTAAACACCAGTTTCCTAATAAAGCTTATTTTGATTCACAGAACCAATGCGTGTTGTACGCCAGCATGGGAAACATGTTTTCAGGAAAGAAATTGGAAAGCAAATGCCGTGAGACGAAACATCCGGGCATGTTGATCTTAACAAGGAACACGAGACGCACGCCCAATAGATCGATTTTACGATAGATTGATTTTACGTTACGTAACGCTGTGCGAAAAGATGGGCAGTGTAAGAGCCACATGCGCCTCACGAGGTACCTCTCACTTGATTGCAGTGGTAGGTCATAGGAAAAACACGGGAATACGTGTTTCCGCCGACCTATTAGGGAAGTTCTAAACTTTCTTATTATTATTTAACGGTTAATGGTTTTAATTAGGTAAGCGGTAAAATATTATTCGAGAGAAGTGCATAAAAGTTTTACAAATAAAGCACGAAACAAACTCCACAAAACACGAAAAAAAATCCACAGCACGACAGGAAAATTAAAACACGAAACAAAATCCTCAGCACGGCAGGAAAATTAAAACACGAAACAAAATTCACAGCACGGCAGGAAAATTAAAACACGAAACAAAATCCACAGCACGGCAAGAAAATTAAAACACGAAACAAAATCCACAGCACGGCAGGAAAATTAAAACACGAAACAAAATCCACAGTACGACAAGAAAATTAAAACACGAAACAAAATCCACAGCACGGCAGGGCTGTCGACTTTCACCTGGCGAGTGAGAGAGTGAGATATTTTTGTCTGAGTGGTGAACCAGAGTGAAATTTTTTAAGCCTTGTATATATATGTACATAAAAGGTTTGAAAATTGAACCAGCGTGAACTTCGCCGAAGCTAACTTACTCATCTACATTTATCTTGTGCAGCAGATATCATATATACACTGCCGGAAAGTAAAAAAACAACACCAAGAAGGATTTGGCGGACGATCATTAAATTTACATATGTTAATGTGTCGAGTTTAGGTACGTGTGATGTTAATTTTGGGACCAACCGGTGAGCGCTTACGTCACAGCACGGCATAATATGCAAATTATCGTCGGTGGTATTTAAGGAGTACGGCGAAGTGAATGAAATCAATCATCGGCGTACGGACACGTGCGAAGACCCTGATGAAGCTGCAAAGCCTGGAATGGAAGACGTGTACGATTTCAGCAGTTATCGGACTCTGAGCGAGATCATCTAGTCGGACTCCGCGAGGCCGGGTAGCCGTACTTCGTGTTGCGGAGCGAATTGAACGGGAGGTATCGGTGGTGGTACGTTGGTGGCGTAGATGGTCCGAGGGACATTTACACACGAGAAGACGTGGAACCGGGAGTCACAGACGGACTGATGAGCGGACCGATCGACGAATAAGAAGAGCGGCGTTGTCAAGCAGAACATCCACTGTGACGCAAATCCGAGCCGCCGTTGCACCTGGGGTGACTGTGCGAACAATCCTCAACCGTCTACTGGATGCAAGACTACGTGCACGTGTGCCACTGGCATGTGTACCTCTGGCTTCAGCTCACCGTCAGGAACGGCTGCAGTGGTGTCGCCAACGTCTGCACTGGAGAACGCAATGGCGATTCAGAGATGAAAGCAGATTCTGCTTGTGAGCCTCCGATGGCCATATGCGTGTTCCCAGACGCACAGGGGAGCGTCTCCACCATTCTTGCATACGCCACCGACACACACCTGGTCCTACACCTGGTCTTCTGGGTGGGTAGCGATCAGCTATCACTCCCGTACCCAACTAGTGTTTGTACCGGGTACGTTAAACAGCACCTCCTTCATGAACAACATCATTCAGCCCGTTGTTGTAACATTTGTAAGGTCGGTTCATCGTAGTGATTTCCAGCAAGATAACGCACGCCCACACATGGCACGTGCAACGCAACATACACTTCAGGGTAGGAGACAACTTCCCATATCCTGCTGATTCACCGGATTCGTCTCCCATTGAGCACGCTTGGGATTTTATGGGACAACTACTTTTCCGGTCTCCACGGCCAGCCGCGACCATCCCCGATTTACGCGTCCAGGTTGCGGATGCTTGGAACTCAATACCCCAAACTTACATCCAACATCTGTAAGACAGACTCCGTGGCAGAACTGCATAGTGTGACGCAGTTCAACCTCGTACTAACCATGTTACATGGAAATATTATTTTTCAGTTTACCAGCAAATACACCTGTATTTTGCCATAATGTTTTGATCACGTTATCCTCTGTATTCCGTTATTATGCTGTATAAATTTCGTTCGTATCAGACGTCTCCTTCTTGGTGTTCTTTTTCACTTTCCGCCAGTGTATTTGCATTCTGTTTTTTGATTGTATTCAGCATTAAATCTTCTTTGAATTGACGTATAAACATTTGAATTTGGTGCGAAATAACATTTCCTGTTAATTTGCAAAACATGAAAATTTCAAAATATGACCACGATTTTTGCCACCACTGTGTGGATGAGATTGGGAAAACACGTTGTGTAATGTGAAACAATATACCCAGTAAAGGTTTTTGCATGGAAACCAAAATGCGAAAGGTACCAAAGAAAGAGGCCAAACTATTAAATATTATATGATAGAAAATAATATCGTCTGGTCTCGCCTAAAACACACATTTCAGGGAAGATTAGAGCAGCGAAAAATGTTTTACGTCAGTATAGTTCGCAAAGCTATATTTTCACACTGTATCCTCAACTCCTGAAATAAATCTTTAATGAGCCACTCAAATCAGAAATAAGTTTTATCAGAAATCAGTAACTGAGAACAAAAAAGAAACGCGTCCATAATTTTAATTATTTTGATTTCATAATTCGGTGCGCATATTTCCGATTGTTCTCAATTGTGTTGTAACTCACACATTTGCCGATTTCTCAAACATCTGGGAATTTAAAATTCTCTCATACCACTTTCGATCGCTTCTCATGATTTATGCGATTCTCGAAACTTCTTGTCTTAAATAGATACGAGTATAATTTTTTGCTATATTTAAATCATTGTGAAGGTAATAACAAAAACTGTAAAAGGTTTAATCTCCCAAATATTGAGGTATAAAATCACCTAGAATACAAAGATGAGAAGTAAAAATAAGAAATATCGTTTATAAAGAAATTCACTGTGGAGTTTTGTAGGTTTTCGAAATGTGGGCATTTTATATCAACGTTTTACCGTAACTATTTCTTTAGTGACTCCCAAAATGTTTGGCAAGGAACCAATAATTTTTTTTTTTAGCAAATTTCATTTAAAATTTTACATCTTGTGCAGAGTCAAAATTTCGTTGTGGTAATTGGTTTATTAGAGATCTAGCAGTAATGCAAGTTCTCCGAACGGTGAATTTATAAAATCATTTTTCGGGTATAAAATTAAAGAAGGGGAAAAGAAATTAAAGAAAAAAGTAATTAAAATACGTAACTGTTTCACAATTTAGAACAGGGTCGTGACGTCAATGCATATGGTTTGACGTAAATCGAAGCAGGCTTTGACGCCCCTTAATTTTAAATCAAAATTTCATGGAATTTTCAATGTTTCTGGCCTAATTATCTTTAATCCCATCAGTATGCTGAACAGTAACGCTAAGTTACCGTTTTGAATTTTTTGGCTTTTAGACATTTCTAGGTGTAGAAGTGGTGACAACATTCAAGCTGACAGTATTCCAAAACCGCGGATTTGATTTTGATTGTTTCTTTTAGGACTTTTCTAGGTGTACGAACTTTAACGCCTATCAGCATACCAATTTTTAAAATATTAGAAGTATTCGAATAATTTGCAAACATTCCAGCAGACAGTGTTCCAGAGCCGCCTTGTTTTCTGTTTGCACATTTTTCTAGGTTTACGTATCTTAAGACGTATCAGCATGCCAATTTTCACTCTAGGTCATTTAGAAGTAGTTGAAATATTCCTGAAAAATTCAAGCAGACAATGTTCCAAAACCGACATTTTGATATTTTTTGTTTTCGGACTTCTCTAGCTATGCGGATATTTTAAAGCCTAACATCATGTCAATTTTCAGATATTTAGGTCATTTAGAAATGGTTAAAATATTCGAGACAAATTCAAGCAAACAATGTGTCAAAGCAGCCGGTCTAATTTTTTTGGTATCAATGATTTTAGACGTATCTGTCAGAAAATTTTACCCACCCCTCCCACCCTTCCTCGTCAACGACCTCCCAAATTTAGTCGACAGCTTCAATAAAAAAAAGTTCAACGCAGTCCCATTTCAGGGAGTGTAACACAATCTCAGGCGTTGAAATGTGATAAAATATATTGTGATTTACTGTATTATCATAACGGACAGTTGTTAATAGCATTTAAATGAATTCCACAGCTCCATTTCGAAATCTTTTCTACCATAATGCAATATTTTTTCTTTTGAATTGTATGTATTTGTCATCTAACGTTTTGTTCTAAGTTTTATTGTTTAAATAATAGGTTTAAATGGTGTCATTGCAAACACAAAATGCATATACGATTCTCTTCATATTAATTTGACATATAATTTGCAGATGGACTTTTGAATCACTTCAGCATGCAAACGATTTCTGAAAATATCAGTATCTACTGCTTCAGCCAAAACGGTCTTTGAAGCATCAAAATCTACTGCTGCAGCAGGCTATGTTAGTACCTAGTTGTTTCTGCCTTGTTTTGGGAAACATTAAGACATGAGAAATAAAAATCAAACCAGCGCAAGAACAAAATAACAACACGCAGTTCTGAAAAAAAAATCCGTTTTAACCTAATTTAATTATTAAAAATCACCAGCTCTCCATTTTGTATGTTTTCCCCATTTTTAGTACCAGATGAAAAAGTCCTAAATATGTTACTAAAAAAAATTTAGCATTCAAAGTATTTTATTACAGCTACTCTCCCCCGCTACCCCATTAAGATTTTTTTATCCCGGATTATAACTGCGTAAGACATGACATAATGCTTCTCTTTACATTTTATGGTAATGCAAAAAACCACGGCGATGAGGAAACCCTCATTACGCATTTCCTTTTCTGTTTTGATTGCAGACAATTTTTTTTATAGTAGGAAGAAATTGACATTTCAAGAGAGATGGGTGAGGACCATGTCATGGGCTTCTAGAAGGACGGGTGGCTCGAAAATGGACGTTACTCCTACATTTGATTAAAATGGAGTAAAGCAATCGCGACTTTATGAAATTAAGTTGAATTCAGGTACGAGCTTGAATGAAAAACAGATTTCCTATAAGAAAATTACTCAAAATTGGCGTTAAACATCTTGTTTCAGGATATAGTTCGAAATATTCTAGGATCCCTATCTTTGGAATTGGAGAAACAGCCTTTTTTGAAATATACTGGTATTTTACATATGTACGATCGAGTTTACTTTTGTGTGTTATTTCCCAGGTAGCTCCTATGCAAAATATTGGAACATATATAGTTTTTCAACATGACACAGTACTGTAAATATCTTATTATACTTAGTAATGTATTATAGTTAATAATTTTTGCAATGTCCTGATAACTAACTGACTTACATCTTAACTGCTAGACATGACAAAAACAATAATATATACTTCTCTTTTAAGTGGAAGACATAAAATATGGATAACATATAGTCATTACCTAGATCCCAGAAATTTTACAGACGAAAAATTACTTAATCTGATATTTTACTCTCCGATATGAGAGGGTCGAAATAAAATAAAATGTTCTAAAAATGAACTTTTAAATTTTGCAGAATGTGACATGTCGCAGGAGGCAACCTAAACTGTGACTGTAGTGATACATTTTATTGTGGCTTTAAGTTAGTTTTTTTCATTTCGGATATTATCTTGGTAAATTTCACTTACTTTCTTTTCATTTTGTCCAGTTTAGCGTTTCTTAACTTCTCTGATATTATTTTGTTAGCACAGCTATCTAATATTTTGAACCCTCAACCTATACAGCTTATATGATGTTTCTTTTTCTTTATAGTCCTATGCAATAAATAAATCAACTATTTGTTTCTCAATTGTGAGAGCTTTTCTATGTCTTATGCTACCAACAGGTGTAAGCACTTATATAAAGTCCCGTGAAAAACCCTGACTAAGACACTCGGGAGCCCAAGGCCAGAAAAACTGCGAGGTCCCCACCGAAATGAAACCCTCAACCAATGCATAGGAATGAAGGCGCTACCTAACACAAACCACACGACATGTAAATGAATAATGCATATATTCTTCTGTTTAACATTTGCAGAAATGAAAGAGTTTCACATTCCTCCTTTATAATCACTTTGATTCCGTAATCTGTGATCAATCCAGGTTTTTACACTTGATAACCACTTTGGAGAAGGTGTGACTATTTTTGAGAATTTTTTCTAGTTTTGTAAAATGTACTTATTTTTCAGGTATAGAGCAACTTTATGCAAAAAGTACCAGTTCCCATTTGAGGGGTTCTTTTGTTTACAAGGATCCTTCAAAAGTACACAAAGTTTAAAAGTGGCGTGTATTTATAATTAGAATCTTCAGTATTTTTCAGATTCAAGGGTCATCAAAATCGTTACCTGGCTAGACATGTAAAAAAAACAGAGAAAAAAAAACAGATGCTCTAACAAAATCACATCAGTTAAACACGACAATATCCAAGATTCCTCTTAGCCTAAAATATTTGTTTAAATAAAATTTTACCTAAAATATTTAGTGAAGGCAACACTATTTTTCAAGATATTTTTGTTAAAGTACTGTTTCAGCTAAAAATATTTTTGTGAAACTGCCGTCGAATTATTCCAAATGCTGCCTGGGTCGAGACCTGGTAATTTTTCAAAAGTTGTAGAATTTGATTAATAATCTACGAATTTACAGTAACCTTAGAATTATTAATAAAATTGTGAAAATTGAAATTGCTTCATTATTGAAATCCTTAGAAATTGACTGATAAAAGGACACAACAAACCGCGCTTAAAATAATAATGAAGAGAAATACAATTATGATTTGGGCATTTAAGATCAATTTTCAATACGAGGCCCTGGCCCCATATTAGAAACGCTGAGATTTTTGCTTCACGTACATTTTTTCTAACTGCCGACTGCAACTCTTTCGGTTTAAAACTTCAAAAGTAGATTAGTATTCTTTAAAATTGTCTAGTTTTAGGGCAAAATAGAAAGAACAAGGTACTTTCATAACATGAAAAAATTATCATGAATGTGAGAAAACCTCCTGCCACTGCGTCTGTATCTAATAACTGCTAACGGATTACACATTCTCTTATTTATGTGAAGCGCGTTTGCAATATATTTAAGCAGGTCATTTTGTAGTCTATTCTGTTCTTATCGTTTTCTACAAAGATTTGCGAAGGGCATTTCTGCCTTTTTTGACAAGGAAAAACTACTGCAAATATTAAAATAACGGCTAATTAACAGATATACAATTACGAAATGTGACTTACTTCGTGATGAATACTTCTGACGCAAACCAGGTTGAAACACTCCACGTTCTCGGCAATGTTGAGAATAGCGAAAGATCGAAACACCACTTCAAACTTCAGAACTAAAGTAACAGTTACTTCGGTAACGGGTAAAAACTAAGTGAGTGAAGTCCAAAGTGATACTTGGGTAATAAAAATGTACCCTTGGTATCCGTACTCTGATTAGATGAATAAAGCTACAATGGCCAATAGCAGCAATCGCGGTTGGTATCCTTACTCTGATTGGATAAATAAAGCTACAATAGCAGCAATCGCAGTTGATATTGCGACTGTATTGTATTGTACAAACCCCAGCCCCAACCTTTATCCCTGATTAGGTGTGAGCGATTCTTAGAATATTTCCGGGTTTAAGGCTGGACCTTAAACTTCTTACAAATTAGAATCAATCAAGGCTCATATACGGGGATTAGTTTCTCTAATCTCTTATGTCAAGATGTTTTATGTGACGCGTCCGGTCCGGTTCGGGTTAATCGTTTCTCAAAGTTCAGAAGATTCTATGGAAACATTTATGTCCAGGTGTTATACGTAACGGGTTCGGTCCGGTTGGAGTAAACTGTTTCTCAAAGTCCGGAAAATTCTCTGTAACCATTCGCTAAATATAAATTAGACATTCGGATTTGAAGTACGAATGCAAATATCTGTTATTATTTTTCGGGGAGTTACTTGCCTTTTTCTAGTTTTCATTTCTTTTTGATTTTCTTTTCTACGTCAAATCATCTGTTAATATTGCACTATACCAAACGCATGCACACACATTCACCTCATGAAGGTTCATAGACCCCTTCTGAGTTCACAGCCAGACAACATGGGGGGACAATAAACGAGTAAAACGCTGGAGAAAAAGGTAGTAAGATGCTTCAAACTTTTCCAAGAAAGAGTGTGGGATTGAAATAAATTTTATCCTTTCGTGGTGCTTCCGTCCGAAGCTGGAGGAAAGCAATTGTAAGGTTATGTGATTTATTAAGATGGTCAACACTCGTGTAGTGTCTGGTAAACATTTCATTGAAAATTTTCGTTTTTGTGAGGTTTAGTCTGGTATTAATGCTTGATGGCAAGGAGATGTACATGAGATAAGGCTGCCTACCCATTCGTAACACAGCGATTATTTTTTCTCAGATATTTAGGTACATTTATTGTTTTCGTGTGAGTGTTTCTGTTTGCAGCTGCGAGATTACTCATCTATTAAAATTTTTTGATTGAAGAAGAACAAAAACAATGTCACTTACACAGCTCCGTTGCTATCAGACTGTTACACATGGTTCATCCCTCTTGAAAAACACCACTTCCCGCCCTTCACGAAAATATACGTTGGTGCAAATTCCCTGAATTTTTATTTTATGTAGTTCATGAAAACTTCTTTCGTATTTCATTATAAGCCTAAATACTTTATTTCGTTTATCGCATGTATTTCTTAAAAAATGAAGTTAAAACTCTGAACGATAGAGATGCGGAAAAGGAACACTGTTCGCCGCTATAAGGAAGTAAATTTCTCGGTCATTTCTGGTCTACGCCGGGATTCGAACCCGAGTCTGCTTATTCCGGAACAAGTCGCTCTACCAACTGAGCTACGCAGACGTACATTCTGATTGCTATGTGCCTTTATGTCGTGTGCGTCCTGCTGGCAGTACGTCACATCTCCCCCACCTCCGAAAGAGGGCAGGGGCATGGCCCACGGGTCAGCCGTGACCATGAATCGTTGCAGGCAGCCAACCGCTGTAGAACGTGCACTTGAGAACTCCCAGTCAATCTGTTGTGTGGAATGCAACGTCACACGCATTTATTTTTCGAAGCGCTGGAGAAGGGATTCTCTGATTTTTCCTATCTCGCAGTGTGGAAATAACATCACACCATTGCAAGATTTTGAACGGTCGGATCATCCGGATAGTTCGGGCGTCTTTATAACGAAGTAAATTTCTCCGTCATTTTCTGGTCTACGCCGGGAATCGAACCCGAGTCCGCTTATTCCAGAACAAGTCTCTCTACCAACTGAGCTACGCAGACGTACCTTCTGATTGCTATGTGCCTTTATGTCGTGTGCGTCCTGCTGGCAGGTACGTCACACCGCTTACTATAAAAATAAATTATTACATGTCTTGCTGCAAAAGGACTTCTAGGGGTTAAATCCCCGCACGGGGATAACTGGTTTTCCTGTTAATTGGGGAGCGGCGCCCCCACGGCCCGAGCTGACCTTGTGACTGGTCAACATCTGATGTCATGCCACCGCTTGTTTTTTATTTCGGTGCTGTTGGAGTTTGCAGGGACGGCTGTTCATCCAGCTGTTGGGGAGTCGCGGCCCCAAGTTCCCGAGTTGGTCTTGTGTCTCGCTTTTTCGTTTTTATTTATTTTCACCACTGGCTAGTTGCCCGTGTTGTATACTCTACCTAATCGCTACCACGCTATGTACTAACACCCCGGTCTTGTGGTTTTGTTACCCTCCACCACTAACTGTTTTATATTAACCGCTCAGTTCGTAGGTTGCTGAGATTCCGTTTAGGTTCCCTTCCAGGATTTGTCTTCTTTGGATTTCTTTTTTCCTTTTAGCTGGTTTGGGTGCTAGACCTACCTGCATGTTTGCCACGTGCGGAGACCCGTGAGGCGGAAATGGGATGTCTGGCGGCTGAGGTCGCAGGAGACCGGAGAAGTGCCTCCTGTGTACCAACACTCCTCTTCGACCCCGGCTTCGCTGTAAACGGGAGGCTAGAGACTAACCCACCTTTACTCAGAAGTCTTGTACCAAGTTGTGTACAGGGCTTTAGCGGCTTTTTTGTCGTATAGCACGGCAGGGTAAGCCCGGGGGCTGTAGGATCATGCCAAAGGCGTTGGCATGACGGTACCCGGAGGCCGAAGTGTCCGCCGAGTGCGTGTGATCACAGCCACCGGACTATATCTGCAACGTATAAGCTCCAGAACTGTGTCCAGCGTCATTTTCTTGGCTTGCAGACCTCCAGTTCTCCCTTGCAGGGCTCGGTGGTGGGTGGAGTAGTCTGCAGACGAATCTTTCTCCTTTTTTCCATGGGTAAAAACAAAAACAAAAACTCCAAATTTAAGTCACCTGAGAAAATGATTGTTGACAACGACTCTCCTTCGTCTTCTCAACCTACCAAGTCTCATACCCTTAAACGATCTTTAGACCATGACCTGGACCAAGAAAGTGGAAGCTCTTCTTCGGCAGCTGTACCAGTCGCTCCGAAGCGTCGTCTCCTCGATTGCTGTGAATACGCATGCTACACACTTAGTTGTAGAATCCATCGATCCGAATGCGAGACTGTCCACCAGATCTCCCTTTTTCCTTTCTAAAGCTTTGGACGCTGCGGTTGGCCCCTTGACGTCTGTAAGGAAGCTTCGCTCTGGGGACCTGCTTGTCCAAACTTGCAGTGTTTCTCAGAGTAACACTCTTATGCACCTCACTAGTCTTCAAGGCTTTCCTGTCAAAGTGGCACCTCACCCGTTTCTTAACACCTCTCGGGGTGTTATTTCGGAGTTTGAACTCTTGCCATGCAGTGAGGACGAATTGGTGACTGAACTTGCAGATCAGGGTGTTATTGCTGCACGTCGTATGATGTTCCGGCGCGATGGTTCTTTGATTAAGTCTAAAAATGTAATCTTGACTTTTAACTCCCCGAAAGTTCCGACCGAAATCAAGGCTGGCTACTTGGTCTGTGGAGTTCGCCCGTACATTCCCAGTCCTCTGCGCTGTTTCAGGTGCCAGAGGTACGGGCATTCACAACGTTTCTGTAAGAGTTCCGCTCGTTGCGCAAATTGTGGCTTCAGTGCACATGACGGGGAAGGTTGCACTTCTGCGGCCTGCTGTGTTAACTGCGGTGAGGCCCATGCAGCTTACTCCCGCAACTGTATGAAATGGAAGGACGAGATCGCGATCCAGCGCCTCAAGACCCTGGAAGGCCTCTCGTACCCTGCTGCCAAGGCCAAGTTGGGTATTCCCAACAACCGACAGCGTACTTTTGCCGCAGTAGTTCAGTCTCTGCCACAACCCGTGCAGCCCTTTGTTCCACGCCCTGTAGCTCTCGCCGCACTTGCCAAGAGATCTACAGCTGAACAAGCAACACAGGTGGATTTCACCGAGCTCCAGCTTATTCAACCAGCTGAGTATGCGCCTTCTCTTTTGAAGACGACCGACTCTTCCAGTTCCCAGCAGAAAGCCTGCACGTGTGGAATACCAGGCCCTAAATCCACAAAGGTGTGCAGTGTCCATCCAACTATCGCGGTTCAACTGACCAACATTGCAACTGTCTCAGACTCAGCGAGGTCCCCACCCTCAACCAACATTATAGAGGAACATAGGGGGAGGAGTGTGATAGTTCGTCCCCAGCCTCAACCAACATTGCAGAGGAACATGGGGGGAGGAGAGTGACAGTTCGTCCCCCTCCTGGTGACTCATCCTATGTGTAGTTGTGTTCGATTTCGTGATGTGTTTTGTCATTCTCATTCCTCAGTTTTACTTCGTCGGCTTGTTTCTCACCATTGTGCCATGTTTTTTATACTGTTTGTTTCATTGTCTTTTTTAGCCCTTCCTTCGTACTCCTGGTTCGGTTTTACTTGGTCAGCCAGATTTGGGGTTTTATGCCCTGTTTTTTAATTCTGTCTGTTTGTCTTGTGTCTGGCGCTCTTTGGCCAACCATGGCCTTTGCGCCAATAAAAACTACTAACCAACCAACCAACCAACCTAGGGGTTAAATGCGTACAGAAATGTGCTGTCGTGGGACCGTTTTAGCTGAACGTATCGCACTTGGCGTTTTAAAACAGTTCTGAAGAGAAATATTTGTTCTAGAGGGAGGGAGAGAAATTGAGAGAGAGAGAGCAAGCGAGCTTTGCAGTGAAATGTTTTGTGTTGCATGAATGATATAAGTGTTTCTTTGCGAGAATATGAGAATTTTCGGTTTTAAGCGGAGAAGGGATTTTTGGCTGCTGACCATACTAAGAAGAGGTTATCCTCCAGCACAAGCAAAAGAGAGTAAGTGATTAAAAACGGAGCAAAATGGAAACGAGATTTGGCATCAGTAACTCCTCGATGGAATTGGCTGGATCAACTGAGGAGAATCAGACTTGTAAGTTAAAAAATACACTGGCTAAAGTGAAAAAAGAACACCAAGAAGGAATTGGCGGACCATCATGAAATTTACATATGTTAATGGGGTCGAGTTTACGTAGGTGTGATGTTAATTTCGGGATCAACCGGTTAGCGCTTACGCCACAGCATGGCATAATATGCAAATTATCGTCGGTGGTATTTAAGAAGTACGGCGAAGTGAATGTAATCAGTCGTCGGCGTACGGACACGTGCGAAGACTCTGAAGAAGCTGCAATGCCTGGACATGGAAGACTCGTACGAACTCAGCAGTTATCAGACTTTGAGCGAGGTCGTCTAGTCGGACTCCGCGAAGACGTCCAGTCGGACTCCGCGAGGCCGGGTGATCGCATCGTCGTATTGCGGAGCGAATGCGACGAGCGAGTAACAAACGAGTAACAATCCCACACGAGAAGACGGGGAACCGAAACTACCAGACGTACTGATGAGCGGACCGATCGACGAATAAGAAAAGCGACGTTGCCAAGCAGAACATCCACTGCGACAAAAATCCGAGCTGCCGTTGCACCTGGGGTGACTGTGCGAACAATCCGCAACCGTCTACGTGATGCAGGACTACGTGCACGTGTGCCTCTGGCATGTGTACCTCTGACTCCAGCCCACCGTCAGGAACGGCTGCGGTGGTGTCGCCAACGTCTGCGCTGGAGAACGCAATGGCGATCTGTCGTGTTCAGAGATGAAAGCAGATTCTGCTTGGGAGCCTCTGATGGTCGTATGCGTGTTCCCAGACGCACAGGGGAGCGTCTCCACCCTTCTTGCATCCGCCAGCGACACACAGGGCCTACACCTGATCTTCTGGTGTGGGTAGCAATCAGCTATCACTCCCATACACAACTAGTGTTTTGTACCGGGTAAGTTAAACAGCACCTCCTACACCGAAAACATCATTCAGCCCGTTGTTGTGCCATTTGTAAGGTCGGTCCATCGTTTTGTTTTCCAGCAAGATAACGCACGCCCACACACGGATCGTAGAGCGCAACATGCACTTCAGGATGTGAGACAACTTCCATGGCCTGCACGTTCACCGGATTTGTCCCCCATTGAGCACGTGTGGGATTTTTTGGGACAACGATTTATCCGGTCTCCACGGCCAGCCGCGACCAGCACCGGTTTACGCGTCCAGGTTGAGGATGCTTGGAACTCAATACCCCAAACTTACATCCAACATCTGTACAACAGACTCCATGCCAGAATTGCATAGTGTGACGCAGTTCATGGCGGTTCAACCTCGTGCTAACCATGTTACATGTAAATGTTGTTTTTCAGTTTATCAGCAAATACACCTGTATTTTGCCATAATGTTTTGATCACGTTATACTCTGTATTCCGTTATTATGCTGTATAAATTTCGTTCGTATCAGACGTCTCCTTCTTGGTGTTCTGTTTTCACTTTCCGCCAGTGAATATTAACAGTCATTTCTTCATTAAATTTGGGTGTCTTCTGTACTCCAGTGATAATTTGATTTCATTTATTTAGTTGTCGCATCAAGATACATCATCATCATCAGCATTGTCAACCATTATCAATCCTCTGCTAGACGAAGTTCTCCCCAAGTTTCCTCCACAACAGTCTGTCTTGTGCCAGTCTCCTCCATGTTACTCCCGCATACTTTCGAATTTCATCCACCCATCTCCCATGTGGTCTTCTTTTGGGTCTTTTCCTGTCCCTTGGAATAAAATCTAATATTTCGGCTGTCCATCGATGGTATGTCCAGCCCTTTGTCATTTCAGGGATTTAACTCTGATCATGATGTCTTCCACTCTTGTCATTTTTCGGATCCACGAGTTCCTCTTCTTATCGCTCCTGGTTACACCAAGCATGCACCTCTCCATGCTACTTTGAGTTGTCTGCAGCCTTTGTATGTCTCTTTTAGTTACGATCTAGGTCTCTGCACCATATGTTTTCACTGGAAGGATGCATTGATCAAACACTTTTCTTTTAAGACATAATGGCATATTGCTCTTGAAAATTATGCTGTTTCTCCAAAAGCTATCCAGGCAAGTTTTGTACGCCGATTAATTTCTTCATCAACGTGATTCTCTCCTGATATCTGCTGTCAAAGGTAATCGTACATGTCTGTTATCTCCAGCTTTTCTCCATCAGTTCATAAATCTTCATTTCTTGTAAAAGCATTGAACATCACCTTTGTCTTTTGAAAGTTAATTTTCAATCCCACTTCTTTACTCTTGTCAGCAATTTCCTGGATCCTACTCTGCAGCTCTGATGGGGTAGTTGCAAATGTGACTACGTCATCAGCAAAACGAAGGTGGGTTAGATAATTTCCATTAATCTTTATCCCTTTGTTTTCCCAGTTCAGTGATTGAATGACATTTTCCAAAATGGCATTAAAAAGCTTCGGAGGTATGGTGTCACCTTGTTTCACTCCCTTTCCAATTTTTATGTGTGTTGTATTCTCAAACAGCCGAATCTTAGCACTTGCATTTTCATAGATGTTATTAATAATATTAATGGATGCATCTTCAATAACGCAAGATTTCAGAGCCATTGTAACTGCTGATGGTTTCACCGAATCAAAGGCCTTTTCATAATCGATAAAAGCTATCCACAAAGGAACTTCATATTCCCTCGCTCTTTCAATTAATTCTCTCAGTACATGGATATGATCTATTGTGCTGCCGCCACTCCTGAATCCAGCTTGTTCTCTCGGTTGAGCTATGTCCAGTGTTACCTTCAAGCCGTGTGAAAGAACTTTAGTGAAGATTTTATAAATCACTGATAGGAGGCTGATAGGTCTGTAGTTCTTGAGATCCTCAATGTCACCTTTTTTATGTTGCAGGATCATTGTAGCGTTGTTCCAATCCTCAGGAATGCTTCCTTCATTAAGGCATCGAGTGAAAATTTGGGCGTGTACTGTTTCAATTTCTGGAGTACATGTATCATCCCTTTCATATAATTTGGAGTAGAAATCTTTCACTCTTGTAAAAATTTCGCCTCTATTTCTTGTTACAGAATCATATTCTTTTCTCAGTGCCATAATCTGTTTTCTTCCCTTACTGAGATGTCCCTTTGCTATCTTTAGGCTTTGGTTGTTTTCAATTGCTTTCCTTACTAGTTCACAATTGAATTTCCTTACGTCTTCAGTGATACTTTTTCGTACTGTCTTGCATAGCTCTATGTATTCCACTTTGGAAGTCACATCTTCTTTAGTTGTCCTCATCACTCTTCTTTTTTGCATCAACATTTTGTTTTTTCCTGATAATTTGTTCACATGCAACTTGTTCTTAGACCCAACTAATTTTTTTGCTGTTTCCATAAGAGCTTTCGTTACTTCTCTGTTAACTTCAGAAATATCCACTTCTTCCGATGTTAGACCTTCTAAAGTAGAGTCTGTTCTTCAGTTCCAACTTGAAGGTATTATGGTGTTTTTTAAGGTTATTTATGTCGATACATTTTGTTTGTCTGATGAGCTAGCCACGTTCGAGTTTAGTGTTGGGGTGCATCTTACATGTCACCAATCTATGGTCACTACCTGTGTTGAACTTGTTTAGCACACTGCAGTCTTCTATGACGAATTTTTTGTTACACATAATAAAATCAATTTCACTTGTCGTCCCATTTGGATGTCTCCATGTCCATATCCTGTGTGGCTTTTTCTTGAAAAATGAGTTCAAGATGAAAAACCCTTCTGCCTCTGCAAACTCAAGGAGAGTATTTCCACGCTGGTTTCGGTTGCCGTGACCGAATTTACCTACTGAAGTTTCATTCTGTTGCTGTTGATCTATTTTTGCATTGAATTCTTCCATACTTATCTTCGAGTGTTGCTTACCTTTATTATTTAGATGACAATTTTCCTCATAAAATTCTTCAATTTCTTCTTCAGGATGACTTGTGGTGGGTGCATAAATTTGAATAATCTGAGCCTTGTATCTTTACGAGAGTTGGATAACGAGTCGTGCAGCTCTGTCAGAGGAACTTTCAACTTCTACAACTTTATCCTTCAGTTTCTTGTTTATTATAAATCCAACACCACTAGTTCTGCCAGTATCTGTCCCACGATAGTAGAAGAGATATCCACTTTTCAAGTTAATGAGATCTCCTTTTCTCCTTACCTCACTTATCCCGACGATGTCCCACTTGATCCTTTGTAGTTCCTCTTCCAATTCAAGAAGCCTTGAATCAGACGATAGGTAGCGTCCATTATACGTAGCCAAGGTCAGCATCAGATGGCAGCCTAGTCCGGTCCTCCGGGGATTCTTAGCACCCTCTGCCTTCATGTCGCACTGGCCGCTGCCTTATCCAGGTACATTCCAGCTGCCGGAGACTGAGGGCCAAGATTTAATTTGTGGAGTCATTTTGTAGGGGTTTGGCCATAACTCACCACGCTGTCCAAGCGGGTTGGTGAGCGTGCGATAGCATTTACTCTAATCCCGATGTTATACTTATACCGCTATTGGCTGGTCGTCAGAGCCCCTTTTGTAAAAACAGGATGCACCACGAGAAGGCGGGGTTGACATTTGTCAAGGAGAGGCTGTGATGTTGCGCATCACCTGACCTTACATCCCTCAAGATACATAGCATATAGTATATTAACGTGAAAGTTAATTATTTTTGACAACTTGGAAGAAAGAGGGAAATGACCATTAAGGCTGGCATAGCTCTCTTCTCCCTGAAGGAAATCGTTGCAAACACTGAGACAAACCAGCATGTGTCAACATTTAATTACATAAAGAAAATTAGTATCCCCTCTCCTCTCAATAGTTCGCCATCCCACCATTAACCTTTTCCCTATATTTCTCAGTGACAAAATAAGTCCAATTGACGATATTTACAATGTCATAATACGAGAAAGCGAAACACATACATAAGATCTCCACCTAATACCAGTATTACACCAAGTTGATTCCTAAGTTCATTTTAATTCGGGATCAAACACAAGTTTCTTTTTTGATTTTTTTTTTTGGAAACCCCAGCACTTCCGTCACAGTCAAAGAAACGTCTGACAATGCGACTTATTTTTTTTTTATTTCAAGAGTGTTTCGCTTTATCTCTCTCTTCGCCTTTTCAAATTGGGAATTTCATTCACTTTTTCTTTTCGATATGGAGAACTCATTCGTTGGTAAGTAAATTAAGAAAGCGAAGGGAAATACAAATCAAGTCTTCCATCCCTTTCTTCTTCTCAAATTATGGGTATTGGAAGAAGTCTTCCATCTGTTTTTTTTTTCTCAAATTATTCATATTGAAAGAAGTCTTCCATCCCTTTCTTCTTCTCAATTATGGCCCATCTAGACAGTCAGCGGCCGAAAATGCATAGCTTTATTTTAGTAACTTCTCTTATTAAATTTATTTCTAAAAAGGTTCTTGAGTTTTGAAAGTTTGTTTTCTCCTTTTATGCCTGGTTTCATAGCATAAATAATAATGCTGGTATTTATGCGTTTGAAAAGAGGCAATCGTACTTTCTAATAAACCCAAAACTCGTCGTTGGAGGTACAAAATACCATGTCTCATAAACCCAAAATTCATCCTTTTTGGCACAAAATAAGATGTACGATTTTCCTCCGGTGGGACTTTTGCTGTCGGGCGCTCTAACACAAATCACTATGCACTCTGCATAGTAGATTTGTGTTAGAGCGCCCGACAGGAAAATCCCGCCGGAGGAATGTAGAAAGGAGGTGGAAGACGCCCTTTTTTATAACGGGGGTGGCGGGGGGGGGGTCAGTACCTGGGATCCAACGGCTTAACATCTCCATCCTTCACATTGCTGACATTTTAGTTGTTCGAGCATTCCATTTAAGCCGGGATCGATAAAACAAGAATAATCGGCTATACTTAGTTTTTGAAGACAGTGAAGAACAATGATGCCAACCAAATTTTATTTTTCTTATATTAGTATGTTTATAGCCGGAAAATCCCAGAGTACTGACATAGTATTCCTATTCCTTTACAGTACTTAAACTATTAATCTTTAGTTTTTGTGGACCTACTGATTTTAAACTGCAGCTGATCTGGGACATGATTCACAGTCGGATTTGATAATTTTTTTGCTAAATACTTTATATTTATAATGTAACAATTGTTGTTTTCTCTTCAAACCGGAAGTAATAATATGTGAGAATAAATGAGATACAATGAGATGCTCTAATGAATCAGAAATATTTTTAGAATAGTTTGCTTACTTGAAAATTAGAGCGCGTTGCATTAAAAAAGCTGTTATACATTCATGCTAGGTATTCTTTATAGTTTGTCTTAAAACCACAGTGCTCCCGCGAATACCCTTCTGTCTCACCAGAGAAAAGACTGAATTATTTGAAAAAGAGGGGGGCGGATGTCAGTTATACATTACACCGGAATTACATGTGTTAGTCAGAATATCTAACTGTGCAGCAAAACTAGAGCGTAGGGGGTCATTTTCGAAGTACACCAAAATATCTACTAAGGATTACAACGATTTAGGTGGCTTATGTCCCCCACAAGGCGGGCCGGGGGTTTTTTTTTCGTTAGTTAAGTAAAAAACTCCATTATTGAGCCAGGCCGGGTCGATGCTATGCTAGGAAGTTTAGGATTTTGCTCCTGAGTCAAAAAATATTTTCGTCTCAGAAAACGACGACTGACTTGCTGAAGATGGCGAAGTTCAGTGAGGGAAACAAATCTGTCACGGGATGCATTCATTAATTTTCAGCTTGAACCGAAAAGTCGGGATATAAGACGAGAGTCTGAGACGGAAGGTTTATTTTTTTTGAGGTTGAAATAAAATTCTGTGTATACTGCATTGGCTTTAGCGACTAAAAACACGTGGCTTTTTGGTTTTCCGAGAAATGTTTACATGAAGAGAGTGTTAAAGTTCTCGAAACAAAAACGAACTATTGGCACGATTCTTTGCTACAGCAGAGACGAGGAAATTCGAAGTATTAGTTTACACAGTGGTATACCCATGGGGAAGGCCAATGGGTCCTGCCCCCCCCTTTGGCTGACAGAACGGAAAAATATTACATCGAAATTTGAAACAAAAATCCCACTACGCCAACTAGATATACTTCTTAATCATGTACCGTATAATTATAACAAACAGTAATTATAGTGAAGTGGTTCTTTTATATAAAGTTAGAAATATCTCACCAGAGAAAGAATTTCATGTACTGCTTCTTCTAATCATTTAACTTTCTTGTTCTGTAGCATTACTAATAACTGGATAAGAATAAATCAACAAAAGTCAACCTCCTTCTTAACTGTTATGGCACCTGACTATTTTCCCTGGTAAATTTAGGGGCGTTACCCCTAACTTGAGAAGATTCGGTACGTCACGGTCCCCCCACCCCCCACCCCCATTGAAAAATTTCTGGGTGCTCTACTGAGTTTACATATCTGGAGATCGAGGACTTCCTCGTTTGTATTTAAGTGTCGAAGAGAAAAAGAATTAACATTTGTATCAGAAGTACGTAGGTGAGTAGAGACCTCAAACATATCAGGGATTCCTACGAGAAATGACGTCTCTCTGTGTGACATTCCCTTTACAACTAAGATAGATTTGAAAAAGTACAGTAGATTTTTTTCTCTGATGTGGAGTTTTCAAGCTTTTGTGAATCGCGGACAGCATGGCAAAACGAAATAGAATGAATATTATGAATATCGATTATTTCGGACGCATAGCAAACGGATTGGAATCAATATTATGAATATCGATTATTTCGGACTCATGGCAAACGGAATAGAATGTTTATTATGAATATCGGTTATTTAAGACAGGTTTTAAATCCTAAAACTTAACTTCCGGAATAAGAAACATTACGATTAAAATGTTATCCATGTTATAAAGAATTCCGAAACAGGTACCTAATGCGACTACATTTTTTGCACTCTTTAAAAAATTTTTCTCTGAGGGTGTGTGTGTGAGATTATATATTTATGAATATGTGTGCGTTGATGTAACCAAGAAAGAAAATTACAAATATGCGTTGCTGAAAATAACTTCAGGATTTTATAAAAATGATAAAAAAAGCATTTTAAATTATTTTTATAACGAATCCTAACAAACCTCGCTAGGATTTGTTATAAACATATTTAAAAAAAAATTCTTGCACCTGAACTGAAGAATCGAGAGTCCAAAGTTGAAAATTTTGTATTCTCTCGGCTCTCAAATTTTGGCATTAATTCGGTAAACATTATGAAATGCTTCGAAAGTATAAACAGTTAATCTTCAGACAATTTTTGGGTACTATTTGGTACCCCCCCCCTTACCTTCTATCATTTGTTGAATTCCTCAAGTTTTATATAATTTCGTATCAGGCATTTCCTCACTTTGTGAATTTGGAATTTTTTAAACAGTTATTTACAGTGCTGTACTGGACTTTAAATTGCGGTATGTATAGAGGATGAACGAAATGAGCCGAAAATTACCAAAGACAGAACCTAACGTGAATAATATATAACATAATTTCCAATGCCGTATAGCAGTTGGTATGGTATAAGATAGGATCACGTGACAGCAGTCAGTTCCTTGTGTTAACAACACGTTGTTCAATGTAATTAGATTAGAAGTTTATATGGGCAAGGTCGGAATCGCCCAGCAAACGGGGATTCCGGCCTGGCCCATTTAGACCTCGTGGCACGACCAGCGGGCTGGGCCCGTTTTTCTGTTTAGAGAACAAAACAAAGGGAAGCGCAACGTTTTCTTCCTGACAATTGCTACTAGGCCCAGGTAGGCCAGGTCACGACGACCTATTCTTTTTATCACAATGGTACAGAAAGGGGAAATTCTTGTTTACCGATTTCTTGGTCTGTTGAACGGATTTGCTGGCTTTACAGAGCCCAAAGAGTAATCACAGAGGTGAGGAGTGGCTCTCACAGCGTTTTTACCATCTGTAGGCATTAAGTTAGTAAAATCATTTTGTAGCTGGTTGAAACCAAAAAGATTCGACCCCGAACGAGTGCTTGTGGTGTGTGCAGTCGGAAACTGGGGTTGCTTGCAGTGCGAGAGGGGTAGGTTTGTATCAGAGAATGCGACGACATATATTATTTCTCCTATCACTAATTTGTATGGGGATTGACTTTTGTAGTGATACCGTTTGCTATTTCAGGGAAAGGGATATTTGGAATGCGCTAAAGTCTTTTTTCTTTTTACTTTAAAAGTTACATTCTTCGATAATTGCCAAACTTTAGTTCATATTTTCCAGTTCACATTCAGCAAAATATTTTCAGCAATATCCCATTCCATTCTTTATTTTTCATAATTCAGTAAAACACAATAGAAAGACAAAATAATACAAAATAGCATATCATGGGTCTAAATAATAGATACAATTGATGGACCTGGTCTTAAACGAACGGGCTTGAGCCGGGCCAGGATCACCGAATAAGGCCCGTGCAAACCTCTAAATTTTATACATAGATTGAAACGGAGAGGCACAACCCTCAAATACACTGACGGAAAAAAAATCCCAACACCAAGAACGGGTTGTGTTAGATAAACGACAGTTGGTAGGCGGTGAGAGTACATCTGTAAGATGACGTCTATGCAAATTTCGCGCTCGGCGCATACGTGTGTCGCTAGTAGCGCCCCTCGGAACAAGCAAAGCAGGTTTGCTGTAAATAAGCTCTGTAACGTTCGTGAGCGTTAGTTATTATTGCGATTCGACGTAGGGTGTTGATGTTAGTCAAGAATGCCTTTAAGAAGACGAAGAAGCCATTATCAACAGCTCACGGAGTTTGAACAAGGTCGTGTAATAGGGCTACGAGAAGGTGGATTTCCTTTTCGCAATATTGCAGAACGGCTTGGCAGGAATGTAGCCACTGTGCATGATTGTTTGCAGCGGTGGTCAAGGGAAGGTACTGCCTCAAGAAGACCGGGTTCCGGCCGGCCACGTGGCACTGCTAAGAGGGAAGACCGCCGTGTACAGCGTATGGCCGTGGCGCATCGTACCGCGTCTGCGGCAGCAATTCGAGCTGCAGTTGCCACCACAGTGACACAACGAACTGTTACAAATCAGTTACTTGGAGGACAGCTCCGAGCCAGAAGCCCTGCAGCGTGCATTACACTTACTCCAAACCACTGCCGTTTCCGACGTCAGTGGTGTCAAGCTAGAGCTCATTGGAGGACGGAGTGGAGATATGTTGTGTTTTCTGATGAAAGCCGGTTCTGCCTGGTTGCCAGTGATGGCCGTGTGTTGGTTAGAAGGAGGCCAGGTGAGCGCCTGCAAATTACCTGTCTGCGGCCGAGACACACTGGACCTACACCTGGAGTTATGGTCTGGGGAGCAATTTCCTTTGGCAGCAGGAGCACTCTCGTGGTTATCCCACGCACCCTGACGGCACAGCTGTACGTCGGTCTGGTGATTCAACCTGTTGTGCTGCCATTCATGAAGAGCATTCCAGGGGAGTTTTCCAACAGGATAACGCTCGCCCGCATACCGCTGTTGTAACCCAACATGCTCTACAGAGTGTCGACATGTTGTCGTGGCCTGCTAGATCACCAGATCTTTCCCCAATCGAGCACGTATGGGACATCATTGGACGACAACTCCAGCGTCACCCCCAACCAGCATTAACCGTCCCTGTATTGACCGACCAAGTGCAACAGGCATGGAACTCCATCCCACAAACTGATATCTAACACCTGTACGACACAATGCATGAACGTTTGCGTGCTTGCATTCAACATTCAGGCGGTTACACCGGTTATTAGCATTTCACTTTTGAAATGGCTCTTCTCGCGCTTACATTATGCTGTGATCTTGAAACATTAATCGATTAAATATGTTACCTATACAAATGTATTGCTGCCATTTCATTCCTCTACAACTATTTTTTCGTGTTGTTGGGATTTTTTTTCCGTCAGTGTACATTGGTGTCCAAGATTAAAAAGATGAAGGCATTCTCAAGGATAAAAAGGAAAACAGGTAGCGATGGGAACAGACATGTATGGAGACAGAATCATATGGGTACCAAATATTTTATTACCGTAGACGAATATGCACATATTTTGCGTATAGGTGGACCACATCTGAAAATGGCGTTAAGGTGAAGTGAAAGAATGCAAACCAAAAATGTTTCAATAAGGAATGAGACCACTTTGTACGGGCAGAAAGCTCTGCCAACGATAATACATACCTATTATTGGGTTGCTGATAAATTATGCAGCTAAGAATTCCATTCCTACATGAGGACGGTGCCGTAGCCAAGAAAGGGTACTGGAAGGAAGCTTACGAGTTGCTACGTATCGTCCCAGAGCATGCCAGGCATGCTCTATAGGAATCAGATCGGGAGAACTACGAATCCATATGCGGAATATCCTCTCTCTGGTGAAAATCGTCGACAAGCTGAGCCCTGTAAGTGTGAGCGTTGTCATCCATTAAAAGGAACTGAAGCAAACTGCTCTCCGAAAAATTTCATGCAGGGCTCTAGGACCTTGGCCGTGTAGGTTTTATATATTGTTGGTTCAATCAAACGCACACCAGATTCTGTCAGTTCCTCTTTATTCTGTTCAAACCTCTGACGAAACGGTCTTAGTTCAATACAAAGAAGCACATACGCGAAAATATGAGTCCAGACCTTTGTTTAAAACAGCAAAGGATAAAGTGTTTAAATCAATTTCTTCCGTGGCTGGAGAATTGGCACTTAATGGGAGCATTATTTGATTCTCTGCCTATCCGTCTTATGGACCCAGACGTACTTCTAGCTCTTCGTAATCAGTCTGATGACTGCCTCCGCCAAAAAATAAAGCAAACCAAAAATTCGACCTTCTCTAAAACGTCATTTCGGCACCGACACCCAAGAGATGCCTCTCGCTCCCTTTACGCCAAAGACCGTCAGCCTAAAAACACCAGGAGTTCCCTTCGCCTCTCCATTGATTTTCTGCACTACCCCTCCCCCCACAAGCCCTAGGAGCGTTCTTAAATCTCTTCTGAACACCTGTCTTCAACAGTTAATTTTTGCTTCTTCGCTTAAAGAGACATTTGGTGGAAAAATTAAAATCTTAAACGCAAAAAAAAAATTAAATTTTTATGAGGTAAACAATTGTTTAGTCGTAAAGATAATAATACCGTTTTCACACCGTAACCGCTAAAATTTTGAAATTTAGTATTTTAGAGCTGCTTTCCGGAGGATAATAGAAATATGCATTTTAAAATTACAAAATTACAACTTTTTCAGTATTTACGAAATCGCTAAAAGCATTTAAATGAGATGTAATTAATAGGTTTAATTTACAACGTTTCACATCATGTCATTCAATTAACCTCTCCGTTTGATGATGTTCTCAAAGGAAGTTTGGGAGAATCACACAGATGAATGCCTGCAAGCCGCAGTGGTCATTTTCGCAGTCCTTAGCTGCGGAGAAGTTTCAAGAGTTGTTTTATTGCGTTCTATGTGTCTCTCATTTAATAGCATGTCAGTTATTCCGCAGCTTCTCTGTTTTCTGATCTTCTAATCGGTAATCGAATAATTGTACCGTAATTATTCAAATTCTATAGGATTTTGTTGAATCCACTGACCCTCTCCCTGATTTTGGACGTTTGCTTTATCACCAGTGTTCCTTGCTGAGATGTATTTAATCTTACAAAATTGAATTCCCTTTTGATTTTTTCTTATGAATTGAAAATGCTAACACTTTAGAATGATCGTAAGAAAATGCATATGTATGTATTATTTTCACTGTTACTAGTATAAAAGGACGGCTTCTGTCACCGCCGGAGCCCAATAAACTTAACATTAGGCTCCGGCCGGAGCAAGCCGGAGCCAGCCGCAGCCGGGCGGACGAAGGGGGGCGTGGCCTGACGCAGGCAGCAGGAGGATGAGTGTGTGTGGCATGGGTGAGGATGTAGGTGGCGCTAGTGTGTTGGGACGATGTTGACGTGCTGTCCCCTTGCGGTGCTTCTTGGAACTTTATTGTTTCAATGGATCTCTGATTTTGAGAGAGGGCAACGACCGAGTTGGGAAAGGGGATGGATATAGGGAAAGTCTACTCGATGCTGATGTGCTGCCCCCTAGCGGTGCTTCTTGGAACTTTCGGTGAATCTTTGAGTGATGGGAACGACCCAATGGGGGAAGAGTGATGTGTACGCGATGTGCTGCCCCTAGCGGTGCTTTTTGGAACTTTATGTTTTTTTTGGGAGATTTAATGGACTTTGACAAATTTTTGAAGGAAGTTTTTTCAGTCGAAGCATTTCCTCGAATTTGTTTTATTAAACGTATATTTTTGAACTTCCGTGAGGTATTAAGAATTTTTATAGACGTTGCATTATTTATTTATTTTTTATTTTCTCGGGAGATTTATTGGACTTTGACAAATTTTGTACGAATTGAAGCAGAAATGTGAATTCTGAGTTTTTCTCCCTTACAATTTCTTTACGATGATGCTACTGCCCCTTTCGATAGATTTTTGAGGGATGACAACGACGGAGTGGAGGAAAGGGAATGTCAACTCGACGTGCTTCCCCCTAGCAGTGGTTTTTGGAACTTTATTATTTGCTTGGGAAATTTATTGGACTTTGTCAAATTTTTGAAGGAAGTTTTTTTTCGTCGTTTCCAATATTTCTTGTTTCCTTGAATTTTTTTTATTAAACTTATATTTTTAGAACTCCGTCAGGCGTTAGGTATTTTTATAGACGTTGCATTATATTTTTAATTCTTATATTTGTCCTCCCTCCAATTTTAATTTAGACGAGGAAAGGCTTTGTTTAAAAAGATTTCGATCCTATTGATTCATGTTTCGCTATCTTTTGTCCGCCGTTTCAGTTTCACCACGTTGTCAATTTGTGAGCCATGTGTTTTGGGATGAGTCACCATTTTCTCTTTGTCTCAAACCATACCATTTTGTATGCCACGTGTTTTAGGACCAGTCACTATGATGAGATGACGCCGCCGTGATAGCCGAAAAAACCATGACATCAGCCAACGCCATTTTCTCTTTCGCGGGGTCGGCGGTTGACGTCATTTGAGATTCTGTTAGACACATTAATCTCCAAGACTGATTTTTTTCAATAACTTGATCATTTTGCAACGAATTTATTCCTTATTTTTTCCCCATAATTTCCCATTTTATATCCATAATTTTTCAACGTAACGATTTTTTTATTTTCATTGAGGATACTTCACGCGTTTCCACGGATATATCAACATAAAGACGTTTTCCAAAGCTTTGTGCTGCAGATATAATATTAAAACACGATTGTTTATTAATGTGTTTACGTGTTCATGAAATTGTCTGTTACATTTTTTACCGTTGTACCTTTTTCCACCGTACAAACCCACAATTTTTTATGCATAGTTAAAATGTATTTATTTTTTCGTATTTTTTTTATTTCTTCATGGATAATCAGTGAAATGTACCTTTTAATGCATTATCTTAATCTTTTTTCTAAATGTTTGCGTACTCGTTAAACTTCTCGATGTAACAACATTATTTTATTTTCTTACTTTTCAAGCTAACAACTACTTTTTTCGAGGCTTTATTTTTTCTGATTCAAACAAGCAAACGTTTCTTCATTATTATTTCTGTTACCTATGCAAACAACTTTTCTTACTTATTTTTAATGTATGTCTTAATGTGGTTTTCTATATAGCTGTTTCATGTTTGTGCAAGAAATATACAGTTCTATAGCAGATATAACATTCGTTCGAAACAGTATGTTTTTTTAGATGTAAACCAACATACGCTTCTTAACGACTTGATATCTGTTTTCTGGAGAACTTTTCTTCTTCCTTCATTCAATTTTATTCCAGATCATGAGACGAGGAGATGCTTCTTTAGAAACGATTTCGTTCCTGTTCGCAGTAATTATTGGACTTTGACAATTTTTTTGTGAAATGACTTCATGCTAATTCTGAGTCTTTAGCGTTTGCAATATTATTTTCTCGTAATTATTTTCGTGTGTTCAAGAACTCTACTGTTCTTTCACAGTTAAAATTCTGCTGAAACAATATTTTCTTACTTTATTTCGCATATCATTACAGCTTTTCAATTTTCGCTATTTTACTTCATCTTTTTTTTTGAAATTTCAAAAACTTTTCAGTATGTCAGTAATTTATTTCTTACTTGGCCAAACTTATGACTCCTTTTATTTAGACTATTTTATTTTCATTTAATTTCAGCAAAACGATTATTTTAGATGTAGCAAATCATCAGGTTTTTGTTTCCTTATATATCATGTTTTCCAACTTGCTTTAAAGCATTCTTCAAAGCTTGCATGTATGTCAAATATGTATTTTTTATTCTTTCCTAGTTTCCTATACTTTTTCGCGGACTGTCCCCACAGGAAGGCATTCATTGTCATGCAATCTAAAACCTTTTTTCTTACGACAAAATTTGTATTTTCTGGGACATATTTTCTGTATATTTTTCTGTCTCGTTCGAAAAAACAATTCATTCTGGAGACAAAGCGAGTAATTCCGTTCTTCTGCTAAACATTATTTTTTAACGTTTTACCAACTCACCGAAAATAGCGAAAATAAAGAAATACTTACTTCTTTTCCCTACATATCGAATCAATCTATTTCTTTTCGAAATGCTGATCATGACATTTCAACTAAAATTTTTTGCTTTCACCAAAAATCATTATCTTAAACGAGCTATTTTTTTTTACTTTATTTCATGTATAACTAAATTTTTATTGTTTACTCACCTCATCAAAGTCAGAAAGAACTCAGCTAATCTCATTCCTTTTCCTCATTTAGTTCGCTTTAAATTGAGATGTTTCAAATCTTCGCGTATATTTCATTCACCTAATGTCCAGTTCTCCCGTGTGTGTCCCTTCATTTTTAACTTCTGTGTTTTCTGCATTTTATCTTTAGACGTTTAGTTTCATTGAACTTTGCTTTCGTTTTAATTAGGTTTTCAGTATCGTATTTTTTATTCATTGTCTCAGCAGAAAAAACTTTCATTCTGGAGACATAGCGACTAAGTCCGTACTTCCTCTAAACATTTTTTTTCACGTTTTACTAATTTTTCAGAAAAGCAGTTATTTCCAAACTCCCATAGTGAAAATATCGTATTCCCCGTTGTTTACTTTTTATATTTTTCCTCCTGTTCAGTGTTGTATGATTCTTCAAACTTTGGTTTATTTTTAGGAAACTTTTTTTTTCTCAGTTCTTTTTTTACTGATTCAAACTATCAATCTTTTCCTATCGATTTAATTACTCTTATATTCCCATTCGACTTTACTTTTGAACAGAAAGGTATCTAAAATGTTCAGATGTATTTTAGTCTATAAGGCCGATTCTTCCCTCTTTCAAATGAAGTCATGTAGGATTTTAGTTTAAATGACCCTAAATCTTTAGACCTTACTTTTCATAGTTAGATACTAATAATTCCTCGAGGTTTACATTACAACATGAGAGAAGAGTGTTTTTACGCTGTCTCCAGTGTGTGAGCTTTCCCCAAGAATTTAACTTTGAAATCCCACCTGTTTCTGTCGGAACCTGAGTATCTCCTGCGACTGTTTTCACACGTCTACTGCTTGTTGGAAAACCTCATATGGCATGAAATCACTTTGCTTGGGAGATTAAACTAAATTCCGGTTTTGAACTTTGAATGCAAACTCAAGCTTGCAAAATGATAGTCTTCTGAGCGAACTTAAATTGTCAAAGGTGACAAAAATCTAAAACTGGTGACTCAATGGGACATAGTGTTTGAAATTTGCGGTTCATTCACCATTTAAGAGAGCCGTCGTGAACCACTAGAAGGGAAGTAAGCAGACCCTGATTTAGTCCACTGTTTCCAAGTAAGGTAGAAAGCTAGTGTCGCAATTCAAAAGCTCATAACTGAAGCCTCCCCGGGATTCAATTTCGGACCCATAGACATGTTATTTTTCTTCCCGTTCACTTCAAAGACTTGAGATAAACTTAACGGAGTCCTTTGATAAAACTTTTCATAGAAAAGCATAAATTTGCTGAATATGTCAGTTTTCTTAAAGAAATTATAAGAATAAGAATTTTTTTACTGAAACAAGTTTCCCCTATTCAAAGCATTAAGTGGATCTTTTCGCATGATATTCTGTATTTCCTCATGTAAACTTTATGCGGTTTTACTTCATTTCTTCTTTCGTTTCTTGTTTTTTTCCTATGTAACTTAAAATTTCTTTCCTTAATCTAATTTTCATAAAGTATCATTCTTTTGAGTTGATTTTTTTTCTCTTTTTTTTTATGTATTCATTTTCGGAAAAGTTCATATTTTCCAACGGTTAAAAATGGAACACTTCATTTTTTTCTTAGGTGCGGTTTTGATGTAACACGTTTCATTAAAAGCAGGGAAATTCCCATAGAATAACATGGGAAAACTAGCATGCATAAAAAGACTGTTTCGAAACGAGTAAAAATCTGTTGAAGATCGTTTTCGAAAAAGTTGAAAACAAATCAGGTAGAAAATAGAATGCAGTAAAGACAGTCACAAGAAGTTCCTGAAAGTTGAAAATAGACGAGGCTGAACATGGATGTACTAAATATGTCTAAGGAAAGAAATGTTTATGAAACCCAGACTGTTTAGTTTTTCCAGGCTAGGAGGTCTTCAGTGAGAGCGCTTCTTCTTTTCAACTAAAAGAATAAAGCGAGTCAGTTTGAAACATTTCATACTCCCCGAAATTAAGCCGTGTACTCTGGTTTCGACTCAATACTGTAAAGCATTGCTCTCAGACCAGTCGAAATTCTGCCCCGATTGGTTGCCTAATGTAAAATATCAGGTTCCTTTCCAATAACAATTCCCAAATATCTTTAAGAAAAGTCTAGCAAGAAAAAAAGCCCAAGTTCCCCATTAAAACAATTGCATTCATTCTGTTACTGTTTTACGCATTTTAAAAAGCAAGTTTACATTCTCACTTTTACTTTAAAAATCTTGAAAGCTTCATATTTTGGCTCATTTAAAAAAATTAACTTAAAATTTAATTTAAAAAAATGAGAATTACTCTTAAAATTTATGCCTTAAAATTAAAAAATATTTACGCTTAATATTTCAATAAATAATAAATATTCACAAATTCACCTCCTACCTTGCAGATTAAAAAAAAACTACATTCATTTCTGAATTTATATAATTAAAATCATTATTTCTCCAAATAGTTCTTTTCCCCTGATTGAACAGAGGAACTCGTATGAAATCTTCATTTTCCCACATGTGTTCATAAAAGCTTGAGCTACTTCCTTAGGATTCAACAAGGCCACAGCGTTCTCGAAACTTGAAATCGCTTTCCTGTTCCACTCAGTGGTTAGGCATGGAGGATACATCTGAATAGGTGGAAGTACTTCAGAAATGCCTTCGCGACATCTATATGCCTTCAGGATGCTCTCCCCGATTAAATATTTTAAACATTCAATTAAATTGTATCTAAGTTCACGCTCCTCATTTGACGTATTATGAAACTTTCGGGATTCTCCGAGTACGATTTTCAGGAATTCTGAACCCATTCACAACAATTCCTGGATGCTGTCCCACATGCCATCCAAAATAATTTGGATACTGCTTTCTGGTTAATGCAACTCCTGTTGTTCAGTGAAAAATTCCGCTGGCATCAGAGAACTGTTTCTGGAATCAATGGATTTCGCCGTCTCGAGAAGTTGAGAAAAAGAGTTCACTTCCAATGCTGTGAGTTTTTCCAGTCTCTCCCAGTTGAAAAACACAGCTCCTCAAGTCCAAGAAGAAACTTAAACTCATCGTAATCGCACATGAAGAGGGGGTGAACAATTCTCCAGTCCACTTGAATTCCCTAACATGAACTTTGATTACAGAAGAAAATACGGAAACAGTCATAAAAAGATTTCTTCCTAAATGCAAATAATGTTTTGGAATTGATTCCATACTGAACCCAATGAAACAGCTTTTCTCTGGTTGAACCTCCCGAACACAAGTGGAGACGAATGAAAGCTCATCACAATTTATCAGATGGAATTAAAGCATTTGAACAGCAGGAGCACCCAACACACCGATTCTTAGCGTAAGAAACAGAAACGTCTGGAAGATTCATACTGCTTCTTTCACAATGATTAAATGCGGGGGGGGGGGGATTACGTTAGCGAGCTGACGGAAACAGAATTTGAAAGACTTGAAGACGTCTTACTTTATTCAAACTTAGAACAGAATTAAAGTTAGCTCAGCGTTTCCTTTGCATACTGTAACGAACACATGACCCTCATCACCACGTGGTGATTGATGTGTAACCATGCGTCAGCACACTAACTTCGTTGCGAGATGGTCAGATAAGGAAACAGTTTAGTGTGCTGACGCATGGTGACACATCAATCACCACGTGGTGATAAGGGTCATGTGTTCGTTACAGTATGAAAAGGAAACGCTGAGCGAGTTTTAGTTCTACTCTAAGTTTGAATAAAGTAAGACTTCTTCAAGTCTTGCAAATTCGGTTTCCGTCAGCTCGCTAACGTAATTTTTTCCTCCCGCGTTTAATCATTGTGAAAGAAGCAGTATGAATCTTCCAGACGTTTCTGTTTCTTACGCTAAGAATTAGTGTGTTGGTTCCCCCTGCTGTTCAAATGCTTAGATTCCATCTGAAAATTGTAATGAGCTTTCATTCGTCTCCACTTGTGTTCGGGAGGTTCAACCTGAGAAAAGCTGTTTCATTGGGTTCAGCCTCGAATCAATTCCAGAACATTACTTCCATTTAGGAGGAAATCTTTTTATGACTGTTTCCGTATTTTCTTCTGTAATCAAAGTTCATGTTAGGAATTCAAGTGGACTGGAGAATTGTTCACCCCTCTACATGTGGGATTACGATGGATTTAAGTTGCTTCTTGGACTTGAGGAGTCGTGCTTTTCAACTGGGAGAGACAGGAAAAACTCACAGCATTGGAAGTGAACTCTTTTTCTCAAATTCTCGAGACTGCGAAATCCATTGATTCCAGAAACAGTTCTCTGATGCCAGCGGGATTTTTCACTTAAAAACAGAAGTTGCATTATCCAGAAAGCAGTTTAAGAAACTCCAAATTATTTTCGATGGTGTGTGGAACAGCATCCAGGATTTGTTAATGGGTTCAGAATTCCTGAAAATCGTACTCGGAGAATCCCGAAAGTTTCAAAGTACATCGATTGAGGAGTGTGAACTTTGACACAATTTAATTGAATGTTTAAACAATTTAATCGGGGAGAGCAGCTTGAAGGTATGTAGATGTCGCGAATGCATTTCTGAAGTACTTCCACCTATTCAGATGCATCCTCCATGCCTAACCACTGAGTGGAACAGGAAAGCGATTTCAAGTTTCGACAACGCTGTGGCCTTGTTGAATCCTAGCTCAAGCTTTTATGAACACATGTGGAAAAGTGAAGATTTCAGAAGTGTTCCTCTATATAATCAAGGGAAAAGAACTACTTGGAGAAGTAATGATTTCGATTATATAAATTCAAAAATGAACGTAGTTTTTTTTTTAATGGGCAAGGTAGAAGGTGAGTTTTTGAATATTTATTATTTATTGAAATACTAAGCGTAAATATTTTTTAGTTTTAAGTCATAAATTTAAACATTAATTATTATTTTTTTAAAATAAATTTTAAGTGAAATAATTTTTTTAAATGAGTCAAAATATTAAGCTTTCAAGATTTATAAAGTAAAAGTGAGAATGTAAACTTCTTTTTTGAAATGTGTAAAATAGTAACCGAATGAATGCAATTGTTTTAATGGGGAACTAGTGCTTTTTTGCTAGACTTTTCTTAAGGATATTTGGGAATTGGTTTTGAAAAGGGGCCCGATGTTTTCCATTAGGCAACCAATCGGAACGGAATTCCGACTGGTCTGAGAGCAATGCTTTACAATATTGAGTCGAAACCAGAGTACACGGCTTAATTTCGGGCAGTATGAAATGTTTCAAACTGACTCGCTTTATTCTTTGAGTTAAAAACAAGAAGCGCTCTCACTGAAGACCCCATAGCCTGGAAAAACTAAACAGTCTGGGTTTCATAAACATTTCTTTCCTTAGACATTTTTAATACTCCCATGTTCAACCTCACCTATTTCCAACTTTCAAGAACTTCCTGTGACTGTTTTTACTGCATTCTATTTTCTACGTGATTTGTTTTCAACTTTTTCGAAAACGATCTTCAACAAATTTTTACTCGTTTCGAAACAGTCTTTTTATGCATGCTAGTTTCCCATGTTATTCTATGGGAATTTCCCTGCTTTTAATGAAACGTGTTTCATCAAAACCGTCTATGAAATAACATGTCTATGTTATTTCATAGACTTGTTATTTCATAGACGGTTTTGATGAAATATTTCATTGTTAATTTCCCTGCTTTTAATGAAACGTGTTTCATCAAAACCGTCGATAAAAATAACATGTCTATGTGTTATGAGAAAATGAAAGAATTTCCTTAAGACAGTGTGAAGTGAACTGAACATTAAGCAGTAGTAAGATATTTTACTATCGTAATATGTACATACATTTTGGGACAATATCTTCTAAAGTTACAGGGAAAAACATATGAATATAAAAAAAAACTTCCTTAGATTTACAAATAGAGAATTTGAAGTAGAAAGAGGGATGAAATGCTTTAAATAGGAATTTCGTGTTTTACTGAAGGAATTCTTATTCTGGATTTTTTAAAGAGAAACTCTCATTTTCAGGAAATTTCTGGGGGAGTCGAACTTCGACATTTAACAAAATTCTAGGATATATAGGAATTTGAAGAAAGTTAATGGAATGAAACATGAAGAGAAAGAAATGGTTGAAATGGTTAACATTCAAGCTTCATCAATTTTTATTTGGTTCCTCACACAATCTCAGGAATTTTTACATTTTTGTGAGAACTCATTTTGTTTTTCAAAATCTACCTTTTTGAAGTTTTTAAGATAGGAAAATATTGACTAAGGGAAATCTTAAGTGATACAAATTCTGAATTGAAGCACTTTAAGAAAGAAAATATTTGTCTGAAGTAATTTTTCAATGTCTAAGCATTGACATCTGACTATTCGTACGATATGGGTCCGAAATTGAATACTGGGAAGGCTTCAGTTATGAGCTTTTGAATTATGACACTAGCTTTCTACCATCCTTAGAAACAGTGGACTAAATCAGGGTCTGCTTACTTCCCTTCTAGTGGTTCACGACGGATCTCTTTAAAGGTAAATGAATTGCAAAGTTCAAACGTTCTGTCACATTGAGTCACCAGTTTTAGATTTTTGTCATCTTAGACAGTTTAAGTTAGCTCAGAAAACTATCATTTTGCAAGCTTGAGTTTGCATTCAAAGTTCAAAACCAGAATTTAGTTTAATCTCCCAAGCAAAGGGATTTCATGCCATATGAGGTTTTCCAGCAAGGAGTAGACGTGTGAAAACAGTCCCAGGAGATAGTCTGTTACCGACAGAAACAGGGGTGTTTCAAAGGTAATTTCTTGGGGAAAGCTCACACACTGGAGAGAGCGTAAAAACACACTTCTTTCATGTTTTAATGTAAAACTCGAGGATTTAGTATCTAACTATGAAAAGTAATTTCTAAAGACTTAGGGGCATTTACACTAAAATCCTACATAACATTATTTGAAACAGGGAAGAATCGGCCTTATAGACTAAAATACATCTGAAGATTTCAGATACATTTCTGTTCAAAAGAAAAGTCGAATGGGAAAATAAGAGTAATTGAATCGATAGGAAAAAATTGATAGTTTAAATCAGTAAAAAAAGAAGACTAAGAAAAAAAAGTTTCATAAAAATAAAACAAAGTTTGAAGAATCATACAACACTGAACAGGAGTCAAAATATAATAAGTAAACGGTTCTACGTCAATTCGTCGCGTGCGTCAATTCGTCGCGCGTCAATTCGTCGACTGCGTCAATTCGTCGCGGACAAATTCGTCGACTACGTCAATTCGTCGCGTTTACAGATTTTGGTTACATACAAAACGAATGCAGGAAAACGTATGATTTCGAACGTCTTCCTCCCTGATCAAATTTATAAAGTTTGGACTCGCAGACAGGATAGAAATATTACGTTTTTCTTTGGCCCTAAAAATATTAGACGGTAAACGGTTTTTGGAACGGGGCAGGACCCGGTTGGTCAGAGTCCCCCATATACAAAATTTTCGTAAAATCTACAGTTTTCAATTCAGAACCACCAAGTCTGGTATACTACCTCGTGGTATTCTAACTTAGACTATAGATGGTTTTGGGAAGCGATTGCAGAGAGGGGGGGGGGGGTTACGGCCCCCTACAGAATTGCCGTAAGATATAGTTTTCAATTTAGAACTACCTAATTTGGTATATTATCTCATGGTACTCTAACTTAGACGGTTTTTGAAACGGGTCAGGGGCCTGGTTGGTCAGAGCCCCCCACACACAAGATCTACAGTTTTCAATTCAGAACCACCAAATCAGGTATCCTATCTCATAGTACTCTAACTTAGACGGTTGTTGGTTTTTGGAACGGGTCAAGGCCCGGGGAGTCATAGCCCCCCCCCCCCCTACATACAAAATTTTCGTAAAATCTAGTTTTCACTTCAGAACCATCAAATTTGGTATCATGAAACTCTAACTTAGACGCTAGACGGTTTTTGGAAGGGGTTGGAGCCCGCGGGGTCGGAGCCCCCCCTCATAAAAATTTCGTAAAACCGACAGTTTTCATCTTAGAACCACCAAATTTGGTATACTATCTTATGGTACTCTAACTTAGACGGCAGACCGTTTTTGGAACGGGTCAAGGCCCGGGGGTCAGGCCCCCCACTTACAAAATTTTCTTAAAAGATACAGTTTTAAATTCAGAACCACCTAATCTGGTATACTATCTCATGGTACTCTAACTTAGACGCTAGACGATTTTTTGAAGGGGTTGCAGCCCGGGGGTAAGGGCCCCCCTCACAGTTTTCAATTTAGAACCACCAAATTTGGTATACTATCTCATGGTACTCTAACTTAGACGCTAGACGATTTCTGGAAGGTGTTGGAGCCCCGGGGGTCCGACCCCCCCCCCTGAATAAACACTTTTTCGTAAAATTTACAGTTTTCAATTTAGAACCACCAAATTTGGTATACTATCTCATGGTACTCTAACTTAGACGCTAGACGGTTTTTGGAAGGGGTTGGAGCCCGCGGGGTCGGAGCTCCCCCCTCATTGAAATTTCGTAAAATCTACAGTTTCATCTTAGAACCACCAAATTTGGTATACTATCTTATGGTACTCTAACTTAGACGGCAGACCGTTTTTGGAACGGGTCAAAGCCCGGGGGTCAGAGCCCCCCACATACAAAATTTTCTTAAAAACTACAGTTTTCAATTCAGAACCACCTAATCTGGTATACTATCTCATGGTACTCTAACTTGGGCGCTAAACGGTTTTTGGAAGGGGTTGGAGCCCGGGGGGTCAGACACCCCCCGAATAATTTTTTTTATGTAAAATCTACAGTTTTCAATTTAGAACCACCAACTTTGGTATACTATCTCATGGTACTCTAACTTAGACAGTAGACCGTTTTTGGAACGATCAAGGCCCGGGGGATCAGAGCCCCCACATACAAAATTTTCTTAAAAACTGCAGTTTTCAATTCAGAACCACCAAATCTGGCATACATCGCATGGTACTCTAATTTAGACGCTCGACGATTTTTTGAAGGGGTTGCAGCCCGGGGGTCAGAGCCCCCACATACAAAATTTTCTTAAAAACTGCAGTTTTCAATTCAGAACCACCAAATCTGGCATACTATCGCGTGGTACTCTAACTTAGACGCTAGACGGTTTTTGGAAGGGGTTGGAGCCCGGGGGTAAGAGCCCCCCCCATAAAAATCCCGCGTAAAATCTACAGTTTTCAATTTAGAACCACCAAATTTGGTATACTATCTCATGGTACTTTAACTTAGACGGTCGACGGTTTTTTCGACGGGTCAAGGCCCGAGGGGTAGGTGCCCTCCCCCCGCCCCGCACACACACACACAGACATACAACATTTTCTTAAAAACTACAGTTTTCAATTCAGAACCACCAAATTTGGTATCATGAAACTCTAACTTAGACGCTAGACGGTTTTTGGAAGGGGCTGGAACCCCGGAGTGAGAGCCCCTCCCCCTCCTCATAAAAATTTCGTAAAATCTACAGTTTTCAATTTAGGACAACCAGATTTGGTATACTACTTATGGTTATCTAACTTAGACGGTAGCCGGTTTTTGGAAGGGGTCGGGGCCCGGGTCAAGGAAGCCCCATGCAAAATTTTCGTAAAAAGTTCCGTTTTTTACTCTTAAGAATACCCTATTTAAGTTCTAAGGCGCTATTTGGCCCTTTTAGGGCCTCGCACCATAAAATATCAACCACCAACGAACTAACCAACCAACCAACTAACCAACCTACGGTCTAAGTTAGGGACTGTAGATAACAATAAAGTGCAAAAATATGAGTTTAATGGTGTATTAAAAACACAAATCTATATAGTTTAGCTTTCACTACCAACGAACGGCTTATCAGAAATAAATATAATGTAATGTAAACAGAGAGTTCCAGATATTCAAAATTCAAAACGGTAAGAAAAAGATGATGAATGCCAATGTGAAGTCGTATGCATGCGACATCACATAGGTACATTGCATTTCTGTGTCGCGGGATTCACAGAAGCACACGCCAGATGTACGGCAGTTCTATAGATGTCTCCTAGAAGGTAAGTATTCCCATTCCTTTTTCTTTCTTTTTTTGTTTCGCAAAATTAAATTAACTAAATCAAAAAATTTAAAATAAGTTTACTGGAAAATTGCAGGAATATCTTTTTCATTCATTAACTTTCACCCGCTGAACTTGGTGATTCCACAAATAGTAATATGTACCTGGCAAATAACTGGTATCCCTGCTAGTACAAATTATATTAATGATTTATTTGCGTCCAGTTCAATCTAGTATGTCCATAAGAGCGTTTGGGGCCGTAAGAAAAATACATTTCATTGTGTGCCGCTACGGCGGCGGAGTGATCCAGGCGCTGGCTTCTGACCACTTGTCGAGAAGGTACCTGGTTCAAATCCCGGTGTATCATGGACGTTGTGCTTTACTTCTGGCACTGGCTGTCCCCCTTCCCAGGAACCAGTGGCCCAAAATTGGGAATGTCCGACTGCTTATAGCCCACTGAATTGATCACGGTGGTCGTTAACCCCCCCCCCCTTCAAAAAAAAGATTGCGACGTGTCCATTGCTATTTGTTGTGGACCGTTCAAAAAGTATGTTTTTGATATCAAGGTGTCCACTTCCATGTAGGCTGGCCATAAAATGTTAGGGGAGCGTACAAAATTGCACTTTTGTTTTCACCTTGTCAGCGCTTCGGTATATGGTTAACGCATAGGTATATATAGTTGGGCCATTTCAGCACGTAGTTTGGTTTATATAGAAAATAAAGATAATGTTACATTTTTATTCTGCTACAACACATTAATCCCAAAGTCTATTTGTTGAAATTTTAATCCGCCGTGCACATATTCACAACGTTAACATAACATGTCCAGTTATTAATGTTGCAGTTTTACCCTGTCACAAAACTTTAGTTACAAGACCTTAGGCGTAAACTTTTTTTAGGAATTTTTAGTCCAACGTATTCATAAGGTTTCGATAACATGCCAAGGTTATGGTACTGCGTTTTGACTGAGGCACAAAAATTAATAAACAGGCCTTAAACCTTTTTATCAGTTTTCAATCAACTGTGCTCATATACATAAAATTTTCAGAGAAAGTCAAGTTTACTGTGTTGCGCATTTAGTCGAGTACAAATCTATAAACAGCCATTAACCTTCACCCGCTGAACTTGGTGATTCCTCAATTTATCCATTAACAAGTCTTTTAAGTGATTGTATGCTATGGTCATATTGATAATGTTTGATGTCAAGTCACGTTAATGATGTTGCATTTATTAAAGACTTAAAAAGGTGTAGAGGCCAGTAATTATTATTTGAAGTCTAAGAAAAAGCTTATTTTTAACTTGACTCGTCATGAAATCCTTGTGAATATGGCATTTATTTTATTTTGTACATTTTACAAAGCGTATGCATTTTTTTGGCATTTGTTTTATTTTGTGTTGTACTTGTTACATAGCGTTTCGCATTTTTGTAATGCTTGTGACTTGTGATTGCATTTTGAATTTTTATTTGTTTCATATTTTGGATTACTTTTTGACATTTTATGTTTTTGACATGCTATTTTGAAAATTTTGTCTTTTTTAATTTATCGTTGTGTTTTGCATTCTTGCATCATCGGCGGAATTACCTTCTGGAAAAATTCAAATACAAGTTAGTAAAAGGTATAATTCAATTAGTGAGAAATACCAGCACATTTTAGTAAAGGGTAGAAATATATGAAATTCCTCTTTAAATGTCCAGCATGTTAACATTGTCTCTGTGCACCAAAGAAGTTCGAATTCCTTTTTATCTTGCCAGCGTTTCTCTTCTGGGTGGATTTGTTGGAATCTGTGCTATCACTCTTTCGATTTTAGCCATAATTGTTCTCTGCTCTTTCGCAATTTCACTGATTATTTCGTACAGTCACAGTTTTTTCTCTCCCAGAATTGTATTCCAGCGTCTGTCTAATCTTTCAAGTTCGTTTTGTGTTCTGGGAAAGCCAAATAAATTGTTTTCACTAACTGACCAAATTGTTGGCGGGAACAGCGGAGGGCTTCTGCTTAGATTGTTTCTTCTGCTTCCACGAAGTTTTCCAAAAACATAATTTTCCTCAAACCACTGAACTACAGAATCTGCATATTCTAGTAAAATTGATTTCACTTCTTCAAAAGCAGCTGGAATTTCATCAGATGAAAAAAATGCGAGTGCTTGCAAATGTCTGACTTTGAGAGCAAACTCACTGTTTTCCTTATATTCCAAGGCTATGCCAGAGGATGGATATTCCTCAGCACATTTTTTTCCGAGATGAAACCAACAACATTTGTGTGTGCTGCTTTCAAATTCCTTTTTAGCAGCATTATAACGGCAGCTATTTCAAAATCTATTATTATGCGTATATTGTGGTGCAAGCTGAATATCATAGTCTTGTAAATCCTACAAAAATACTTTATAATAGTATTATATTATTTATACTTGCTGGAAAGTAACCCATAAACTAGTGGGACAAGTCTGTGCATCTCTGGATTCGTTTCAACCATAGCATGAATGGAACATAATTGCCTAAAAAGGGTTGGACAAGTTTCAAATGTCCCATCCATAATCCAGAGGGGTGCTTCTTTAAGCTTTCGTAAATTATTCTCTGTTAAAAATAAAATAATTCTTTGATGTCCAAATGCGCTACCTCTGCCAAGAAATTTTGCACGATCTTCTCCTATAAATTTATTGGGGCATCGATCCGTTCTGAAGTCGTAGGCTCCGCAGGCATGTCTTGGCATGTCTTCTCTTTTTTACAACTTGCCTTAGTGCATCCATATTAGGCATGTAAGCTGCATTTACTGTAGCCATTGACGTTGTCACGGTTTGAATAATTTGTGCAGGGGCTTCGTCCGTATTTCTCGCTCGTTCTTTTATTTGCGCTCTTGCAACAGCAACATCACTTTTATCCGGTCTTGGAGCATGATTATGTGGTTTCTCATTGTGCATCCTGTGTTCATCTCCAATAAGAATAGTACTAGCAAAGCCAGTACAATTTCCATAATTCCTTTCAATACAGTGACAATACCGTAAATCACCTCGCACTCTGTTATGGCAAAATAAATACCCTTTCCATTTCAGCAAATCATTTTCTTTTTGTGAGTTAACTATTTATGTTGTATTCTTCATCCGCATAGTGCCTTCGGAAAACAATGCACTTTCTCTTTCCAAAATATTTAGAATGATATATTTCCACTATTATCACTTGACAACGCACAACAAAGGTTTCAACAAGCACGTTCTCTGTTCTCCAGTCAACTACGAACTAATGAGCAACCATTCAATAAAACGCTCAGAATACAGACAATCACGTGAAGCTTGTTCCTTCAGTTAGGGTTTAAGCGAAGTTCAAGATTTTCGTACTTGCGGTCACAAGAAGTGGTTATTTTTAAGGATCGGCATCTTATCTTTTGTTTTTCCAAAACGCAGGGGTACATGTAATTTACAGCTGGGACGCTCCAGGCGGGGGATCAACAGATGCGAAGAACCCGGGAGCCAGGTTCCTTAGGCGGCAGCAGGCACGGACTGGGCAGCTGTACTCTGGGCCGGTAGGCGTCATGCTAATTCTCAAAAATAAATTCAAATTTTTTGTGTTGCACCATGCGTATGAAAGAAAATTGTTATACTGAAAAGACAATTTGTTTACCCAGCAACATATTAAACGAAACCTACGTCCCTACGTGCCAAATGATCTGTAAGCCAAACACAGTTTTTCATGCAACACCTTCCCCCGACTTTCTAAGTTCAGATCTGTCTCGTTCGACTTATTTCCTGTACCGCCCCTCTCTTTCGCTAATTGCAGTTAATTGCCGTGAAATTGGTGTTTTACGTTGGGGTGTATTGCCGCCTGTCCTGAAGACTATAGTGAAAGCGGTGAACCCCAGGGGAAAAGTATTCCATCAAAAGCAACATAAATCCAATGCGAGAGCAAAACTTTGTTCGTTGGCATTACATCCAAGCAATTTAGGCGAAGTAGGAAGTGTGTTTTTCTACTACGACACCAGAAGATTGTCGCGAATGCTCAGGCAATTACGATACAGATGTGTCCTTAAGACTTCTCTTTCAAGACGTCCAAAGGCCGGCACTAGGAGATGGGGAGGGATACAGTGCGGATGCTCTTTTTTGTTGCAGTTAGAAATTCTTAAGCTCATTCTTCCTTAAACCTTTGCCTGGTTACCAGTAAGTACTGTCTCATGCCTCAACCATTGCACAGATTTGTTGTTTTTGTTTTCATTCTTTGAGTTAACAGCGGGAAAATATCTGAACTGCGTTGTTTCAGTTGGAAATATTTTTTTTTTTACTTCAGCAACAGGGCTTCACGTATAATTGCAAAATACTTCGATAGAATAAACATACCTTACATAAAGAGTTTGTATGAGAAAATAGATTAATAATAAGGAAAATATTCTAAAACCAAAAAAAGAAATTGCGGAACCGAAAAAGCTAGGTAGAGGAAACAAAAGGCTCTAAGAAAACGTTCATATTTAAAGAAACCTGTAGTAGCTTAATGAGTAAGTGGTATAACTCAATACAATATCATGTGCTGTATTTGAAAAAAATTAGAAGCAAGTAGGCATCGTGACTGTCCATAGTTTCCCCTTTTCATCCTGTCGACATTACAACCACCACAGAAAAGAAAAGAACAAAAACATAACAAAAACACCCATAGAAAGTAAAATGCCCGAAACATAAAAAGAAGTAACCACACAAAATGAAATGCCCAAAACATTAAAAAAAACTGCAACCACACGAAACAAAATACCCAAAACATGGCACGAAATTCTGTTTAAAGCACAATGAAGGTATACGATAGGAGTAATATATGTTTTTAAAACTTAATACAAGTGTCAAAACTGAAATAAAAAGAAAGAAAAAAGAAATATTCCAAATTTCATTGTTACTTTAGATATTTTGACCTGTTAACATTTCGAAAATTGTACTTGCACTCGGTCAAAACATATTACTTACAAGGACTCTTTAGTAACTTTTAATCGCTGTGGTCGTATTTATAAGGTTTGCATAACAAATCAAGTTAATAATGTTGCGCTTTCACTTACCGTCTCCCGCTAAGTTAGAGTTTCATGACACAAAATGTGGTGGTTCTGAATTGAAAAATAAAGATTTTAAGAAAATTTTGTATGTGTGGGGGGTGTTACCCCCGGGCCTTGATCCGTTCCAAAAACCTTGTACCGTCTAAGTTAGAGTACCATGAGATAATATACAAAATTTGGTGGTTCTAAATTGAAAACTATAGATTTTACGAAAGTTTGTGTGTAGGGGGAGGGGGTAACCACATTTGCCCCTACCCGTTCTGAAAACAGTCTACCGTTTAGTTTAGAACACCATTATATAGTATACCAAATTTGGTAGCTCTAAATTGAAAGCTTTAGGTTTTACGAAAAATATTTATGGGCGGAGGGACTCTGACCCCGTGCCCGACCCGTTCCAAAAACCGTCTACCGTCTAAGTTAGAGTACCATGAGAGAGTATGCCAAATTTGGTGGTTCTAAATTGAAAACTGTAGATTTTACGCGGCATTTTTATGTGGGGGGACTTTACCCCCGGGCTCCAACTCCTTCCAACAACGGTCTACTGTCTAAGTTAGAGTACCATGAGATAGTATACCAAATTTGGTGGTTCTAAATTGAAAACTGTAGTATTTACGAAAAAGTTTTTATTCGGGGGGGTCTGACCCCCGTTGCACCAACCCCTTCCAAAAATCGTCTAGCGTCTAAGTTAGAGTACCATGAGTAGTATACCTGATTAGGTGGTTCTGAATTGAAAACTGTAGTTTTTAAGAAAATTTTGTATGTGGGGGCTCTGACCCCCGGGCCTTTACCTGTTCCAAAAACGGTCTGCCGACTAAGTTAGAGTACCATAAGATAGTATACCGAATTTGGTGGTTCTAAGATAAAAACTGTAGATTTCACGAAATTTTTTGAGGGGGGGCCCGACCCCGCGGGCTCCAACCCCTTCCAAAAACCGTCTAGCGTCTAAGTTAGAGTACCATGGATAGTATACCCAATTTGGTGGTTCTAAATTGAAAACTGTAGATTTTACGAAAAAGTTTTTATTCGGGGGTCTGACCCCCCGGGCTCCAAACCCTTCCAAAAACCGTCTTGCGTTTAAGTTAGAGTACCATGAGATAGTATACCAGATTAGGTGGTTCTGAATTGAAAACTGTAGTTTTTAAGAAAATTTTGTATGTGGGGGGCTCTGATCCCCGGGCCTTGACCCGTTCCAAAAACGGTCTGCCGACTAAGTTAGAGTACCATAAGATAGTATACCAAATTTGGTGGTTCTAAGATAAAAACTGTAGATTTTACGAAATTTTTTATGAAGGGGGCACGACCCCGCGGGCTCCAACCCCTTCCAAAAACCGTCTAGCGTCTAAGTTAGAGTACCATGAGATAGTATTCCAAATTTGGTGGTTCTAGGATGAAAACTGTAGATTTTACGAAATTTTTTATGAGGGGGGGCTCCGAACCCGCGGGCACCAACCCCTAGCAAAAACCGTCTAGCGTCTCAGTTAGAGTTTCATGATACCAAATTTGATGGTTCTGAAATGAAAACTAGATTTTACGAAAATTTTGTATGTACGGGGGGGGGGGCTCTGACTCCCGGGCCTTGACCCGTTCCAAAAACTGACAACCGTCTAAGTTAGAGTACCATGAGATAGGATACCTGATTTGGTGGTTCTGAATTGAAAACTGTAGATCTTACGAATATTTTGTGTATGGGGGCTCTGACCAACCGGGCCCCTAACATGTTCCAAAAACCGTCTACCGTCTAAGTTAGAGTACCATGAGATAATATACCAAATTTGGTAGTTCTAAATTGAAAACTATATTTTACGGCAATTCTGTAGGGTCCCCTTCCCTCTCCAACCGCTTCCCAAAACCGTCTACAGTCTAAGTTAGAATACCACGAGATAGTATACCAGATTTGGTGGTTCTGAATTGAAAACTGTAGATTTTACGAAAATTTTGTATATGGGGGGCTCTGTCCAACCGGGCCCTGCCCCTTTCCAAAAACCGTTTACCGTCTAATATTTTTAGTGCCATAGAAAAACGTAATATTCCTATCCTGTCTGCGTGTACAAAATTTATAAATTTGATCAGGGAGCAAGATGTTCGAAATCGTACGTTTTCCTGCATTCGTTTTGTATGTTACCAAAATCTGTAAACGCGACGAATCGACGTAGTCGACGAATTGACGCGTGACGAATCGTCGTGTTCGATGAATTGACGCGCGACGAATTGTCGTAGTCGACGAATTGACGCGCGACGAATTGACGCGCGACGAATTGACGCGCGACGAATTGTCGTAGTCGACGAATTGACGCGCGACGAATTGACGCAGGCGACGAATTGACGTGGCACCTAAGTAAACGACGGGGAATACGATATTTTCACTATGGGTGTTTGGAAACTACTGCTTTTCCGAAAAATTAGTAAAACGTGGAAAAAATGTTTAGAGGAAGTACGGACTTAGTCGTTATGTCTCCAGAATGAAAGCTTTTTCTGCTGAGACAATGAATAAAAAATACGATAATGAAAACCTAATTGAAACGAAAGAAAAGGTCAATGAAACTAAGCGTCTAAAGATAAAATGCAGCTAGCTAATGAGTTAAAAATAAAGGGACAGATACGGAAGGACTGGACATTAAGTGAATGAAATATACGCGAGGTCTTGAAACATCTCAATTTGAAGCGAACTAAATGAGGAAAAGGAATGAGATTAAGGGAGTTCTTACTGACTTTGATGAGGTTAGTAAACAATAAAAATTTAGTTATACATGAAATAAAGTAAACAAAAAAAAGCTCTTTTAAGAATATGATTTTTGGTGAAAGTATGAAATTTTAGTCGAAATGTCATGATCAGCATTTCGAAAAGAAATAGATTGAGTCGATATGTATGGAAAAGAAATAAGTATTTCTTTAATTTCGCTATAGGGGTGGTGCGTTAGTAAAACGTTAAAAAAATATTTAGTGGAAGATCGGAATTACTCGCTTTGTCTTCGGAATGAATGTTTTTTTCGTAATAGACAGAAAAATATACAGACAAAATGTCCCAAAGAATACAAATTTTATCGTAAGAAAAAAGGTTTTAGATTGCACGTCTTGACAATGAATGCTTTCCTGTGGGGATAGTCCACGAAAAAGTATAGCAAACTAGGGAAGAATAAACAGATGCATATTTGACATACATTCAAGTTTTGAGGAATACTTTAAAACAAGTTGGAAAATATGATATATAAGGAAACAAAAACCTGATGATTTGCTACATCTAAAATAATCGTTTTGCTGAAATGAAATAAAAAAGAAATAGTCTAAATAAAATTAGTCATAAGTTTGGCCAAGTAAGAAATAAATTACTAACATACTAAAAAGCTTTACGTAATTAAAAAAAAAAGATGAAGTAAAATAACGGAAATAGGGAAGCTATAATGATATGCAAAATAAAGTAAGAAAATATTGTTTCAGCAGAATTTTAACTGTGAAAGACCTGTAGAGTTCTTGAACACACGAAAAAATTTACGAAAAAATAATATTGCAAAGGCAAAAGACTCAGAATTAGCATGAAGTCATTTCACAAAAAAATTGTCAAAGTCCAATAATTGATTGCGAACAGGAATGAAATCGTTTATAAAGAAGCATTTCCTCGTCTCATGATTTCGAATAAAATTGAATGAAGGAAAAGAAAAGTTCTTCAGAAAACAGAAATCAAGTCGTTAAGAAGCGTATGTTTGTTTAAATCTGAAAAAAAAATATACTGTTACGAACGAATGTTATGTATAGCTAGCTGCTATAGAACTGTATATTTCTTGCACAAACATGAAATAGTATATAGAAAAGCACATTAAGTCATGCATTAAAAGTAAGTAACAAAGTTGTTGCATAGGTAACAAAAATAATAATGAAGAAACGTTTGCTTGTTTGAATCAGAAAAAAAAAGCCTCGAAAAAAGTAGTTGTTAGTTTGAAAAGTTAGAAAATAAAATAGAGTTGGTACATCAAGAAGTTTAACAGGTTGCAAGCATTTAGAAAAAAAAGATTAAGATAATGCATTAAAAGGTACATTTCACTGATTAATCATGAAGAAATAAAAAAAATACGAACAAATAAAAACATTTTAACTATGCATAAAACATTGTGGCTTCGTACGGTGGAAAAGGAACAACGTTAAAATGTAACAGAAAATGCCATGAACACGTAAATACATTAATAAACAAACGTGTTTTAAGATTATGTCTGGAGCACAAAACTTTGGAAAACGTCTTTATGTTGGTATGTCCGTTGAAAATGCGTGAAGTCTCTTCAAAGAAAATAAAAAAAAATCGTTACGTTGAAAAATTATGGACATAAAATGGGAAATTATAGGGAAAAAATTAGGAATAAATTCTTTGCAAAATGATCAAGTTCTTGAAAAAAAAATCAGTCTTGGAGCTTAATGTGTCTAACAGATTCTGAAATGACGTCAACCGCCAACCCCGAGGAGGAGAAAATGCCGTTGGCTGATGTCATGGTTTTGTCTGCTATCACGGCGGCGTCATCTCATCATAGTGACTCGTCCCAAAACACGTGGCATACAAAATGGTATGGTCTGACACAAAGAGAAAACGGTGACTCATCCCAAAACACTGGCTCACAAAATGACAACGTGGTGAAACAAAAATGGCGGACAAAGGATAGCGGAACAACAGAATTGAAATCTTTTCAAACAAAACCTTTCCTCGTCTAAATTAAAATTGGAATGCGGACAAATTTAAGTATTAAAAATATAATGAAACATCTATAAAAATACCTAACACCTCACGGAGTTCTAAAAACGTAAGTTTAATAAAAAAAATTCGAGGAAACAAAAAATATTGGTATCGACAAAAAAACTTCCTTTAAAAATTTGACAAAGTCCAATAAATTTCTCAAGCAAATAATAAAGTTCCAAAAAGCACCGCTAGGGGCAGCACGTCGAGTTGACATTCCCTTTCCTCCACTCGGACGTGGTCATCCCTGAAAAATCCATCGGAAGTTCCAAAAAGCACCGCCAGGGGACAGTAGCATCATCGTAAAAATATTGTAAGTGAGAAAAACTCAGAATTCGCATTTCTGCTTCATTTCGTACAAAATTTGTGAAAGTCCAATAAATCTCCCGAGAAAATAAGAAATAAATAAATAATGCAACGTCCATAAAAACCCCTAATAGCTCACGGAAGTTCTAAAAATATACTTTTAATAAAACAAATGTGAGGAAATGCTTCGATTGAGAAAACGTCTTTCAAAAATTTGTCAAAGTCCAATAAATCTCCCGAGAAAAACATAAAGTTCCAAAAAGCACCGCTAGAGGGCAGCACATCGCTTACACATCACCCTTCCCCCCACTCGGTCGTTGCCAACACTCAAAGATTCATCGAAAGTTCCGAAAAGCACCGCTAGGGGACAGCACATCACCATCGAGTAGACTCCCCCTAAATCCACCCCCTTCCCCAACTCTGTCGTTGTCATCTCTCCAAATCAAAGATCCATCGAAATAATAAAGTTCCAAGAAGCACCGCAAGGGGGAAGCTCATCAGCATCGCCCAAACACACTAGCGCCACCTACGTCCTCACCCATGTTACACACCCTTATCCTCCGGCTTCCTGCATCAGGCAAAGCCTCCCTCCGTCCGCCCGGCTGCGGCTGGCTCCGGCTGGCTCCGACTGCTCCCGCCGGAGCCTAATGTTAAGTCTATGGGGCTCCGGCAGAGGCAGAAGCCGTCCTTTTATACTACTACTGTTGTTTTTATTTATTCCTTTTATTTTGTTGTCCGGGAATTTATTTTCTTTAGTTGGCAGAACAAAGCAAAATATTGCACAAATTCCTTACTAAAATTACGATAATTGCGGTAATTCTTCAATAAAAAGCAATTGCAGTTAAATGCACATCAGAGTACAGTGCTTTTACAAGCAAGAACGACTTCGCGACTGATAAAGCAATTCTAGAAGTAACCGATACCTACGTATACATTGAGCAACAGACAACAAGAGACGGCCACATCGAATAAAACTAAATAGGGGTGGAAAACTTCATTGAAGAGCGTGTGAAAGATACACTACACTTTTCAAATGCCTTTTAAGGTTATCTCTGGAACGTAAATTGTTTAATCAATGCATCCTTCCAGTTCTTACTTACGGATCAGAGACAGAGTCCATAACGAAAAAAGAAGGCATTCGGGCACTACAGACAACTTACAAAGAAGTGGAGATTTGTGTTGATATAACCAGATTAAGCGAAATGTATGAAGTAGTATAAATAACCAGAAAAGTTAAAAAGAGGAAATAGTGAACCATAGGAAAATGACAAGAGTTTGAGGACATCATAATCAAGGTGAAATCCCTGAAATGGCAATGGGCAGGACATATTACCAGAAGTACTAACGACTGTTGGACAACTTCAATACAAGACTGCATTCCAATGAAGAGGAAAAGACCAAGAAGTCCATGTAGAAGATGGGTGGACGAAATTGGAAAGCATGCTATGGGACATGGAAGAGACTGGCTCAAGTCTCCTTCATGTCCTCCCAGCATTCTTCAAATTTCGTAACATTTACTGAAGAAATGTTGGAAGACCTTCATGTACCAGTGGCTTCCTAATAATGGATGTCGGTCAAACACATAAACACACCCACAAACACACACTCACACATACAGACATTTTCTCTCGTGGACGACCACGTGCTGTAGGAAGCATAGCAATTAATAGTTTCACATGTTCGTGGGTGTCGCAAGCTTAATTACGGAATTCCATACTGTGGAATCATCATGACTAACTAGGGAACGGCCGTAATGATGAAAAGAACTCAAATTTTTTTATCTTTATTCATCTGAATGTAACAAAAAACATTGAAGCATGGCAGATTTTTTTAATAAGGATATTCTGTTTTTTCCTTATTTATTATGACTGCAATATCATGCCGAGGAAGTGTCGTCTCGGGATCAACATTGCGAGAACTTATTTATTTATTTACCATGTTAGACGCAGTTAAGATCGTGGACTACAAATCCTTGGTAAGACAGAAATAAAGAAATAAACAACCCAAACAAAAGTCACCACATTATATGCTATTAAGGAGCCCATATATATATATATATCATCATCATCATTGTCAACCATTATCAATCCACTGCTGGACGAAGGTCTCCCCAAGTTTCCTCCACAACGGTCTGTCTTGTGCCAGTCTCCTCCATGTCACCCCTGCATACTTTCGAATTTCATCCACCCATCTCCCATGTGGTCTTCTTCTGGGTCTTTTCCTGTCCCTTGGAATCCAATCTAAAATTCCGGCTGTCCATCGATGATCTGTCCTTCTCGCAGTATGTCCAGCCCATTGCCATTTCAGGGATTTAACTCTGATCATGATGTCTTCCGCTCTTGTCATTTTTCGGATCCACGAGTTTCTCTTCTTATCTCTCCTGGTTACACCAAGCATGCACCTCTCCATGCTTTTTTGAGTTGTCTGCAGCCTTTGTATGTCTCTTTTAGTTAAGGTCCACGTCTCTGCACCATACGTAAGCACTGGAAGGATGCATTGATCAAACACTTTTCTTTTAAGACATAATGGCATATTGCTCTTGAAAATTATGCTGTTTCTTCCAAAAGCTCTCCAGGCAAGTTTTGTACGCCGATTAATTTCTTCATCAATGTGACCCACACTTGATATCTGCTGTCCAAGATAAACGTACGTGTCTGTTATCTCCAGCTTTTCTCCATCAATCGATAAATCTTCATTTCTTGTAAAAGCATTGAACATCACTTTTGTCTTCTGAAAGTTCATTTTTAATCCCACGTCTTTACTCTTGTCAGCAAGTTCCTGGATCATACACTGCAGCTCTGATGGGCTAGTTGCAAAAATGACTACATCATCAGCAAAACGAAGGAGGGTTAGATAATCTCCATTAATCTTTATCCCCTTGTTTTCCCAGCTCAGTGACTGAAAAACACCCTCCAATGTGGCATTAAAGAGCTTCGGAGATATGGTGTCACCTTGTCTCACTCCCTTTCCAATTTTTATGTGTGTTGTATTTTCAAACAGCCTAATCTTTGCACTTGCATTCTCATAGATGTTATTAATAATATTAATGTATGCATCTTCAATACCGCAGGTTTTCAGAGCCATTGTAACTGCTGATGGTTTCACCGAATCAAAGGCTTTTTCATAATCGATAAAAGCCATGCACAATGGAAGTTCATATTCCCTCGCTCTTTCAATTAGTTCTCTCAGCACATGGATATGATCTATTGTGCTGTAGCCACTCCTGAATCCAGCTTGTTCTCTCTGCTGAGCCATGTCCAGTGTTACCTTCAAGCGGTGTGAAAGAACTTTAGTGAAGATTTTATAAACTACTGATAGGAGGCTGATAGGTCTGTAGTTTCCGAGATCCTCAATGTCACCTTTCTTATGTAGCAGGATCATTGTAGCGGTGTTCCAATCCTCAGGAATCTTTCCTTCATCAAGGCATCGAGTGAAAATTTGGGCGAGTACTGTTTCGATTTCTCCACTTGCTTCTTGTATGATGTCTACAGTAATTCCATCTTCTCCTGGAGCTTTCCCCCGCTTCATGTTCTTGATTGCATGTGCAACTTCTGCTGGAAGGACTGGATGAACTCTGGTACTGGTATCTTTCATGATGTCTGGAGTGCATGTATCATCCCTTTCATATAATTTGGAGTAGAAATCTTTCACTCTTGTCAAAATTTCGCCTCTATTTCTTGTTACAGAACCATCTTCTTTTCTCAGTGCCATAATCTGTTTTCTTCCCTTACTGAGATGTCCCTTTGCTATCTTTAGGCTTTGATTGTTTTCAATTGCTTTCCTCACTAGTTCACAGTTGAATTTTCTTACATCTTCAGTGATACTTTTTCGTACTGTCTTGCATAGCTCTATATATTCCACTTTGGAAGTCACATCTTCTTTAGTTGTCCTCATCTCTCTTCTTTTTTGCATCAACATTTTCGTTTTTCTTGATAATTTATTTACAAGCAACTTGTTCTTAGACCCAGCTAATTTTGTTGCTGTTTCCATAAGAGCTTTGGTTACTTTTCTGTTAACTTCAGAGATGTCCACTTCTTCCGATGTTAGGCCTTCTAAAGAAGAGAACCTGTTCTTCAGTTCCAACTTGAAGGTATTATGGTGTTTTTTAAGGTTGGTTATGTCAATAGATTTTGTTTGTCTTATGAGCTTGCCACGTTCAAGTTTAGTGTTGAGGTGCATCTTACATCTCACCAATCTATGGTCACTACCTGTGTTGAACTTGTTTAGCACACTGCAGTCTTCTATGACGATGTAAGGTCAGGTGATGCGTAACATAACAGCCTCTCCTTGACAAATGTCAACCCCGCCTTCTCGTGGTGCATCCTGTTCCCACTAAAGGGGCTCTGACGACCGCCAATAGCGGTATAACTATACCATCGGGATTAAGAGGAAATTCTATTCCCACACTCACCAACCCGGTTGGCCAGCGTGGTGAGTTATGGCCAAACCCCTCCAAAATGACTCCACAACTTAAATCTTGGCCCTCAGTCTCCGGCAGCTGGAATGTACCTGGCCAAGGCAGCGGCCAGTGCGACATGAAGGCAGAGGGTGCTAAGAATCCCCGGAGGACCGGACTAGGCTGCCATCTGATGCTGACCTTGGCAACGTACAATGGACGCTCCCTATCTTCTGATTCAAGGCTTCTTGAATTGGAAGAGGAACTGCAAAGGATCAAGTGGGACATCGTTCGGCTAAGAGAGGTAAGGAGAAAAGGAGAAGATCTCATCGAACTGAAAAGTGGACATCTCTTCTACTATCGTGACAGGTACTGGCAGAACTAGTGGTGTTGGATTTATAATAAACAAGAAACTGAAGGATAAAGTGGTAGAAGTTGAAAGTTCCTCTGACAGAGCTGCACGACTCGTTATCCAACTATCGAGAAGATACCAGGCTCAGATTATTCAAACTTATGCACCCACCACAAGTCATCCTGAAGAAGAAATTGAAGAATTTTATGAGGAAATTTGTCATCTAAATAATAAAGGTAAGCAGCACTTGAAAATAATTATGGGAGATTTCAATGCAAAAATAGGGCAACGGCAACAGAATGAAACTTCAGTAGGTAAATTCGGTCACGGCAACAGAAACCAGCGTGGAAATACTCTCGTTAAGTTTGCAGAGGCAGAAGGGTTTTTCATCTTGAACTCCTTCTTCAAGAAAAAGCCACACAGGAAATGGACATGGAGACATCCAAATGGGACGACAAGTGAAATTGATTTTATTATGTGTAACAAAAAATTCGTCATATATATATATATATATATATTGCGATGCTTTTTTTCCCCTGAATTTGCCGGCTGCGGAATATGCGGCACCGCAGATTGTAGGAATTATTTATTTTCCTTGTACTATGTATTTTTATATAGGGATAGATAAATAAATGAATAAAGACTACTTCATACATTTCGCTTAATCATAGTAGCCATCAGCTTCCTTTAACTTTTATGCATCAGGACTACGGCCATGGGATATATGCAAGTATATATATGTAAATAAAATGACAGTTTCCTTAAAAGAAGAAGCCATAGAGTAACATTTGAAATATCAGTTTCTTTACGAAGACTTCTGTTAAATACACAGTTGCCACTTTATTTAGTTCATCTTACGTCATAGTTATGGAGTGCAACACTTTTAGTCACTACACTGATTTATGGAAGAGTTTCGACATGAGAAATTTTAACTCATTGGGTGTCTACTGTTCTCGTTGCATCATGATGTTATTTCTATAGAAAACGAGTATGCAGATTTAGTGCAACACTCTGAACAAAAATTTTCCTTCAGTCAATCTATTATAAACGCAGCAGCCGCGTCGTTTTTTTACACACATTCATAACTATGTGGAAAAGAACACTTCTTGAGAAGGCGATTTTTGAAATATTTGTTACATGAAGGAACTGTGCCCCTTAAATGGAGTACCGAGCGAAATCAACGCAATGCGTCCAGATTTGTGGTTGAGTTTTTCAGAGCAGACCAAGAAGTTGAGTGCTTTAAATAAACTACAAAAATTACCAATTGGGATTTTAAATGTTTAGGTCCCTAGGCCAGCCTTGCCTGGAGGTGCCCTTCCCCAACTAAAAATATTTAAGAAACACTGGTGTATCGTTGATCATTTACGGTATTTACATTTTTTTTGTACGTGCCCTTCTATAAAATAGCATGCGAGTGTGTTTTGTCATTACAAAAGCCCTGACAGAAAGATATAAATATTTCTTTCTGTGCGTCAATAAAATACTATTAAAACTCACTAAACCCCAGGCCATGATAAATAATGGTAAACATATATAATATGTTCATTCTCATGTGTAATTTTGTTGTTCGCGCCATTTTGGGGCAGAGCGCACTGAATCAGCATGTTTTAAGTCTGTTCTGTTAGATACACACGATTAGCTGCATTACAGTTGGCATAGTACATAAGTATTTGAAGTATACTTTACCTGACTTGTGTGTCAATGGGATTACCTCAAAAGCACGTTAATTAAAAAACCCAAGATGAGATTAACTCCGAAATCCGCTTAAGTTGGCAGTAGAGATTTTCTGTAAGTACTTAGGAGAGAAGAAACACTTCGGAAGTAGAAGACAAAAAAGCGGGAACTTTGTTTTTGAGAGAAAGGTCGGGTCGTTAGCTTGGCGTCGGTCTGCCGTCCATATAGTAGCGGATGGAGACCAAGTCCACTGAGCATTACGTTACCCTGCCGTTCCAGCAGTCCTACGTCACAGAGTTTTAGCGAAATAAACTCTCTGTTTTTGCTATTGTTATAAAGGTGGTGGATTCAATATTTTTCATCTCAAGGAGTGTCTCTTTTGGGAACGAACCAACAAAATTATGTGAAGTCTCTGAAGGGATCGTGGCTATGTTTCAAGAGTAACACCTATAAAGCACCGAGGATCGTTACAATAGTAATGAAACTGCAACAAGTTACGACAATTTTAATGGTAAAAATAAAGAAAAATAATAATTTAAAAAATGGACTGCATTAGAGGTTCAAAAATCGTCTTGAACTATTATTATCAATAATGAATTTTTTTAATGATATCTCTTCTTACAAGTCCAATCGACGTACTTTCATTGCAGCAAGGCTTTTAACGGCATCTTCAAATTCATGTTCTTTTCCAAGTCGGGCATTTGCAACAAAACTAGCCAAACTGGCGAGTCTCATATCCCAGGATACATTTGTAAGATATCTCTTAAGAACACTAAAAGAACGTTTATCAGATATCTTTGAAGGCATCATGCACAGGATAATTTTAAACGCAATGTCGAAGTTAGAAAGAAGTGATATCACTTGCTTCGTACGGAGAACTTTTAGAAATTCGCTGCGCCCCCACATGAGGCGACATGAGACCACGCGCTGGGCTGCCTTAGTCGTTAATCTGACCCTAGCTATTAGCGACTTTGAAAGTGCTGTTAGGTTTAACATCGATTTTCAGTGAAATTATATAGTATTTAAACATGGTGACAAAAGGTGAATATTTTTGAGCCGTCGACAGCGAAATTCTCGGAAAAAAATTAAAATCGTAAGCGCAGAAAAAAATGTAAATATTAGGTGGAAAGGAAATTTTTATCCTTAAAGAAGATGACTTTACACGACGTAGCCTTAAAAATTTCAAAATTCGATGTTTTAGAGTTGCTACCAGACAAATAATGCAAATATATATTTGAGAGTTGCAAAATTATTATATTTGCACTAGTAATGCACCATTCGTGGTCGATTCGTGCTGAATGACTCTTTCCGTGAATGCTGAATGATAGCTCTCTTTCTGTCTGACCGTTGTGAATGATCTACCAAGTCGCCAGTACTGCGACATACTGAAATCTCAGAGGGTGTAACTTCCTTTTGCCAACGAGTTCGAAAGAAATTCTCATTAATGTCGAGAAATAATAAGTGTCATCCACCATGTGGATGAGAAATAAGCCACGAAATATAGTGAAATTTAAGAATGGGAACAACACGGGAATGCATTCATTTGAATCCTGGGACACACTTGTTTGGAAGAAGCGAATATTCATCGCGAATGGTCAACGGCTGCGAAGCACCTGCTGTTTTGGCAGTTTGTTCTGCCCTATCCTTGCTGGTGCTTTCTTTGTGAGTCATTCATGAGGTCACTCTTTATGTTTCAACATCGTTATTTTTTACTCACACTATCGTGGAGAGCTTTCGTCATACTTGGAAGTTTGCCGACACCCGATGTGACCTTGAAAACCAGTGATCTTACGGGCCATTTAAATGAATGATTTACTATGTTAGCGTTATGACAACCCGGAAACTGAATGACCATATCCTTGAATGGTCATTCGCGAATGACTATTTTGCGTGAACGACAAACTAACTACCAAGAAAGAAGTATTATGCTATTATTTATTTGCACTGATTTACATTTAAATAGCTGCTAAATCATTTCACATCTCCTTCCCCCTAGCGCATCTCCTTTTCTTTTTCGAGAGACTGTGGAGATGGCGACAAGAATATCTTCTGGAATTAAAATCAGTCCACCTGTTGAAAATAGCTAAAAGTTGCACAGAAGCGAAAAAGGATTTCATAGTTCTTATAAGAGATGAAAGATTGTCAAAACTGGTGTGGAAAACCTTTATCATTAGCCAAGTCCATGTGGGATGCGATGGAAAGTTATGCTCATGTATTGTAAGACTGCGATACGGAAAATTGATCAAAAAACCAGTACATCATCTTTACCCTCTGGAGCTGCACTTAGAAAAAACTGACCCTAATTCTTTGGGGCCAGAGGATGTTGGAACTACGCAAACATGGGACACAGCGGCAGAGCACAACGGAGAGACGCTAGAAAACGGAGGACATGGGAAAACTGCTGACGAAGGAAGGACATGATGCTTAAATATTTCATTTTGCGCAGTCGTAATAAATTGAATTATTAATGCTTATAAAGAACATTGGATATGTGCAAACCACCAATGGATTAGTGTGGATTTTATTGTGTACCTGTCCCTGTGAGTAAGAGCAAAAGAAGATGTTTGAGAGCCAAATGCACGAACTCATGGAAGAGGTAAGAAGTGAGTTAAGTTTTACTACTTCTAATTATCTGAATCGAAATGAAACTCGAGCAGTAGAAAGACTTCGCCAGACCGTCCAATATTGGCCTGCGAATTGCCGATAGACTCCTACGTGTAACATCGAGAGGTTTCTCAAATTCGTCATCTCATTGGGCCGCGATGAAGTGCCACGTACCAATGAGGCGACGAATCGGGGTGTATATTTGTAATGCGTGTAGATCGTGTGATGATTATCTGTGCTTGGTAGTGACAGTATGTGGATTCGATCGTGTAATGACATCTACATCGGCCTTCATGATGTTTCGCGCTAATCGCCGTCGCGATGTATCGTAGTTTCGTCAGTAGAAAACCCTAACATCGATGTAAAATTCCCATCGGGTTTTCGCGATGTATCCATACTTCGCCCAGCTCACGGTGTATGATAGTCAGGTGATCCGACTCCGGGAAAAAATCGTCCGTTAATGTCACTAGACATTAGATGGCGCAAGGAACGTGTGGGCCGATGATCTGATACAACCTGTGCTTTCTTATGGGAGGAAGCGGCAGAAACATTCGTATTTTACGAATGCTATTTTGCTGGGAATTAAAAGGAAATAACCTGGAACGCTTCGCAAACATGCACTTTTGTGCCTTTCACACGGAACTCGTCAAGTAAGCGTTATATATATATATTTTTGGCCGCAGAGTGAGTACTCTAACGTGAAGATTTCTGAGCAGACGATGCTGAGTTTTTTACTGAGGCAATAGAAAATAGACCCTTTTTCGTAAAAAAATTGTACTTCTTATAAAATGAGAGGGTGCTGTACATTCGGAGGAGCAATTTTAACATGGAATATCAGTTTTTGCGTAAGTCATTGGATCATCGTTAACGGAAACTGCTGGTTTTGAAAACTTACCGAAATTTTCGCAAAAAATAATTTGATTAATCTTCAGCTCGAGAAATCATTCACTGTTGATGCTTTCATTTAGTAATAAATAATATATCTTACACATTTGTATTATTGTTTACCTAATCACACTAATAAATAAGTATCTAATGAGTAGCATATAAGTATCTATCATACTATTGAATATCCATCTGTGCTGGCGATAACGGCAGATAAAGTGCATCGTTGCAAAATGGCTGCTTTTTCTCTGCGAAGATTTCCCCGACCTGCGTGCATATAGTACGATGAACATGTTTGATATCAAGCGATAAAATTTGTGATCCTACATTTAAACAACGGTTAATTCTCTTAATGTAAAATTTTTCCACATTGTAAGCTGTGGGAAAATGAGTCACATCCTAATGCTTGCCGTTGTTTTTTCAACTCTGCTGGTGTTACATATTAAGCCTTAATAAACTCCATTCGAGGACATAAATTTTTATTTCATAACAAAAAGCATTCGTCCGCCTTATAACAACTCCGCCATTACCATACATACCTCCTTGCCACAACCCCCCAACGTCCCTAGTAGTTCTTTATTATGTTACAGTTGGGTCAATAAAGTTTGCTACAAGTTTTTTATATACTGCAAAACCTGTCCGATAACCTATAGTTTGGTACAAAACACTTTCGCCCATACCTAAAGCAGAACTGAACAGATTCTAGTTCGACATTTAGCCACACTATAAATTTATCTCCCGTTAGGTAAAAACAGAGTTAACGTGCTTTACCTTCTGTATAGAAACTTCAAATTTTATGGAACTCCATACAATATAATTAGACAAAGTAATAAATAAAAAATACTCAAGATAAATACGATTTTGCACTGATGTAATCATAAACACCATGTAATCCTATGATGGCTAGCGTGAACGATCAGCCCAAAACTCCTGAACGCCCCCTGGCGTGCAGTGACATTAACAGCTCGATTTTCAAACTGCTGACATTACGGAGAGTCGTATCACCTGACTTATCATACACCGCGGCCCTGCTTTAGCGGTTGTTCTGGCTTTTTACAAAATTTTGCCTAACCATTCGCAAAATTCAATTTTTTTACGGAATTTTATACGTAACGAATAGCAAAGAAAGGCAATATTGGTGAAAGGTGAATATTTTCACCAAAAGGACTATTATTTGCAAATTGCAAAGAATGCGATTAGCAGCTCGACCATCGCATATTTATAAGGTGTAGCCGCGCAAATTTTCGTTAAAGTGACCTGTTACGTGAGAGTACGTGTTTTACGTAACGCCCGTTGCTCAATTTAGGGTAGCTTCAGAAATCCGAAATTTTCATAAATCCGGCACTCGTGCAGTCCCACACTCCATTGCAAGACAAATCTGAATTTTCGGTATATTTTTATGATTTTTAAATACCGGACGACGCTAACCATTCTTAACTGTATTTACACAATCTACAGAAGCTCTGGCAGAAAATGGGGCTCTAAGTACATCGTCAACACTGTTCCCCATCCGAAATATATATCAAAATTCAAATTGTATATTTAAGTCTGGGCTCTAAACACGTCGATTTACACAGCGACGAAAAGGCAAAACCAATAACTCGTAGCAGAACGTTGAATTGTGTTCATGACTCCACCCTATTCCAAACGCAACCAAGTATGACCAGTGGTGGTTTTTTTCATCTCACACCCTGGGACGTTTAGCCTCTGTGTTTAAACCACAAGGAAATAAAAACATTGCCGCCGTCCCGGTAGAGGAGTGGTCTAAGCAATGGCCTCTGATCATTCGCCCTAAAGGGGTCCGGGGTCGAATCTCGGTCGGGCATGGAAGTTATGTTTGTCTTACGGCACTGGCTGTCTCCCTTCCCTGTATTTAGTGACCCTAAATTAGGGACGGGCGACTGCTTATAGCCCATTGAGTTGCTCACGGTGGTCGTTAAACCTCCAATCCAATCAATCAATCAAAACCTCCAATTAAAAAAAAAACAAAAAAAACATTGCCTGTAGATCCATCTGGAAAGTTTTATAATGCAGTTGCATTAACGACCAGGGTTGTCCGCTGGTAAAACAGCCCTCCTGCAGTTGCAAATATTACTTATTATCTTTTGTTTACTGAACAAAGCTACAAACTTTTTCCTCTTCACGAAAGTGTTGCACAAGGGAATTAATTTTAGCCACACACGCAAAGCCTTAGGCGAGTGTTATTTGGAATACGTTAAAAAATTTAATTAAGTCTTGAACATAATATTCTCTCCTAAAGAAGATTCAATCACGCATAACTTAAAAAAAAACTCATATTGGTCAAATGGCAAATTTCAAACATTGCGGAGATGAATGAATATTTCTTAGCTTCTAACAAAATAAACTAATATTATATGTATCTTTCTAGTCGACGTTCCTTATTTTATTCCTACTTAGACTTGTCATATTTCAGGAACGTGAGATCTTAAATGTACTAAAACAAGTCATATATATGGTGTACTTAAATCTACATTACTTACATGGGCGCATTACAAGGATAAAGTAATAAAAACACATCTACAAAATGCTCCTAATTATGACAACAATGACTGAAAACGAAACACGGCACTAAATTATAAGGTAAATGAGTAAATCTTTTGATTATAAAGAATGTGTAGTAAAAAAGTGTAATGATATAGCACAACTGTTGGCACATTTAATATTATAGCAAAGGGTTTCTCTAAGCTGTTCAAAACCTTCCCTGCTTTGACATTTCTTGATCCCTTTGTTTGTAGCTTAAGAACAATCAAAAACACTTTTCGTTTCTTTCCCTTGCAGATAGCAAACTAATAAATCGCAAAACTTGGTGTTTATCTGAACAATGCAGAAAAACGGCAGGGTGTTATTACCACTGGGATTATTCCACAAAGCGTAGAGAAGTGTCTCATTGGCAAGGTGCGGATTAAAAAACCCAAAGCACCTTGGAATTCCGTTTCAGTTTGTTCCAGCTGCACTTACCTTAGCCCACTTATCTTAAGGCATTAATCCTCACACTAACTCAGGGTCTTAAAAGATATCTTAATCGGTTTAAAATTTCTTAAAAATGGAAACGGTTTAACTCAAATTACCAGGCACATTAGGATTTTCCCCATTCCTAAATACTTACTTTTGAAAATAGTTTCTCCGGCCTTATTACATCATCAAAGTCGAACAAATCTTAAGGGCGCAATCAACAGATTGAAAGGGATCCGGTCTTTTGAAACACGCATACAGCTTTCAATAGGGTTAGTACAAGGAACATATGAATTTTCACTAAAATCAAACTTTTTTGCAAGATTTATTGTGCGGAGAGATAGATAAGAAGAAACAGGGTAACGTTTCTCTTATCTACTACTGAATTTAATTTAATTAAACAACGTCGTTTGGGATATTTAAATTTTTTATATTTTATTCAGTGTGAACCAATAAGTAGTTTTGAGAAAGCTCTGTAACTTTCTCGATTCTGCGGCAGTAATTTATACACGCACATAAAACTTTCCTTACACACTCCGACTCCTCACCGCGAATAAGTCTCATCACGTCTTCATTTGAAGATGTGTACATACGCAAACGCTCACATAAAAGTAATTTTGAAGTTTTAATAACTGTTAGTCTATGTTTTATTATCTTACAGCACAGTTGCCAAAATATCAGTTTGTATTTACATAAATTCCTCAAGTTTATTTACCTTGAGTATCTTCTACCCTGATGCACTAATATTTCTTTTCCTTTATTTGAAGTCTCATAAATATATTGTTTCATCAACCTCCGGCCCAAAAGCAGCACACCCTCATTCGATATTTCCGAACAAACCTCTTCTACGCGGATAGGGAGTTTTCTTACACCCCCACAATCCAGTATCGTTTTTTGAGTACTAATACAGACTGGTATGCCAGATCCGAAATCCAAATAATTTTGATGGTCTTTTTAGTGTGACTCAATCAGTGTTGCCAATTTATTAGATTTTGTGTTAGATCTAATTGACTTTGCCCAGCACTTGGCTGTAAAAAATCTGATTTAGTTGGTCGTAAAAAATGTTTGTTGACTGTCTGAAAAATTCAGTTGATTTCTAATTGTTCTTAATAATCTTGTTTTTAAACGTAGACTTCTACTGTATTGTGAGTGTACATTTAAGAGAGGTTTAAAGTATTGAAAAAGGTTTAGGTCGATATTGTTTAGAAAGCAATATTTTCACACTGTCTCCTCAATCTCTGAAATAAAATTCTGAATTAAACACTACAAATCAGTTATATCCACAATGACCTGTTCAAATGGCTCAGAACAACAAAGCAAGACACTTTAGCTATTTTGAATTCATAATATGGTAAGTGTACATTTCCGGTTTTTCCCTAATGTGTTGTAACTGCACATATTTGCGAACTTCTCCAACACGTAGGAATTTAGGATTTTCTGATAAGAGTTTGTGATCTTTTGTCACGACTAAAAATTGCATCGCGAGTGATAATTATTCTTCACTATATTTAAATTATTGTGAAGGAAATAATAGAAACACTGAGAGATGTACACTTCCATAAAGTTCACCAAGAAAACCGGGACGAGAAATGAAGTTATAGAATATTTATATTGTAATAATATGGAGAGTATTGGAAGTATTTGAGAATTTGGCATTTTTCATTCGAAATTTTACGGTAGGCCTTGCTGTAGTGATACCAAAAAAGTTTCGTAAGAAATCCGTAAAAGGTCATTCGTTTTTAAATAGTTTCGACATTCGCTTTAAATTTTACAGTTTGTGCTCAGCTGAAATTTCCACGTGCAACAATCAAGCTAAGTGGTTATGGTATGAATGAGGAATGAGAAATATTCGTCGGTGTTTATTACAGAATTTCTCATTTTAACTTCTTTTTCTTGATAATGAAATTTTTATTACTTTAGAACTTTTTCTTTGCTTTTTTATTGCCGGGGAGTTTGTTTTTGTACAGATCTTCTACCGTTAAACTAATTTTTAAAAACTTGTCCTGCAACCCTTTTACAATGAGCCGATGAAGATCTCAAAGTCTAGAGTCTCCTCATATGCAGCTAGGAGGAAACAGTTAGCCCCGTGAATCATGATTAATTTAATTTATTTTATTGGTAAAAAAATAAATATATAATAATCAGGAAAGAACAGGGCCGGGCCTAGGCGTCGGTCATAAAAGAGGGCGGCTGGCCGGTAAACTGCCCTTATTTTGCTTTAGCTTTTTCATATAAATATATATATATATTATGTTTATATTATAGTGATCTGAAATATACTGTTTCATAAAATACATATTATTTACCCATTTTTCTTTGTGAATTAATAGCGTTTGTTTCATCCGTATTATTACATAAAAGCTAATTCCTAATTGCAATATTTTATAGCAGTTCTCATTCTCTGACGTTCTTCTAAGCCAGTATATTTAGCTTTTCTATTTTTGAAGTCTGTATCTTTGTGTCTCTTCCTGGAACACAGACATTACTCGCCTTGAGGCTACAGTCATCAAAATGTCTCCAAATTACATACCATGCCACTCGCTGCTTGACCAACCCCTTGTTTTGCAAAGCAGGAGGTCAGGAGCAGGAGGGAAACAACAACAGGCGCTCTCCCAGTTATCCTACCACAATAGCACTGTATCATTTTCAAAGTGACCGCATCCGGAATTTAAACTAATTAAACCATAAAAGGGAGGACGGTATGACCGTTCCGATGGGAATATTTGTTTTCAGAGTAAATATTTTTCTTCCTAGGAGCGAGTAGGAAATCGGCATGTTTGGTTGGTACATGTGATTTAGCAATTTTCATTTTACCCGTATGAAGTGAAGAGACTGAATACCGGAAAAATACTCTAATCAGTTTGAGGAAAAAAAAGAAAACTGAGATTTCAGTGGGGAAAGAAATACGTTCCTTTCTTTTTTTTTTTTTTTCATTTTCGAAGATTTTTGAATTATTTGTTTTAACTTAACTAGAGCAAACCCGTCGGAATCGACGGCTAGTTTATTTTTAATTTAAATTTTTTTTGTAAAGAAGAAATTCATATGAAACAACAAATGCAAACTTTATTTGATTGACAAATTCATTCAACCACTTCAGTAAATACAACAGTCCAGGTTCGATTTTTTTACTGAAGGTTTAACGACCACCATGAGCAACTCAATGGGCTAAAAGCAGTCGCCCGTCCCCAATTCATGGAAACTGTGTTATGTGCTGGTTATGGCAATTATCAGCAGGATAATGCGCCATGCCGCTCTGCCACAATAGTCAAGGAGTGCTTGAAGAACAGGCGAGCGACTTACCGTTAATTCCTAGGCCCCTAAATTCACCTGACATGAACCCAATCGAACATATGTAATTAGACTTGAAAAAGAGGGTTCGCACTGAATCACCACCACCACCACCATAAAATGTATAGGAACTGGTGGGTCTGCTGTTGATATTCTGGTATCAGATACCTCAGGATACCTATCGCCACCTCATTGAATCGGTACCTTCCCGAGTGGCCGCTGTTTTGCTTACGGCCTAAAGCGGGTCCTACAACTTTTTGGGTAGATGGTCATAACGTAATGGCTCATCAGTATTTATATACCTGTCAGCTAATGCATTAAGACCACATCTGCAATATGAATGGTCGCGCATGCAATCAGCCAGCGACATATGTCACGGTTGCGTCGCGAATGATATACAGGATGATTAAAAACTATTGGGCCAAAATTTACGGGGTGATAGAACACACCTAAACAAGCACTTTTCGTCAAACAATTCAGGGTCGTAACTCAAACGGTGAAGCGCTATAGGGCGCTGCCCAGTGAAACCATATAAGCACGGTTTTCAGCACTCGTCGTCATTTTTTCCGTGGATTTCACAAGGGATGGATTGTTTCACTAATCAGAAGAAGACGGACATGCATTTCATGTATGGAGCTGCGGTCGGCAATGCAAGGGAAGCCCAAAGACTGTACCGGGAGCGCTTTCCGACAAGGCGCGTGCAAGATCGTAAAACCTTTCAGCGATTGCCCCAGTATCTGTGCGACACGGGCTCCTTTGTCAGCGGCTTGCAGAACACAGGGCGTGCAAGAAGTGCGCGGACGCCACGTGTTGCAGATGAAATTCTGTGTACGATTGGAGATCGTCCCGGGGGTAGCACGCGAGCACTTTTCCATGACGTACGTGTGTCCCAATTGACTGTGTGGCGAGTACTGCGAGATGAAAGCTTGCACCCGTGCCATGCACAATGGGTGCAAGCCTTGACATTTAGATTATAGGCCTCGTGTCGAGTTTGCACAGTGGTTCCTTCAGCAAACTAAAGCGCACCGGAGTTTCCCGCACATATCGTATTCACTGACGAATGCACCTTTACACGTGAGAAAATGTTTAATACCCACAATTATACTGTGTGGGTAACCAGTAGTCCGCACGCCACACGTCCATATTCGTACCAGCGGCAATTCTCAATAAACGTATGGGCTGGAATAGTCCATGACCATTTAATTAGCCCGTATCGTCTTCCAGGCTGACTGGAAGGGAGAATGTGCCTCGTATTTTAACAACAAGTCTTGCCAGACACTTGGTATGACGCTGGTAAGGTGCTCACGCTATGCATTAACTTGAACCTATCAAAGATGGTATGAAAGATGTGACACTTCGAGCCGTCGACAAGACTTGGACAGACCACGCCTCATTAACCTCAGAGTTCACCGTAGTCTATCTAGTCCTCTCCGTAGCAGTAAAAGGGCTACTGTAGCTGATATTACGCATAATTTCAATTGCTGTGATGGCTTTAATATTGAAGAATACACAGTTCATCGTGTGCCCTTAGAAATGTGTCTACCCAGCCGCGGGCCAACCCTTACGTGTGCCTATACTCACAGCCGTTCACAATCGTCAACCCTTGCAGTGGGCATGTGATCATTGACATTAGACAATAGAATACATAAAGAGGGTCTCATGGTCAGAAAAATCTTGTTTTCGTTTACACCATTTTGACGGACGAGCTCGTGTGCGGCGTTCAGCCATGGAAGCTTTCTCACCTGGATGAACTGTGGAACGGATATATATATATCACAACAAGTCTTGCCAGACACTTGGTATGACGCTGGTAGGGGATGTAAGGTCAGGTGATGCGTAACATCATAGCCTCTCCTTGACAAATGTCAACCCCGCCTTCTCGTGGTGCATCCTGTTCCCACTAAAGGGGCTCTGACGACCGCCAGTAGCGGTATAACTACACCATCAGGATTAGAGGAAATTCTATCCCACACTCACCAACCCGCTTGGCCAGCGTGGTGAGTTATGGCCAAACTCCTCCAAAATTATTCCACAACTTAAATCTTGGCCCTCAGTCTCCGGCAGCTGGAATGTACCTGGCCAAGGCAGCGGCCAGTGCGACATGAAGGCAGAGGGTGCTAAGAATCCCCGGAGGACCGGACTAGGCTGCCATCTGATGCTGACCTTGGCTACGTATAATGGACGCTCCCTATCTTCTGATTCAAGGCTTCTTGAATTGGAAGAGGAACTACAAAGGATCAAGTGGGACATCGTGGGGCTAAGTGAGGTAAGGAGAAAAGGAGAAGATCTCATCGAACTGAAAAGTAGACATCTCTTCTACTATCGTGGGACAGATAATGGCAGAACTAGTGGTGTTGGATTTATAATGAACAAGAAACGGAACGATAAAGTTGTAGAAGTTGAAAGTTCCTCTGACAGAGCTGCACGACTTGTTATCCAACTCTCGAAAAGATACCAGGCTCAGATTATTCAAACTTATGCACCCACCACAAGTCATCCTGAATAAGAAATTGAAGAATTTTATGAGGAAATTTGTCATCTAAATAATAAAAGTAAACAGCACTTGAAAATAATTATGGGAGATTTCAATGCAAAAATAGGGCAACGGCAACAGAATGAAACTTCAGTAGGTAAATTCGGTCACGGCAACAGAAACCAGCGTGGAAATACTCTCGTTGAGTTTGCAGAGGCAGAAGGCTTTTTCATCTTGAACTCCTTCTTCAAGAAAAAGCCACACAGGAAATGTACATGGAGACATACAAATGGGACGATAAGTGAAATTGATTTTACTATGTGTAACAAAAAATTCGTCATAGAAGACTGCAGTGTGCTAAACAAGCTCCACACAGGTAGTGACCATAGATTGTTGAGATGTAAGATGCACCTCAACACTAAACTTGAACGTGGCAAGCTCATAAGACAAACAAAATCTATTGACATAACCAACCTTAAAAAACATTATAATACCTTCAAGTTGGAACTGAAGAACAGGTTCTCTGCTTTAGAAGGCCTAACATCGGAAGAAGTAGACATCTCTGAAGTTAACAGAAAAGTAACCAAAGCTCTTATGGAAACAGCAACAAAATTAGCTGGGTCTAAGAACAAGTTGCATGTAAACAAATTATCAGGAAAAACGAAAATGTTGATGCAAAAAAGAAGAGAGATGAGGACAACTAAAGAAGATGTGACTTCCAAAGTGGAATATATAGAGCTATGCAAGACAGTAAGAAAAAATATCACTGAAGACGTAAGAAAATTCAACTGTGAACTAGTGAGGAAAGCAATTGAAAACAACCAAAGCCTAAAGATTGCAAAGGGACATCTCAGTAAGGGAAGAAAACAGATTATGGCACTGAGAAAAGAAGATGGTTCTGTAACAAGAAATAGAGGCGAAATTTTGACAAGAGTGAAAGATTTCTACTCCAAATTATATGAAAGGGATGATATATGCACTCCAGACATCAGGAAAGATACCAGTACCAGAGTTCCTCCAGTCCTTCCAGCAGAAGTTGCACATGCAATCAAGAACATGAAGCGGGGAAAAGCTCCAGGAGAAGATGGAATTACTGTAGACATCATACAAGAAGCAAGTGGAGAAATCGAAACAGTACTCGCCCAAATTTTCACTCGATGCCTTAATGAAGGAAATATTCCTGAGGGTTGGAACACCGCTACAATGATCCTGCTACATAAGAAAGGTGAAATTGAGGATCTCGGAAACTACAGACCTATCAGCCTCCAATCAGTAGTTTACAAAATCTTCACCAAAGTTCTTTCACACCGCTTGAAGGTAACACTGGACATGGCTCAACCGAGAGAACAAGCTAGATTCAGGATAGGCTACAGCACAATAGATCATATCCACGTACTGAGAGAACTAATTGAAAGAGCGAGGGAATATGAACTTCCATTGTGCATGGCTTTTATCGATTATGAAAAAGCCTTTGATTCGGTGAAACCATCAGCAGTTACAATGGCTCTGAAAACCTGCGGTATTGAAGATGCATACATTAATATTATTAATAACATCTATGAAAATGCAAGTGCAAAGATTCAGCTGTTTGAAAATACAACACACGTAAAAATTGGAAAGGGGTGAGACAAGGTGACACCATATCTCCGAAGCTCTTTAATGCCACATTGGAGGGTGTTTTTCAGTCGCTGAGCTGGGAAAACAATGGGATAAAGATTAATGGAGATTACCTAACCCACCTTCGTTTTGCTGATGACATAGTCATTTTTGCAACTACCCCATCAGAGCTGCAGAGTATGATCCAGGAACTTGCTGACAAGAGTAAAGAAGTGGGATTAAAAATGAACTTTCAGAAGGCAAAAGTGATGTTCAATGCTTTTACAAGAAATGAAGATTTATCGATTGATGGAGAAAAGCTGGAGATAACAGACACGTACGTTTATCTTGGACAGCAGATATCAAGTGAGGGTCACATTGATGAAGAAATTAATCGGCGTACAAAACTTGCCTGGAGAGCTTTTGGAAGAAACAGCATAATTTTCAAGAGTAATATGCCATTATGTCTTAAAAGAAAAGTGTTTGATCAATGCATCCTTCCAGTGCTTACGTATGGTGCAGAGACGTGGCCCTAAACTAAAAGAGACATACAAAGGCTGCAGACAACGCAAAGAAGCATGGAGAGGTACATGCTTGGTGTAACCAGCAGAGATAAGAAGAGGAACTCGTGGATCCGAAAGATGACAAGAGTGGAAGACATCATGATCAGAGTTAAATCCCTGAAATGGCAATGGGCTGGACATACTGCCAGAAGGACAGATCATCGATGGACAGCCGAAATTTTAGATTGGATTCCAAGGGACAGGAAAAGACCCAGAAGAAGACCACATGGGATATGGGTGGATGAAATTCGAAAGTATGCAGGGGTGACATGGAGGAGACTGGCACAAGACAGACCGTTGTGGAGGAAACTTGGGGAGACCTTCGTCCAGCAGTGGATTGATAATGGTTGACAATGATGATATATATCCATATATTTATATATATATATAGCATCTGACAGCTGCTGGAGGGTGCGTGGTTGAGGACCCAGAGAGCGAACAACACGATCGAAGTGGTCCCGCAGATGCTGCATTGGGTATAAGGCTGGATAATTAGTAGGAGACCAGGGAAGCACTTTGAAGTCTTCATCGTGCTATTCCAACCCCTCTCTGACATTTCTAGATGTGTGGCACGTTTTATTGTCGTGGAGGAAGATCCCATACTCCCCAGTGAAGACAATCAGCATGTATGGGTATACGTGGTCTGCAGGAATAGATTCATAACGATTTCGATCCACAATGACTTCCACAGGTAGGAGTGGACTCAGAGAATGCCACGAAAACATTACCCATATCATAACGCTGCCCCACTAGCTTGTATTCTGACAGCAATGTTTGAAAAGTGTTTGTTCTCCAATGTTTCTCGCTTTATACGCCAACGTCCATCCATTCGATGCAGCAGAAATCGTGGCTCATCGGAGAAGGCAATCCTTTGCCATTCAGTGGAGGCCCAATTCCAATACTGCCGTGCAAATGTAAGCCTTTTCTGTCGATGCACTTTGATTAGCATATATGTAGTGGTCCCCCGTCTAAATCGGAGCTCTGTACGTAGTAAGGTTTGTTGGACCTTTCGTTTTAGACACATTTCCGGTAGCCCCGTTAGCGTGTCGTTTGGCTCTCACGCACCTTCGAAGCCAACGTTCACTTCTGAGATCAATGGAACGTGGTGCTCTGCAGTTTCCACGTCGCTTATTCGCAATGGTGCCGTTTCTCCCATCGCGATACACTTTAACCACAGCAGCATGCGAACAGTTCCCAAATTGCACTGTTCCAGAAATACTGTCACTCATGGCCCGAAATACGATAATCATCCCTTTTTTCAAATATGATAAATCGCTCCTTTTATCCATAACAGGTATGAGTGATATGTTTTCAGATTGCCTTCAGCACACCTTATATACCTTCCAAGCCAGCTCACGACACGTGCCTTCTTTCATTGGCTACGCGCTGTTGACCTCAAAAGTAGGAGGTGGTCAGAGTAATGTGACCTGACTGTGTATATATACCCTGTATAATGAAATGCATTTCGCCTACGGAGCATTCACGACCGTGGACAAGGATATGTGAATCACGTCTTTTGCTTTATCGTCGGAGTTATCGATGCAGAGTACGGTAAAGCACTGCTGAGAGAAATTATCCCCTCACGATACTCGAGAAGAAACATGCAAGAAGTGGCAGTGTGCTCGTGTGAGGCATGTTTTTTGAGAATCATTGGGAGAAACCATTACCCTCAATCTCACGATGAACAATTTAGGCAACCTATCTATTGTGTCGGATCAGTTCCTCCCATTCATGATGATTATATACCCCGATGGCAACCGCAGTTTTCAGCAAAGTCATAGACACACATTTTCATTTGGCAATGCGTGTGCAAGATTGGTTTGAGTATTCTATTGTCTTTAGGGGTTTTTTTATCGTGGCCACTATACTGGCCGGAAAATAATCGAATTGAGCATCAGTGGGACTATATTGACCAGAACAATTTGCAATTCCACAACTCCAGGATATTTAAGACATTATTTTCCATCAAGATAGATAGCCTCCGCACTGGTCTTTCGATGTACGCATATTTTTGGAATACCATTTTTCAGGGCGTTGGATTAGACGTGGGGTTTCGGCGGTATGACCATTCCGTTATCCTGATATTACCCCATGAAATTATTTCTTAGGGTCTTCACTAAGGACATTGTGTACAAGGAAAAGGTTGCATCTATCACTGAGCTCAAAGAAGTCATTACTGCAGCTTTCCTCCTTGTTACACCTGACATTCTGCAGCGTACGTGGGTGGAAGTATCGTTTAGACATCCTGCGAGCATCCAACGGAACACACGAGGAGACCTAATCACAGTTTTTAAAAAATTCTCAGTTACCATGTGTTTTGACATTGAAAGTGGGTTAATTTATTCTATGTGTTTCCAATAGTATACTGAAGTTGAATACTTCATTTATGGACACATTATATTTTAAATCCATGTGAAAATTAATCTTAAGGAAGACAAGTGCGAGGTACAAAATTGAATTTTGAGGACATGAGTGGATGCCCATGAGATTACCTCTCGGAACATCATCTCCCAAGCCTCTTTTCATTGTGGCTCTACTGTTATGCAAATGACTAATGATAACTTTGATAACGTAGCTACGAGATCTTTAAACAAAATAACAAACTAAGATACAAGAACTCAGCAAGAAGTTTAAATCAACACGTGACGTTTAAATTGAACTAACAATTAAACTTTTAACCCGATTTCTATTATTTTACGAATGTTAAACAGTGATTACATTTAATAAATGTACCTCCCAAACAAGCAATATTACAGATACCTTACGACGCATAACATATTCGTAACATTTTTATTTGCGTTTGTTTTTCTAATGTATTTTTTATCACTCTTTTACTTTGCAAACTCAACGTCATGTCGGAACTCCAAAGTGTCTCCCTTCCATGTGGCATCCCGTCCAACCATACAGGCCAAACAGAGTGAGACAAAAATAAAATACGAAATGTATTAGGCAATTTATTAGAAACGTATTTGTACGTTGAGATTTTTCGAGACGACTTGTTCTGTGTCTTCAAGTGTAATTTTGTTTGTACGTTGAGATTCCTCTAGGCGACGTTGTTCTGCTCCTTTAAGTGCAATTTTGTTTGTATGCTGAGATTCTTTTAGGCGACGTTCTCTTCAAGTGTCATATTGAATAGCTGTTTTCAGTACGTTAATGTCAGCGAAATTAGTTTACTACTAATGTACTTCTCGAACCTGCCTACTTCATTTGTGGTGTGCTTGTTGTCCTAGATCGTCATATTAGGTGTGTCTTTTGTCCTCTATTCGTACGCGCTATTTCTGTACAACTGGTTAAAGAATTTCTAACATCGTTCAAGTTCCGTACGTAGGACGTATGGTGTTGTACATTTTGTATTAGCAGATATACGTAGAACATTAATGTAAAAATAATGTCAGTGAAGATCTGATTCACATTAATAGAGCGCACACAGAATACATTAGAGTTTAGAATAAGATAACAGTATTATTTGCTGAAAATGAAAAAAATATGAAAAGCGCATTGCTCAGTTGGACCCAGAAATTATGAAAACTTTCGTAAATTTCATGATCTATAGGAAATACATAAAATATTTCCGCGTATATCTTACAGATCATGATTTAGATGATTTTAGATATTTTTAATCCGCTTAAACGGGAATCGCACGTACGGAACTAGCACACTGCCGTAGTGTATTTGGAAGTAAGGCGCTATATGTATCCCTGGAACTGTACCACGCTATATTTACAGTAGAGTCGTATGTAACATCGATATAAATAAAAACATGTAGTTCTATCAGTACCAAGATAAAAATTAAAGTAGGTCAAAAATTTCGCCACAAATGTTGAAACCTTAAAAAAATTAAAAAGGAATAATTATCGTTTACGTATTTTCTGAAATATTGGTGGTTTGAGCAGGGAAGGTGAGACTGCCCTGCCTACAGTCACTTACATGATTGAACACTGAAGGCGAGACTGCCCTGCCTACAGTCACTTACATGATTGAACACTGAAGGCGAGACTGCCCTGCCTACAGTCACCTAGAAAGGCACTTGGCACTATCTGTACAGGTGAAACCACTTTACGTGTTACGATAGACAGTTTTCAGTTCCGATTTTAGATTCTCTTCAAACCAACAGAAAAATGGCTTCTTCGATTTCCCCTCCTTGATATAGCAAACAGTGACTTATAAATGAGAAAACATACATTTTCACGGAAATTAAAGTTTAATGTGCGATATATCTACTTCTTCACACTATGTCAACAACTGTACATGTCACGGAAATGACTCTGGTTCTAGGGCGCACTGCGAAGGTAATGGTTTTCAACCTGAATTGTGCTCTAAAAAATATTTTTTTTATTGAAAGTTTAACGACCACCGTAAACAACTCAACTGGCTAAAAGCAGTCGCGCGTCCCTAATTTAGGGCCACTATTTCCAGGAAAGAGAGAGAGAGAGCCAGTTCCGTATGACAGACAAAACGTCCATGCCTCACCGGGATTCAAACCCGGCCCTGCCGTGGGCGAATGGTCACAAGCCAGCGCTTTGACCACTGCGCAAACAGGGCGGCAAAAATTAAAAAATTATTTCTTCTGTGATAGATTTAGCAAGAAATAATTGTAAGAATAAAAAACGCTGATTCTTTAAGAAAATACGTTAAAAAATAAGTCAGTCATATTATCAGCGATTTCTGGAATAATACAACAAACCCCGAAAGAGAAACGTTTTATCTTCAGGAAAGTATTTATGTCCTAACTAGGTTTTTTTCTGAAATTTTTGCAAATAATATTCACTTTCTTTTTTGCACTACCACCCAAATCAAATGAGGATTGAAATTCTGAAAATTTCCACTTCAGATCAGTGACTAAGTAGTCATCCGAATACATCAAATCAAATGTACATGACTGGTATAGATATATTTTCTTATATAGCCATTTTCTTAAATGGCAGATGCATATTCAGCTGGGGTGTGTGGGTGGCTGGGTAAGTTCCTTAATAATCAGTGTTTTGCCTTTAAAGTGGCAAATGTGGAAGTTGGGGGGGGGGGGGGGTATATGAATATACGTATGTTCCTAATCGTATTGACCTATAAATCTCAACCCCTCACGCTGTGTGTGGCTGGAATTTTAGTCTTGGCTTGAGCAAATTAGTGGCGCCATGTGTTAAGCATAAACTATGATTCTTCCTGACTTTACATTATTTAGAATAATGTCCTCTTAATCTATAAGAGAAATCAGTGCGAACGGTATGGTTGAAGTGTTTGATTTTGTTCATAACGTTTGATATAGGTATTAGATTATTATCGCACTAAAGAAAATGAATTCTCTGACACTTGTTTATACTATTTGTTTTTGAATACCTTGAACATATCAGCTAGTCTGGAATATGAACTAATGAATGTGACAAAATGTGTTTCAATCATTATCAGAGATTAGGTAAATACGGAGATAAGTTATCTGTGTAATTAACCTTGGTTTTAGTTCTGAACGCGATATGTAAGAATCGTGTACAGAAATCATTTTCAGAATTTCCACTTTTAATTAAAGACTAAATGTAAAAAAGTAACAAAAGCGTCTAGTTTTTTTTTCAAAAGCACTACTGGTATTTGTGGTAAGCTACTTTTCAAGAGTGTAGTTGTAGTAGTAGCTAACTACATTTAAGAAGTCGCTTTCCAATCATTGGTTCTGTGCAAATTCATCACATGGCGTAAGTTCAAAGGAGGGGCTTTCTGTGTACAGAATGTTATTATTTTTCTCAATATTATTTCATTGTGGTGGCATTGGTGTAGCATTACAGCCTTTGCATCAGAAATAAACTTCCACTGTAAGTTCAATACAGTTTGAGTAATACCATATTGAAAATAAGTAATCAAACAAAAAATCACTCTTCCAAAAAAAAAAAAAAAAACACACAACACAAAATTCGAAATACTATTTTATTGTAATTTTTTTCCAAGCAAAGATGAAACAGGTGTAAACAAAATGAAAGTACCAACGTGCCGAGAGATAATTTTTTTAACGGATATAAACCGAAAATTAACATCTGTCATAATTACTAATGTACATATAGCTGGAAGAGTGTCATTACTCTCTTAACATACCTTACTACTGAATTATTATGCGATGTTGCAGATTTGTTGTGCACACAAAATAGTAAATACCACTTCCCTGATTTCTCTCAAACATAAAATTGCACTTAAAAACGGAAATACAATGGAATGTAACATTATTACTGGTGATTTAATGAAAAACTGCGTCTCGGGGAAACTGTATATGTTCCTGCTAAATGCGTGCTGAAACACCAGTCTTAATAGGTTGAAAAATGCTTTTTGAACAATAGCATGGTATAAACCCCGATCAGGAAACAAATAAACACTGCAAAAATGATGGTAGCTACTGGGTCGATATTAAACAGTCTCATAATACTGTCTACAAATTTGTTTTTGTGTTCGGTTATTTGATGGAGATTTCCAAGTCGTTTTGCAATCGCACCGAAAGTTCCTTGAAGAAGAACGTTATTCTTGAAATCATAGTTTTTGCGACTGGCTTCTTCCTGAAGGCTTTGCCGAATTTGTAATAGAAACTCACTTTGTCTTTGCGCTTTCTCCTGAAATTTGTTACTGGCTTTTTCCTGAAAGCTTTGCCGAATTTGTAATAGAAACTCATGTTCTCTTTGCGCTTTCTCCTGAAGTTTGTTATAATCCGAATAATTCGAAGTTCCCTGCTTGGTGAAAACTATTTTGCAAAATATTACTCTAGCCTTTTTAAGAAAATTATTTGTTATTGCCATTCCGGTATATACTTTGGTCAACAGACAAGTAAACACTGCACAAAGCCAGGTAGTTATAAGGTCGATATTAAACAGGCTCATAATACTGTCTACAGAGTCGGTTTTGTGTACGGTTAGGAGATGCAGATTACTAAGTCGTTTTGCATTCTCATCGAAAGTTTTTTGAAGAAGAAAGTTCATCCTTAAGTCATTCCTCTTACGACTGGCTTTTTTCATAATGCTTTGCTGAATTTGTAACAGAAACTGACGTTCTCTTTGCGCTTTCTCCTCAAGTTCGTTATACTCCGAATAACTCGAAGGTTCCTCCTTTGGGAAAACCAATTTGCAAAATATTACTCTAGCCTTTTTAAGAAAATTCTTTGTTATTGGCATTCCGGTTATTTGATCCCTTAAACAGCAGGCCAGCAGGAAAGCTTGTTTCATAAAGGCAGCCAATAAACTAAATATCTCCATCGCGTCTTCGAATGAAGTCCAATGTTATGTGAACCTGGAAAAGATGAAAGAAAAATATTGTTGGTACTTGCAAGCATTAAAAGCAGACATTAAACTTTATGTGAATAAATTTATTACTAAATAAAAATCATTAACATCATATAACAAGAATGATGACACCAAATTTTGGAGTGTAATAAGCACGTCTTTCAATCCGTTTTGGCGCAAATTAAATTTATCAAAGCTATTCAAAGTCAATGGAACCGGTATGGAAAACAATAGTATCTGACGAAAGAAAGAAGTTTTTCAATCAGGATTTTAATCGCGCAGATGTTGTGTAAACGGAATCGTGACTTACGTTCTCTTGTTGCAGACTTGTGTATTAAGAAAATTTTGAATTTATATGAGAAACATTTCGCAGCTGAAACGCTTTCTTACAAAGAAAGAATTTTTCAAATCGGACTCTTCGAAGCAGAGATATGGACAAATCTTAGATATGCATCTACGTCCCCTGTCGGAGAAACCATGCATTATTTTAGGAAGAAAGTATTCTCAAAAGGTTTTTCGATGTAAGCTGTATCGGTCCAAGAAAAAAAATTTAGTCGTGCTTTCAGGAGCTCAGGTTCTGCTGCAAATACATCAGAAGCAGAAATTAACACTTATCCCCCTGGTGGCCAAGCCACTCTTTACCAAATATTAAAAATCATGTAGTAAGCATTTTCCATCAGAAGCTATATGCGACAGAGAAAGAATTTTTCAAATCGGAGTTTGAAAGGCAGAGATATCGAGGGAAACGTAATTTACCTTTTCGCCCCCTAGCGGAAAGTCTATGAATTTGTTCAAAATTAGTCAGAAACTATTCAATAAAGAAATATTTTTTCAAAACGGACCATGAGAAGCAGAGATAGTGACAAAAATGAGATATACATCTAGGCCCCATATCGGATAAACCATGTAATATTTTAAAAAGAAAATATTCCGAAAAGGTTTATCGACGTGAGTGGCATCAGTCCAGGAAAAAAAATTTCAATCGAGATTTTAGGAGCTCAGTATTTGTGCCAAATATATCAGAAGAAAAAATGAATATTTACGCCCCCTGGTGGCCAATATTCTTTACCAAAAATTAGAAATTATATGTAAAAGACTTTCCATCAGGATCTGTATCCGCTGAAGAACAAATGTTTCAAATCGAAGTTTTAGAAGAAGAGATATCGGGGGAAATGTAATTTACTTTTACGCCCCCTAGCGGAAAATCTATGCGTAACTTGAAAATGCACCTATACCTAAAATATTATTCGATATAAATGGAATCGAAAGATAAAACATTTTTTCAAACGGATGTTTAGAAGCAAATGAATGGAATAAAATGTATTTTGAATTCGACAATATCTACGTTTACGCCCTCCAGCGGCGAAATTGTACATCGTAAAAAAAAAACCGAAATAAAAGATCATCATTCGCATATTTTAAGCATCTTAATGCAAAAAGAAATTTTGAAATCGGACTAATAGCTGCAGAGATGTTGTGTCTACAAACGGACGGATGGAATGACAAACCGATAACATAAGCACGATATTTTGCCTTACAAAAGACGTGCTGAAAAAGTACGTGCATTTCAGAATTAGTGATTTACTGAGCAGTTAAATTTGCATAAAAGTCAGTGTGTCCATGATAATGAACACTACTCCTTGTTCGTAAATAAGCACCTCAACTCCTACCATGAAAAAATCTCAACATCCCTCAATGTTAAGAGGTGTAATACACGCAAGAACTCAAAAATAAATAATTTTTAGATTTAATAACTGTTAGTCCGTTTTGTTATCATACAGCATAGTTGTCGAAATAGGAGCGATTATTAACAACAATTCCTCAACTTTTCCTTCAGTATGCACTAATATTTCTTTTTGCTTTCTTATACACTGCTGGACAATTGCTAAGGACGGATCATAAACGGCTATATAGCGCATAAAAACGTAAGTGTGGTTGGATGCCAAGGGAAATAAAATAATGTCAGAATGCCAGGACATTACAAGAAAGACAACTTATTGTGCTCTGAAATCAAGAAGGCTGTGGAACGTGTTCAAGGGACAAACAGGCCATTTTATGCAGAATACATAAACGTGAAAAAATGCAATTACCGTCCGCAGGCGTTCAGGCGTAAGATATCAATACGGGATATGGCCACCATGAAGGGCGATGCAAGATTCCACACGTCGTGTCATGCTTTACACAACATTATCAAGCAGCTGTTGGGGCAATTTATCCCATTCCTCTGTCAGTGCACGGGTGAGGGTGTTCTTGTTTATTGGAGGGCATTGGCGACCAGCAAGACTCCTCCCCAAAGCATCCCACATATTTTCAATGGCATTCAGATCTGGAGAACGTGCTGGCCATACGAGGCATTGAATATCCTCGCTCTCAAGACACTTCTGGACAGCGACTGTTCAATGACATGTTGCGTTGTCGTCCATGAAAATGAATCTATCACCGACAGCACCACGGAACATGCGAACATGAGGTAGCAGAACATCTGTAATGTATCGTTGGCCAGTCATAGTCCCAGTTGGAAGCACATAGAGGGACGTACGGCCATTGGTCGTGATGCCAGCACATACCATGACACTACATGTCGGATATCGGTCCCTTTCCTGTATGTTTGCTGGACAATATCCAGTACTACTATCACGCCAGATCAGTTGTCGTCGACAATCAGACGACAGACTGTATCTACTCTCATCTGAGAAGAGGACAGCAGATCAGTCGTTATCAGTCCAATTGCGATGTTGATGGCACCATTGCAAACGGATGGTACGGTGACGTCTGCACAATGGGATGCACACAACAAGATGGCGAGCGTATAGTCCTTCTTCATGCAAACGTCTGGCGACAGTTTTTCGCGTGATCCGCTTGCCAGTAGTAGCCATAAACTGATTTGCTTACTCACTAGCTGTGCTGCGTCGGTGTCTTTTTGTTGATAGCACTATGTACCGATCTTCTGCAGGTGTTGTACTGCGAACACGACCTCCCACGTGACTTTTGCTACACTCTCCATTTGTTTGAAATGATTTACAAAGCCTTGAAACAACACTGTGGCTGACGTCGAACTCCCTGGCAACATCTGTTGTTTTTCGCCTTTCTTCAATCTTGCTAATAATACGGCCACGCGTAAAATCATCAAGGTGATGTCGGGAACACATACTGAGAATTGCAAGTTCGTCAATTGATTTTTCCCTTTTCAACTATGCGTTTGAACAACAACGGTCAGTACGCGTCAAATCCTTTATTTCTCTAATCAGCGCTATGACGTCACGAACAAGTTCAGCAATCCACAATTTGCATACGCACAACACGTCTTACTGTATCCGGCACTTATGCTAATTTCCACATTTTCCTGCCTTCCATTTTATGGTTGCTATCGTTGCTATTGTCATCAGTCCTTAGCAATTGTCCGGCAGTGTAGTTTGTGTATATAGCAATCTAACGTATTCACACATTGTCATAACAATCCGAGCACCAAGAAAGAGGCGTTGGATTGAAATGAGATTTTAGGAATGAGATGGTACATACCAAGTACAGAAGTGATTACAATATTACAGCAGAAGGATGATTTCCTGCCGATAAACAGTACACATTCCGGTCAGCGTTAGTACAGCCTCGTGCTTGGTGATACGGTCGGGCATGGAATCAAAGAGATGCCGTGTGCTGTCCTGGGACAGATTGGCCCACACGACTTGCAACTGACGCTTTAAATCACGAACACTGGAACATGGAAAAAACCGACGTCCCATCTGGTCCCACACGTTCTCGATGGGCGAGAAATCAGGCCACTTAGTAGGCCACGGAAGCGTCCAGGCGTGACGTAGACAGCCCTGGAAACCCGGCCCGTGTGAGGACGGGCGTTATCTTGTTGAACAATGGCTCCGGACCTCACACCAAAAAAGGCAGGACATGTGGCAGCAGGTTTTTCTGTACGTACCGCTGGGCTGTCAACGTCCCTTGGCTCACTGGGAGAGAAACCCGGTTGTCATACACGATGGCTACCCAGATCATCAGGACTGCAGTTCAGAACGTGTGCCGCTGTACAGTGAGGATGGGACTGTAGAGTGCGGAGTCGCTTCTGCCAGGCGTCTGGAAATAGTTGTGGAGGGCATAGGAGTTCCTTGTACAACCGTCACATGTCTTCGGATATTGGACAATGACGTCGTTGCATGTGTGCGCGCCACTCACACGATCCAACGGGTACTTCAGAATCAGTCCGCCGTGTCAGGGTGCCTTCCTGTGTCCATTACCCCCAATATGATCTCACGGTACTACCTGATCGGCCAAAATGGCGGACGATTTTGCGCGCTAGCAAACATGCCTCTCTCTCATCTCAACCTTATGGCTTCGTGCAAACTCCTCCGCACGTCTATCGCTCTGGAATCTCACCTGACTCTTACCGTGCACTTCGGCACGAATGTGGAGTCCCCTGCGCGGCGCCTTATAAGACCAAAGGATGGCGATTGCAGGCCGGTCGTGGACGCGGAATCACACGAAACCTCAATGATTTGCATGTCTTCCCTCCCTCAGTTATTCTCTCCCTCGCTTAGTTATTCGCCGAGCTTCGGGTTAATTGCACACCATTTTTCTTGGTGTCCGGAATTTTATAACAATGAGTGTATATACACAGTCAAGTCACATTATCGAGACCACCTCCTACTTTTGACGTCAACAGCGCGCTACCAATGATAGAAGGTACGTGTCGTGAGCTGGCTTAGAGGATATATAAGGTGTGGTGTAGGCATTTTGAAAACATATCACTCGTTGCTCTTATGGATAAAAGGAGCGATTTATCAGATTTGCAAAATGGGATGATTATTGGCTTTCAGGCCAAGGGTGGTAGTATTTCTGAAACAGCGCAGTGCGGGAACTGTTCGCGTGCTGCAGTGGTTAAAGTGTACCGTTATTAGAGAAATGTCACCATTGCGAATAAGCGACCAGGATACTGCGGAGTACTACGTGCGATTGATGTAAGAAGTGAACGTAGGCTTCGAAGGTGCGTGAGGGCCGATCGACACGCTACATTGAAGCAACTCACTGGCCGAATGATCCGGGGGCTACCCGAAGTGTGTCTGAAACGACAGTTCAGCTAGCCTTGCTGTATATGGGACTCCGATGCAGACGGGTGGTCACTGTACCTATACTAACGAAGGTGCATCGGCAGGAAAGGCTTACATTTGCACGGCAGTTTCGGAATTGGACCTCCGCTTAGTTGCAAAGGATTGCCTTCTCAGATGAATCACATTATTGGCTTCATCGAATTGATGGACGTTGGCGTATAAGGCAGAAACATCGGAAAACAAAGAATCTTAACCATTGCTTAAAGAACACAAGCTGGTGGGTCAGCGTTATGGCCTGGGGAATGTTTTCATGAAATTCTCTGGGTCCACTCATCCATCCTTTCACACCACGTACACCCATACATGCTGCTTGTCTCCCTGGGGTGGATGGGATTTTCTAGCTCAACAATGTGACGTGTCGCGCAGCTAGAAGTGTTTGAGAGTGGTTGGAAGAAAAACAATGATGATTTCAAAGTTATTTCCTGGTCCCCTTATTCCCCAGACTTAAACCCAATAGAGCATCTGTGGGACCACTTCGATCCTGTAGTTCTCTCTATTGATCTTCCACCACGCACCCTGCAGCTGCTGTCAGATGCTCTGCCGTCACCATGGCTCTACATACCTGTGAACACCTTCCAGTACCTTATTAAGTCACTGCCAGCCCGTCTAGCTGCTGTCCGCATTGCACACGGCGGTTACTCTGGATGTTAGCTGGTGGTCACAATAATGTGACTCGACCGTGTATATTTAGTTTTTCTTTTTTAACAAAAGTTTAAGATGAGTCTTGTTTTTTAACCATAAAACGAAAATGCCCATTTTAGTGAACGACAAGTTCTGCACATATTCTTTTGAATTATTTGCACATGAAGGAAATTTGTGAAAATATATTGATATCTAGTTATGTTGTCTTTGCCTTGTTTTGAGAAGCGTTCAAACGGAAATAATGCAAACAAAGAAAACAAACAAAAAATTAGCACGAACATAATAATAAAGGAAAGTCTTCTCCGTTTTGGAAAAAAAAGATTCCCGGTTTTTTCATTCCTAACTATAAAATCATGCACATTTTTTTAAGATTCCCTATTTTAACCCTCATTTTAGAGCCTAAATATTCAACTATAAAAAAATTCAGTCTTATAAAAGTATTGTTTCTTCAAAACTACCCCCACTCCCTAAAATTATTGGCACTTCCCATCTGATATTTTTTTTTTTTTGATTGAAGGTTTAACGACCACGGTGAGCTATTCAATGGTCTATAAGCAGTCGCACGTCCCTATTTTAGGGTCACTGATTCCAGGAAACGGAGAGAGCCAGTGCCGTAAGAAAACCGCAATATCCATGCCCCACCGCGATTTGAACCCTTTCCATCCTTTGTCCTAACAGCAACAGAACAAATAACTAGGAAGCGAATTGAAAATTAATTCAAACACTCGACGTGGATGAGGAACACCAAATAGAAATCATCGCTTTTTCCACGTTAATAAGTGAGTCTCAGAAAAATTATGATCGGCCGCCACCGGGAATCGAATCCAGGGTTTTCCAGTTACGCGCCGGACAGTAGACTATCCATCCTTGTTGAATCCGCAGCACTGTGCGGGTTTCCACGAAGCAACCTTCCATGACGTTTGGCAGTTTGTCACATGTGAGTCTGGAGAATTCGAGGTCGCTGTGGTGCAGTAGTAGCATGTCCGGCGCGTAACTCGAAGACCCTGGGTTCGAGACTTTTCTTAGACACAGTATATAGACTTTTCTTAGACACACGTAACTCGAAGACCCTGGGTTCGAGACTTTTCTTAGACACACTTATTACCGTGGAAAGAGCGATGATTTCTGTTTGTTGTAGTAAAAAGCATTTCGAAGTAACAGCAGCACAAGTGATTATAATATTAAGCAATGCGCTCAAATACTTACAATGATGTTCAAACCGTTTTTAAAAATGAAAAGGTTAGAAGAAGCACTAAACAGAATCCCTCCCGGAGCAGTTGTATAATTTGTAAAAGCAAACATTAGAGATCACTAAACGGCTTACACATGTCTGCGTACCTTGTTTTATTTGTTTTTTAATCATTTAAACACTTTACATATGCTGCAAGTTTCACAACGGCAGCGCAAACTAAAACCTTAAGTGCATTGCCCGTGTATTGCGGGAAAATTGCCTGTAAAATCAGCGGACAATTTCGGGAAGAAAAGCTGGTTTTATCTGTGAGAAAGCCGGGGTTGCTCTGATCAACAAGGCAACACCTCTGGACGTGTAGCACTCGCGGAAAGCTGCAGTTGACAGAGTCTCCGCATCTATATTTTGTGGTCGCTGAGAGGGTTAATTATTTTCTCGGGGAAAATATTTTCATTACCTTTGAACCTTTTTGCTTTTTTACTACCGACGAGTTCGTTTTTGTACCGATCTTCTGCCGTTAAGCTGTTTTTTTTAAAATTGATTCTGCAACCCTTTTGCAATGTGCAGATAAGGATCTCAGACTCTAGCGTCCGCTCACATGTCGCTAAAAGGGAACAGTTAACACCAAAAATTATGATTAATTAAATCTGATATATTCCTAACAAAATTAAATATGTAATAATCAAGGGGCGAAGCTAGTAAAATTAAAAATCTAGAATTGGGGGAACAGGGAGGTGGAGTTTAGTACATGCGTGTCTTATGGAAATGTTTCCAACTAATGATTTTACCCCTAACTACCAGGAATGTTTACCAATCCTATCCCCTGTTAACATCCTCCCAAATTTATTCAAGATTCTCAATAAAAAAATGTTCAACACCCTTCCATTTAAAGCCTGTAACACACTCTGAGGCGTTACAGTATAATAAAATATATTATATATTTTTAATCATATAGAATAGATGTCTGTAGCGCTAACATGTATTCTTCAGCTGTACTTCGAAGTCCCTCGTACCTTCAATACAACATTTCTTCAGTTTGCATCGTACATATATTGCCACCAAACGTTTCATTTTATTGTTTAAATACGTTTCAAGTGAGTCATTTTGACGGCAAAGATACCTTACTTATGTTTTCCTATTTGTCTGCTACATAATTTGCAGCTATACCTTTGAATCACTTCGCCATGCAAAAGATTTGAAAAACCAGTAATATGTACTGTTTCAGTAATCCATATTAATACTTAATTGCTTTTGCCATGTTTCGGGAAACTTTTAGATATGAAAGAAAAATAAGTAAATCAAGAACACGAACAAAATTTCCTCGTGCAGTTCTGGAAAAAAAATGACGGTTTTAAATGTACTTAAGTACATAAAAGTCCGCAGTTCTCCAATATTTATAGTAGATACAACAACCCTAAATATTTCACTAAAAATATTTCAGCATTCGAAAAATTTGATTACAGCGAGCACCTCTCTCGCCTTCTACATATGCATATATATTTTTGATTGGATGTTTAACGACCACCGTTAGCAATTCGATGGGCTATAAGCACTCGTCAGTCCCTAATTTAGGCCACTGACTCCAGGAAAGGGAGAGAGCCAATGTCGTAAGACAAACACAACATCCATGCCTCCCCAAGATTCAGACCTAGGCCCATCTCGGACGAAAGATCAGAAGCCAGCGTTCAGACCACTGGCTATATTCTTCAACAAATATATATTTCTATATTTCTTCAACACCCTTAAAACTTTTTCAGCACACAATTAATATGACATTTCTGGAAAAAACCCTTGCCACTGCTACACTGGTATCCAGATTTTCTTTGATCCTTTATTGCAACTGTGCAAGACATATTTAAATACTTTTATTTACATATTATGCTAACGCAAAAAAACCATGGTGAAGGGGAAACCGTCATTGCACAAATTTTCATTTGTTTCGCTTGCACGCAACAATTCTTCTTATAGTAGGAGGAAATTGACAGTTTTAAAGAGACGTGTGAGGACCGGGTGATGTGCTTATTATATTGGGATTGGGACCTGGGAACTGATGGCCGGACGCAGCTCCTTAGTTTGATAAAAATGGAGTGATGCAATCTCGACTTTATGAAATAGAATTGAAATCGGGGCGACCTTGGATTAACAGATTTCCCTTTAGAAAATTACTTCAAATTGGTGTTAAAACATCTTTCTCGAATATTTAAGGATACCGGTTTTTAAAATTGGGCAAAAACAATCTTTGTAATGTTCTGGTATTTTACATATATGACATCAAGTTTAGTTTTATGTATCATTTATTAGGACCCCGAAAATTCCTGCTCTAATATACACTGACGGAAAAAAAATCCCAACACCAAGAAGGGGTTGTGTAAGATGAACGACAGTTGGTAGGCGGTGAGAGTACATCTGTAAGATGACGTCTATGCGAATTTCGCGCTCGGCGCATACGTGTGGCGCTAGTAGCGCCCCTCGAAACTTGCAAAGCAGGTTTGCTGTAAATACGCTCTGTAACGTTCGTGAGCGTTAGTTATCGTTGAGATTCGACGTAGGGTGTTGATGTTAGTCAAGGATGCCTTTAAGAAGACGAAGAAGCCATTATCAACAGTTCACGGAGTTTGAACGAGGTCGTGTAATAGGGCTACGAGAAGGTGAATTTTCTTTCCGCAATATTGCAGAACGACTTGGCAGGAATGTAGCCACTGTGCATGATTGTTGGCAGGGGTGGTCATGGGAGGGTACTGCCTCAAGAAGACCGGGTTCCGGCCGGCCACGTGGCACTACTGAGAGGGAAGACCGCCGTGTAAGGCGCATGGCTGTGGCGCATCGTACCGCGTCTGCGGCAGCAATTCGAGCTGCAGTTGCCACCACATTGACACAAAGAACTGTTACAAATCGGTTACTTAAAGGACAACTCCGAGCCTGACGCCCTGTAGCGTGCATTCCACTTACTCTAAACCACTGCCGTTTGCGACGTCAGTGGTGTCAAGCTAGAGCTCATTGGAGGACGGAGTGGAGATCTGTTGTGTTTTCTGATGAAAGCCGGTTCTGCCTGGGTGCCAGTGATGGTCGTGTGTTGGTTAGAAAGAGGCCAGGTGAGCGCCTAAAACCAACCTGTCTGCGGCTGAGGCACACTGGACCTACACATGGAGTTATGGTCTGGGGAGCAACTTCCTATGACAGCAGGAGCGAGCACTCTCGTGGTTATCCCACGCACCCTGACGGCACAGTTGTACGTCGGTCTGGTGATTCAACCTGTTGTGCTGCCATTCATGTACAGCATTCCAGGGGGTGTTTTCCAACAGGATAACGCTCACCCGCATACCGCTGTTGTAACCCAACATGCTCTACAGAGTGTCGACATGTTGCCGTGGCCTGCTAAATCACCAGATCTTTCACCAATCGAGCACGTATGGGACATCATTGGACGACAACTTCAGCGTCACCCTTAACCAGCATTAATCGTATCTGTGTTGACCGACCAAGTGCAACAGGCATGGAACTCCATCCCACAAACTGACATCCAGCACCCCTACGACACAATGCATGAACGTTTGCGTGCTCGCATTCAACATTCTGGCGGTTACACTAGTTATTAATGTACCAGCATTTCACATTTAAAATGGCTCTTCTCGCGCTTACAATAAGCTGTGATCTTGAAACCTTAATCGATTAAATATGTTACCTATACAAATGTATTGCCGCCATTTCATTCCTCTACAGTTATTTTTTCGTGGTGTTGGAATTTCTTTTCCGTCAGTGTATATACTGTATATCCGAAATTTTACAGCAGGAGTTTACTTAATATTCTATAGTATTGTATTTTAGATAATAATCATTAGATTCAGTAATTTCCTCAGTACCCTTACAAGTAACTGACATCTTGCGGACTAGGAATGCCGAAGAAGTCAAGATAACACTTTTTCTAAATTCAAGAAATACATATTTGTCGCATATTATCGTTACAGATCCATGAATTTTGCATACAATGAGATCATTCCTTCCCTCCTTCAGTTGATATGAAGATAGTTGATGTAAAAGAAAGATAGATTGTGTGTTGTGTGTTCTTAAAATAAAATTTTAAGTTATGCAGAATGAGGCACGTATAAATCCAAGATTATTGTGCGTAATTGTATCGTATGGAGTTAACCTAAACTTCGATTATACTGACACATTTTTATTGTGGATATAATATTTATTTTATAATTGGGGATGTTTTCAGCTTTTCAATCTTTTACGCTATCATCATGTGAATGCAATCGTAGATATTCTGTCAAAGCCACACTAAGACAATTGTGAGTCCATTGCTACAAAAAATAGCGAAGCTCCTCCAACCAAAACAAAGTGTTCTACCAATGCACGGGGATGAAGGCGCAAAATAGAAAAATCACTCGATATCTAATAAAAAAGCGCATTTGTTCTATTTAACATTTCCATAAATAAAAAAGCCGGTTGATATTACTCCTATCTAATCACTTCGATTGTGTAATCTGAGATCAATTCGGGTTTTTAAACTTGGTAACTATTTTTGGGATTTTTTTTTAATTTTTGGGAAGCCAATTTTTGAGAATTTTTCCAAGTTAACTTATTTTTATGTTTAAAAACAATCTTGACAGCAATTTTGTTCTGAGGAACCCTTGAAAAGTAAAAGAAGTTTCAAAGTGGTGGATTTATATTTACAATCATCAGTATCAGAATCAAATGCTGAGATTCTTTTTTTTAAAGGTTTAATGACCACCGTGAGCAACTCAATATGGGCTATAAGCAGTCGCCCGTCCTTACTTTAGGGTCACTGGTTAAAGTAAAGGGAGAGAGCCAGTGCCGTAAGAGAAACGCAATATCCATTACTCAACGGGATTCGAACCCGGACCCTTTCTCGGACGAGTGGTCATAAGCCAGCGCTTAGACCACTGCGCCACCGGGGGGGGGCAATGCTGAGATTCAAGGGTCATCATGATGATTGGTCTGGGATCACAAATACGAAATCCGGTGACCAGTTTTCATTAGGAAGAAAAAATAGACAACACCACGTGCCCTAATTTACGTTCATAGAAAGGTAAACAGTCTGGAGCCCCTAACCCCCGTCCTGAAAAAATACAACTGTTAAACACTACACTATTCAATATTTTTCTGAGGCTAAAATATTTTGGCTTAAGTTAAATTTTACCTGAAATATTTAGTGTAGATACCATTACATTTTAAAATAATTTTGCAGAAAAGTACTGTTTAAACTGACAATACTTTGGGCGCTGTCACCCGATGCATCAAATGCTTCCTGGATCGACCTTGGTAATAACTAAAGCTGTAGAATTTAATTAACGATCTACGAGTTTATACCAACCTTAGAAATGCTAATAATAAATTGCGAAAAACACTGATTTTCATTTCGAACTAACCGCAGCAATCTCAGAAAAGATCAACAAAGGGTTGAGTGAAAATAAAAATTCCTGCATTACTGAAATCATTAGATATCGTCTGATAAAATAACACAACAAACCCTGCATGTAATATAGCAATAATAAAAATAATAATAATAATGAACAGATATCCAACTATGATTTGGACATTTCTTAAAAAACTTTCAATAGGAAGATCTGTTACCATATTAGAAGCGTTAAATTCCCGCGAATTTTTACTATTTCCAGTTGCAACTGCTTTCGATTTGAAAAACGTTTAAATTTTAAAAGTTTAAAACATGAGAAAGAAAGGTCAAGAATATGTGGAAAACTCCTACTGCTGCCTCAATATGTAATAGGTTTCAGCGGGCAACATATTTTCTTAAATTTATGGAGATTATTTACAATATATTCAAGCAGGGCATTTTGTAGGGTCCTCTCCCACTTTTGTTTCCCATAAAATTTGTAAAAGGGAATTTCTAATATTTTTCATGGTGAAAAACCATTGCAAATATAAGTACAACTGTTATTAAACAAATACACAATTATAAAATGTGACTTACTTTGTGATGAATATCTCTTACTGCAAGCCAAGCGGAAGGACTCAAAGATCTCTTCAATGTAGACGACGGCAAACCCGAATCACCACTACCAACTTCAAAACTAAAATAACGGGAACTCAGGAACAGATAAGCATTGAGTGTGTGAAATGAAATCGCGATACTTGAGTAGCGAAAACGTATACTGAACACACCTTACTTTGATTGGATGAATAAAGCTACAACGACCAATTGCAATAATCGGGGTAGATACTGTGTTTGCGTTGCCTTGTACAAACCCCGCCTACACCTTTATCCCTGATTAAGGTGGGGGAATTCTTAGAATGTTTTCCTGTTTGCTCTTGACCTTGAATTTTCTTACTATGCAGAATCAATCAAGGCTCATATAAGGGGATTTTTCTGTCTATCTTTCCTATTGAGTTCACTTATTCAAATCTCCTAGCTTCCTATTTCTCTGGGGACAGACACTCCCTTTCAAAAACGTCTTCAAGCATAGCGTAACCGGTTCTGTCAGGTCGGAGCGGACAGCTTGACAAAATTGGAATGGTTTCCCGAAACCATACGTTAATTTTTTTTGAAGGTTTAACGAATACCGTGAGCAGCTCAATGGGCTATAAGCAGTCACCCGTCCCTAATTTAGGGTCACTGGTTCCAGGGAAGGGAGAGAGCCAGTGCCGTAAGACAAACACAACATCCATGCCTCACCTGGATTCGAACCCGGACACCTTTCGGACAAACAATCAGAGGCCATCGCTTAGACCACTGCGCTACCGCGGTGGCACGTTAAATTTAAATTAAACTTTCAGATTTGAAGTACGAAGGCACGTTTTTCCCAGTTTACGACACAGAGCTTCTTGCCTTTTCCTCTTTTTATTTCTTTCTCTTCTTTTCTACGTCAGATGAATTGTTTGCATCGTACTACGCCAAACACACACATAAGCACCTCATGAAAGGTCACAAATCCCTTTGGAGTTCACAGGCAGACAACATGGGTAAAAGGAGGAATGGGTAACAAGCTGTGGAAAAATGGGGTAAGATGCTTGAAATTTCTCATGAGAAGTGTCACGAGCTCGAAATGCATTTCACCGCAGAAATTCCTTGGTGACACTCCCGTTCTAAGCTGGAAGGAAGCTAATCTGGGGCTAACACTGTTGTTGTGCCTGGTGAAATGTTCATTGAAATTTTCTTTTGTAGAGGTTTAGCCCGATATTTATGCTTCAATGTGAAGAGAAATCCATGAGATACGGCTCTCCACTCATCCATAACTCCAGAATATTTTTTAGAGAATTAGGCGTGTTTATTGTTTGTGTAAGTGTTTCTGTTTGCCACTGCGATATTACCACTTGTTTGAGTTTATGAAAAGAAATTACCAATGTCACTTGTTTGAGTTTATGGAATGAAATTAACAATCTCATCGGATTGTCATCTTCAAAATTTGTATTATATGGCGTAATTCCGTATTTCTTTCATGAGTCACTTGTTTGAGTTTATGGAATGAAATTAACAATGTCACTTACGCGGCGCCGTAGCTATCAGGGACTACAGCTGGTTCATCCCTTTTGCAAGACAAACACTTCTCTCCTTCCTCCCTTCTCGGAAAATAGACGTTGCTGCAAATTCTCTAAACCTTTTTTTGTGTGGTTCATAAAACTTTTTTTGTATTTCACTAAAAGCCTGAATAGCTATCTTTATTTCTTCGTGTATTGCACGTTTAAAAAACGGCACAATTGAAATAATACAGCTAGCAGTACGGATAACTCTAAAAAAATATTTCAGGAAGTGAATTAGTAGAAACACGCGTCAACGGACTTGTTGTTGTTAATGGTCAGGAAAAAAAGAGTATATATAAAACAATATTACTAACACACACACACTTATGGATTGAAACGCGGAGGAGGAAGCCTAGTCGAGCTTCCGGATGAAACACTGCCGTTTACTGTAGGAATGGATTATTAGATGCACAGCTGCTGTTAAATGACTTCTACGTGATTAATTGCACACAGCATATGCTCGCTTTGGGAACGTTTTAGCTAAATTTATTCCTCTTGACGTTTTAAAACGGTACCGAAGGGAAATCTTTGTATGAGAGGGAGACAGGGGAAAAGCTTTGCAGAGAGAGAGAAAGGTTTCTCCTTACGAGAATAGGAAAAATGTTTTTTTGCGGAAATATGAGGACTTTTCGGTTTTGATTAGCGAATCGATGTTTTGCTGTTAACCACAGTAAAAAGATGCAACCTCCAAGAACAAGCGACAGAGAGTGAGCAAATAAAGGTTCAGAAAAAGGAAAAGATATACGGCATCAGTAACTGATCGATGGTATTGCGTGGTTCAAATAAATGGAACCAGAATAGTAAACCAAAGATTATCAATTGTTTTTGTTTTCATTAAGAATGGGATTTATCATTCCTCAGTAATATTGACCCTGTAACGCCGCAGCTGAACAAATTACGATAATGCGATTTAGTTTTTAATATTTCACGAGTGTTCAGTTTTATTTCTCCTTCTTGTTCTCATATTTGGAATTACATTTGTTTTTATCGTTTCGGCATAGAGAACGTGTTCGTTAGTAAAGTAAATTAACAAAGGAAATGAAAATATGAAGCAAAACCTACATTTGTATTCATGGATTACTATAGTTTGCCACTGAACACAGAGGCTTCAAATCAGATTTGAGCCCTCATTGTTCTGAGATCTACACTCCAAATCCCCCTAAGAGTGTACTTTGTAAAATGTAGTAAAGCCTGATCGTGGAATCATGGCGAAATGAGAGAATGGAATCAATCCGCGTCGCATTGCCTTCCTGATGTATTATTTCTGTGAAACAATAACTCCCGCATTGATCCCCCCTCTCCTAGTCATAACTACGCTGAGCATTGAAATTTATCTTCTCAACATAGAAAACTGAACGAGCCTTACACGGGGATCCTTTTCTAGATAAGTAGTAGGGATAATATAGAATGGAGCTTTTATAGTGTCAATTATATACAGCGAATATTTCTTTTCACTGCTGCTTAAGTATAAGTGCCTTCCCATCCTTGAGTTTCTCTGATTGTCAATTTATTGTTTCTCTCTAGCGATATTGGATGACGTCTTTCATCTCTTTCCTCTTCTCAATTTACGAACCTCTCCCAGCTGGATAGTCAGCGGCTAAAATTGCGTATTTTTATATTGAGAAATTTCTCGTATTAAATTGATTTCCAGAAACACTTTTCATTTTGAAATAATTTATTTTCTTTTCGGCCGCTGGCTGTCCATGTCTGGTTGCATAGTATAAAAAATATTGCTGGTATTTTAGCGTTGGAAATGAGGCAACTTTACATATTAATAAGCACAAAATCCATCATTTGTGCTATAAAATACGATGTAGAATGTTCCTGCGCAATGAATGCATAAGACAACGCTTGTTGATGCATACATACTTCGCACCGTAAATGCTCATTTGCAGCACTAAATCACGTTTCACCTCATTAATAGAGCGCACGGATATTTCCTCTGTTATTATCTGAAAAGGAAGTATAAAGCCTATAGTTTTTTTAAAATAAAGTGAAGAATAATGATAAAAATGGAAACATAATTTTCCTTATTAGTTATGTTTAAAAATGGAAAATCTTAGCGTAAAAAAGTAGTATTGCTTTTACTTTAAAGTGCTTAAACTGTTAGTCTTTAGTTTTTGTGTTCGTAGTAATATTTAAATGCCTTTGATGTTCAACGCTATTTTCAGCCCATTTGGGTCATTTTTTTTAATATTAAATATTTATAAAGTAACCATGCTTATTCCTCTTTAAACCGGAATTAATTATATCGGAGAACTCATGAGATGCAGATAAGATGCTATAGTGAACCATAATTATTGCTCAGAAACGTTTGATAACTTGAAACTTAGAAAACATTTTATTTTAAAAATAAAATGAATTGCATTATAATTTCATGGCAGATATTCTTAATACTTCGTATTTAACTACAGATATCTGTCGAATGCCATTCCTTTCTGATTCTTTTCAGCTGGAAGACTGAAATGTATAAAAAACAAAGAAAAGAAAGAAAATGAACAAAAGGATGTTGGTCGTGCATTATCAAGGAAAGAGATGTGTTATTCAGAATATCCTACTGGGCAGCTCAACTGCTGCAGTGTAGGAATGATTTTCGAAGTATATCAAAAATCAACTTTTGATTACAACAATTTTGGGTAACTTCTGTCCCTTACAAATCTAAATGTTTTAGAACCTTCGTCATGAAATACTCAGCGCACGATAAAATCTTCTGAGTATTAAGCAAAACCTGATATAGTTATTAAGCAAAACCTCCGCGGAAAATCATTTTGACAGTGAACTGAAAAATGGACTGTTTCTTTGGACGTTTTCATTACAAAGATAAAGGGGTCGAACAGAATAATGTGAACACCTAGGAAAAGAAGGTTTTACGTTCCTAGTAGGATGCAGGGTCACGTTTCGCATTCAATACCAGCTGAATCCTCCTTGGATTGGACGCATACAAATCCTGGATGGTGGTTAGTGGGATGTTACATCATTCTTCATGTAGAGACTGCTCCAAGTCCTTGAAAGATTCGCGAGGAGGATAATGAGCTCTTACTCTGTTTTCCAACACAGACAACAGTAGCTGGATGATGTTTAAGACACTGGTGATTGGGGAGGTCAAGGAAGGTTTGAAAGTTCGTCCTCATGTTCCTCAAACCGTGATTAGACATTCTGAGCTCTGTGAATTGGTGTGTTATCAATTTGATAGATGGCATCCCCTGCAGGAAACAATTCCTGAGCTATTGGGGGGGGGGGTTGGTAAAAATGGTTTCATTAGCCCTGCTAGTCATGCGTCCTTTCGAGGTGATCAGGGGACCTGCTGAAAACCATGATATGACTGCTCAGGGTATGACAGACCATGGTGCACTGTTAGACAGACGATGGTGACAGACCATTAGACAGACTGTACGACAGTGCACTGTTAGGAGCAGACAGTATGTGTTGTACGCTTCAGACGGTGTTCTCCACACGTAAACACGTCCTGCGGTGGAAAACAGTTTGAATGTGGATATAGGAGAGAAAATTACACGCCTGCATGCATCGACAGTCCACGCTGTATGCGCCTGGCACCACTGCCGTCGCCGTTGTGCATTCACTCGGGTCACCGAAGGTTTTGCAATAACAGTTCCGTTATAAATATATTGCTTATACAGTTCCCTGTACACTGTTTTCGTTGGTGCTAAGATCTGGAGATGCCGATTGGGTCCGCATTAATTTTTGGCGCCATGATCTTCTTCTTACGGGTAACAATTCTTTTTAATGTTTTCCTGTCTCTATCAGTCAGGGTCGTTTTCTAGCAGCTCCTGTAGTTTGCAGAGGTTGTTTTGTCACGAGCACGGTATGCTGTCGTGGCGCTAGACACAGTAGCTCTCGATATACCCATTACACTGGCGACTGCTGATAGGGAGGCACCATCTAGCCGGCCACCTACAATTGACCCTTTTTCGAAGTCCATTAGGTCGCTCATTTTGTCATCACCCTGAAAGACATTTTGCAGCAAGACACTTTAAATGCACTTAAATAAGATCTTGAGGATCTGAACGAAGCTATTACAACGGAAATGGGGTGGATACCTTTGTGTATTACGATGTACATAGCTGTCTTAAAAGTTAGGTCTCCGAGCATGGTGTTCAGATTATTCCATTCAACTCTTGAATGCAAACAAGCACTGCAAAAGAAAAAAGAAGTAAATAAGAAAACATTACAAATATGAGTTGTTGAAATATTATTCTTAGTTTCCTCGCTAGGCTAGAATTCGTAATTAAAATAATTTTAAGAAATTTCTTGCAAGTAAACTGAAGCCCAAAATTGAGAATTTTGTATTCTCCTTTCGGTTCTATAATTTCGGCGCTAGTTCAATTAACGTTACTGAATGCTTTGAAAGTTCAGTTAACGTTACTGAATGCTTTGAAAGTATAAGCAGTTGATCTTCAGACACATTTAGGGTACTATTTAGGATCTCTCTTATCTTCTATCATTTGTTGTATTTTTCAAGTTTTATTAAATTTCGTAACAGGGAATTCCTCATTTTTCGACATACAGATTGCCATATCTAGAGAGCGGGAGCCAAATGATCAAAACATTACCAGAGATAGAATGCAACGTGAATAATATATATTGTAATTCCAAAGCAGTTCACCAGTTTGGTACACTACAAGATAGGATCCCGTTACAGCAGTCAATAACTATTTTACCACCATGTGGGCAAAGGAATCAGATACATGGACCGCCCGGAGCGGTAGAACACTTAAATACATTGGTGTCCAAAATTAAAGCGAGAAAGGCATTCGCAGGTATAAAAAAGAAAACACGTGACAATAGGAACAGACGTCTAGCATGTAAAGATACAGAAATGTAAAGGGAATAAACATTTATAACAACAGACAAATGTGTACACATTTTGGGTACCCATGGAACAATCCGCAAATGTTGCCAAGGTGAAATGCAAGAATGTAACCTAAAATGTTTCAATGAGGAATGTGATCACCTTATTCGGACATAAAAGTTACACAGCTATGATAAACATTCATTACTAGGTTGTTGATGAATTCTGAAGCAAAAATAATTTCATTCCTGGATGAGGGCGGTGAAGTAGCACGGAAAGAGTTCTGAAAGATGGCTTACGAGTTACTAGATGTCGTCTCAGGTCATGCCAGGCATGCTCAATACGGTTCCAATCCGGAGAACTACCTGCCCAGTACGCACACTAAATGTTCTTTTTCGGCAGAAAGTCGTCGACAAGTTCAGCCCTATGCGCGAGATCGTTGTCACACACCAAATGGAACTGTAAGACAACAACTCACTAAAACATTCGGATATAGGGCTGTACGATTTCGGGCATATAGGTCTCAGCATTTGCATTGGCTCAAGCGAACACGTGGAGTAGTATTCGGTCGTTGATTAAAACGACACCTGCACGAGCAGATCTCTAGTTCCGAAGGAGTCTCGTGCGCAGTTAATTGCGGGATCATTACAAGTTTCGCCTTCGCTCCAGATCAAATGCTTTCGAGAATCAATTTATAGATTGAATCTCGGTTCGTTTTGAAACACAACGCCGGCTCATTCGGCTTGGCTTTAAGAACATATGGCCTGCACCAGCGTATGCGAGATCTCCTGCTAAATGCAATTAGAGGGACACAATCCGTGGGTTTCCTGGCATAAAGATGAATTGCAAAAGCCTTTAAGATATCGTTTACTTTGATAACTTAGTATCAGGAGCAGCACGTAGCTCCGAAGCCAATCACCGGGTCACATGCACATGATACCTATGACTCCGTGCAGTTAGTAGAAAAACATATTTCCTACTTCGACTAATTTGCTTCGATGTAATGCCAACGGACAAAGTTTTGCTCTCGCATTGGATTTCTGTTGCTTTTGATAGAATACTTTTCCCCTGGGGTTCACCGCTTTCAGTATAGTCTACGGGACACACGGCAATACACCCCAACGTAAAACGACAATTTCATGGCAATTAACTACAATTAGCGAAAGAGAGGGGCGTACAGGAATAAGTCGAACGAGACAGATCTGAACTTAGAAAGTCAGGGGAAGGTATTGCATGAAAAACTGTGTTTGGCTTACAGATCGTTTGGCACGTAGGGACGTAGGTTTAGTTTAATACGTTACGGGATAAACAAATTGTCTTTTCAGTATAACAGTTTTCTTTCATACGCATGGTGCAGCACAGAAAAAATTTGAATTTATTTTTGAGAATTAGCATGGCGCCTACCGGCCCAGAGTACAGCTGCCCAGTCCGCGCCTGCTGCCGCCTCCGGAACCTGGCCCCCGGGTTCCTCGCATCTGTTGATCCCCCGCCTGGAGCGTCCCAGCTGTAAAATACATATAACTCTGCGTTTTGCAAAAACTAAAGATAAGATGCCGATCCTTAAACTTAACCACTTCTTGTGACCGCAGGTACGAAAATCTTGAACTTCGCTTAAACCCTAATTGGAGGAAGAAGCTTCACGTGATTGTCTGTATTCTGAGTGTTTTATTGAATGGTTGCTCATCAGTTCGTAGTTGACTGGAGAACAGAGAACGTACTTGTTGAAACCTTTGTTGTGCGTTGTCAAGTGATAATAGTGGAAATATATCCTACTAAATATTTTGGAAAGAGAAAGTGCATTGTTTTCCGAAGGCACTACGCAGATGAAGAATGCAACATAAATAGTTAACTCACAAAAGAAAATGATTTGCTGAAATGGAAAGGGTATTTATTTTGCAATAACAGAGTGCGAGGTGATTTACGGTATTGTCACTGTATTGAAAGAAATTATGGAAATTGTACTGGCTTTGCTAGTACTATTCTTATTGGAGATGAACTCAGGATGCGCAATGAGAAACCACATAATCATGCTCCAAGACCGGAGAAAAGTGATGTTGCTGTTGCAAGAGCGCAAATAAAAGAACGAGCGAGAAATACGGACGAAGTCCCCGCACAAATTATTCAAACCGTGACAACGTCAATGGCTACAGTAAATGCACCTTACATGCCTAATATGGATGCACTAAGGAAAGTTGTAAAACAAATACGAAGAGAAGACATGCCTGCGGAGACTACGACTTCAGAACGAATCGATGCCCCAATAAATTTACAGGAGGAGATGGTGCAAAATTTCTTGGCAGAGGTAGCGCATTTAGACATTAAAGAATTATTTTATTTTTAACAGAAAATAATTAACGAAAGCTTAAAGAAGCACCCCTCTGGATTATGGATGGGACATTTGAAACTTGTCCAACCCTTTTTAGGCAATTATGTTCAATTCATTCTATAGTTAAAACAAATCCAGAGATGCACAGACTTGTCCCACTAGTTTATGGGTTACTTTCCAGCAAGTATAAATAATATAATACTATTATACAGTATTTTTGTAGGATTTACAAGACCATTCATCCGACTATGATATTCAGCTTGCACCACAATATACCCATAACAATAGATTTTGAAATAGCTACCATTGTAATGCTGCTAAAAAGGAATTTAAAAGCAGCACACACAAATGTTGTTGGTTTCATCTCGAAAAAAATGTGCTGAGGAATATCCATCCTCTGGCACAGCCTTGGAATATAAGGAAAACAGTGAGTTTGCTCTCAAAGTCAGACATTTGCAAGCACTCGCATTTTTTTCATCAGATGAAGTTCCAGCTGCTTTCGAAGAAGTGAAATCAATTTTACTAGAATATGCAGATTCTGTAGTTCAGTGGTTTGAGGAAAATTATGTTCTTGGAAAATTTCGTGGAAGCAGAAGAAACAATCCGAGCAGAAGCCCTCCGCTGTTCCCGCCAACCATTTTGTCAGTAAGTGAAAACAATTTATTTGGCTTTCCCAGAAAACAAAACGAACTTGAAAGATTAGACAGACGCTGAAATAAAATTCTGTGAGAGAAAAAACTGTGACTGTACGAAATATTCAGTAAAATTGCGAAAGAGCAGAGAACACCTATGGCTAAAATCGAAAGAGTGATAGCACAGATTCCAACAAATCCACCCAGAAGAGAAACGCTGGCAAGATAAAAAGGAATTCGAAATTCTTTGGCGCACAGAGACAATGTTAACATGCTAGACTTTTTAAGACGAATTTCATATAATTCTACCCTTTACTAAAATGTGCTGCTATTTCTCACTAATTGAATTATACCTTTTACTAACTTGTATTTGAATTTTTCAAGAAGGTAATTCCGCCGAAGACGCAAGAATGCAAAACACAACGATAAATTAAAAAAGACAAAATTTTCAAAATAGCATGTCAAAAACATAAAATGTCAAAAAGTAATCCAAAATGTGAAACAAATAAAAATTCAAAATGCAATCACAAGTCACAAGCATTACAAAAATGCGAAACGCTATGTAACAAGTACAACACAAAGTAAAACAAATGCCAAAAAAATGCATACGCTTTGTAAAATGTACAAAATAAAATAAATGCCATATTCATAAAGATTTCATGACAAGTCAAGTTAAAAATGGGCTTTTACTTAGACTTCAAATAATAATTATTATCCTCTACATCTTTTTAAGTCTTTAATGAGTGCAACATCATTAACCTGACTTGTCATCAAACATTATCAATATGACCATAGCATACAATCACTTAAAAGACTTGTTAATAGATGAATTGAGGAATCACCAAGTTCAGCGGGTGAAAGTTAATGGCTGTTTATAGATTTGTACTCGAGTAAATGCGCAACACAATAAACTTGACTTTCTCTGAAAATTTTATGTATATGAGCACGGTTGATTGAAAACTGATAAAAAGGCTTAAGGCCTGTTTATTAATTTTTGTGCCTCAGTCAAAACGCAGTGCCATAACCTTGGCATATTATCGAAACCTTATGAATACGTTGGACTAAAAATTCCTAAAAAAAGTTTACGCCTAAGGTCTTGTAACTAAAGTTTTGTGACAGGGTAAAACTACAACATTAATAACTTGACATGTTATGTTAACGTTGTGAATATGAGCACGGCGGATTAAAATTTCAACAAATAGCCTTTGGGATTAATGTGTTGTAGCTGAATAAAAATGTAACATTATCTTTATTTTCTATATAAACCAAACTACGTGCTGAAATGGCCCAACTATATATACGTATGCCTTAACCATATACCGAAGCGCTGACAAGGTGAAAACAAAAGGGCAATTTTGTACGGTCCCCTAACATTTTGGGTCCAGCCTACATGGAAGTGGACACGTTGATATCAAAAACATACTTTTTGTACGGTCCATAACAAATAGCAATGGACACGTCGCAATCTTTTTTTTTTTTTTTTTTTTTTGGGGGGGGGGGTTTAACGACCACCGTGATCAATTCAGTGGACTATAAGCAGTCGGACGTTCCCAATTTTGGGCCACTGGTTCCTGGGAAGGGGGACAGCCAGTGCCAGAAGTCAATCACAACGTCCATGATTCACCGGGATTTGAACCAGGATCCTTCTCGACAAGTTGTCAGAAGCCAACTCCTAGATCACTCCGCCGCCGTAGCGGCACACGTTAAAATGTATTTTTCATACGGGCTCGAACGCTCTTATGGACATACTAGATTTAACTGGTGGAAAATAAATCATTAATATAATTTGTACTAGCAGGGATACCAGTTATTTTGCCAGGTACATATTACTATTTGTGGAGTCACCAAGTTCAGCAGGTTAAAATTAATGAATGAAAAAGATATTCCTGCAATTTTCCAGTAAATTTATTTTAAATTTTTTGATTTAGTTAATTTAATTTTGCGAAAGAAAAAGGAATGGGAATACCTACCTTCTAGGATACAGCTATAGAACTGCCGTATATCTGGCGTGTGATTCTGTGAATCCCGCGACACAGAAATGCAATGTACCTATGTGATGTCGCATGCGTATGACTTCACATTGGCATTGATCATTTTTTCTTAGCGTTTTGAATTTTGATTATCTGAAACTCTCTATTTACATTACATTATATTTCTTTCTGATAAGCCGCTCGTTGGTAGTGAAAGCTAAAATATATTGATTTGTGTTTTTAATACACCATTAAATGCATATTTTTGCACTTTATTGTTATCTACAGTCCCTAACTTAGACCGTAGTTTGGTTAGTTGGTTGGTTGATGGTTTATGGTGCAAGGCCCTCAAAGGGCCAAAGAGAGCCTTAGAACGTAGATAGGGTATTCTTAAGAGTAAAAAACGGAACTTTTTACGAAAATTTTGCACACCAGATCTGGTGGTTCTGAATTGAAAAATACACCAGATCTGGTGGTTCTGAATTGAAAACTGTAGTTTTTAAGAGAATTTTCTATGTGGGGGCTCTGACCCCGGGCCTTGACCCGTTCCAAAAGCGGTCTACCGTCGAAGTTAGAATACCATGAGATAGTATACCAAATATGGTAGTTCTAAATTGAAAACTGTAGATTTTACGAAATGTTTATGTGGAAGGGGGGGGGGGCTCCAACCCCTTCCAAAAACCGTCTAACGTCTAAGTTAGAATTTCATGATATCACATTTGATGGTTCTGAACTGAAAACGTAGACGCTTCCTTGCACGGTTAACCACTCGCCTCCAAATGGAGCACTTTCGTGCTGCCTCAACAAACACCGATAGAGTTTTTCAATCCACCTGGGCCCAATCGGCTGGGTGGTCCCATATCCACAATTTGCAGTTACATCTCAACCTATAAGTGGTATTTTTGTTGTCGCCCACGTTCACTGTAACAAATCATGTTTTTACGTATTAATTTTGGTGCTTCGCTATTTGTGATTATTCTGTTTTAGGTGCCATTGAAGATAGCTCACCATGTTTCCCATGTTCTCTTCGATAATGTTGGGTTTTATGTTGCTGTATATAATTCTTCCTTCTGCAAAGTTTACTGCCCACGCAATGTCCCCTTCATTATGTTGAATATATTTTTAAAATATTAGTCACTGTGTGTATACTATAATGTAACAAGATGCCCTTTTGAGCACATTTAGCGTTATTTCCACTTGTCGCTGAATACTTCTGTACATATGTTGTAAATTTTGAATGTAACATCACTGTTACATTTCTGTGAATTAGTACCTTGTGCATGTTTAATCTTTAGTATAGTCGTAATGCTTAATTGGAATTTGTGCATAGTATAGAATCATGTCTTGCCCTGTCTACAATACTGTAGGTAAACATTTTCGTTTGTATCGCTCGTGCTTTATTGTCTGCCTCTCCTTCGCCCTACGTGGCGGAATAATTTTTTTTTTTATGATTTTAACAATATTTTGTTTTACGTTTCACTGGAACTTTCCAGCTGATGTATATACCACTGTATTTATTGGCAGAATTCCATTGTCATGTACATAGAAATGTTATTTTACTAAAGAATAAAGACAATTTTGAAATGTAGATTTTACGAAATTTTTTATGAAGGGGCTCTGACCCTCCGGGCCTCGACCCGTTCCGAAAACGGTCTACCGTATAAGTTAGAGTACCATGAGATAGTATACCAAATTTGGTGGCTCTAAATTAAAAACTGTAGATTTTACGAAATTTTTATGAGGGGGGGGGGCACCGACCCACAGAGCTCCAACCCCTTCCAAAAACCATCTAGCATCTAAGTTAGAGTTTCATGATACCAAATTTGATGGTTCTGAAACAAAAACTAGATTTTACGAAAATCTTGTATGTATGTGGCGGGGGAAGGCTCCGACCCCCGGGCCTTGACCCGTTCCAAAGACCGTCGACCGTCTAAGTTAGAGTACCATGAGATAGTATACCAAATTTGGTGGTTCTAAATTGAAAACTAGATTTTGCGATTTTTTTATGAAGGGGGCATTCCCCCCCCCCCGAATTCAACCCCTTCCAAAAACCATCTAACGTCTAAGTTTGAGTTTCATGATACCATACTTAATGGTTGTTAATTGAAAATTGTAGATTTTACAAAAAATTATGGGGGGCTCTGACCCCAGGGCCTAGACCCGTTCCAAAAACGGTCTACGGTCTAAGTTAGAGTAAAATGAGATAGTATACCAAATTTGGTGGTTCTAAATTGAAAACTGTAGATTTTACGCGGCATTTTTATGGGAGGGGCTCTTACCCCGGGCTCCAACCCCTTCTAAAAACCGTCTAGCGTCTAAGTTAGATTAACATGAGATACTATACCAGATTTGGTGGTTCTGAATTGAAAACTGTAGTTTTTAAGAAAATTTTGTATGTGGGGGCTCTGACCCCCGGGCCTTGACCCGTTCCATAAACGGTCTGCCATCTAAGTTAGAGTACCATAAGATAGTATACCAAATTTGGTGGTTCTAAGATGTAAACTGTAGATTTTACGAAATTTTTTATAAGGGGCTTCGACCCCGCGGGCTCCAACTCCTTCCAAAAACCGTCTAGCGTATCAGTTAGAGTTTCATGATACCAAATTTGATGGTTCTGAAATGAAAGCTAGATTTTACAAAAAATTTCTATGTATGTGGGGGTGGGGGTGGGGGCTCTGACTTCCCGGGCCTTGACCCGTTCCAAAAACCGACAACCGTCTAAGTTAGAGTACCATGAGATAGGATACCTGATTTGGTGGTTCTGAATTGAAAACTGTAGATCTTACGAATATTTTTTGTATGGGGGCTCTGACCAACCGGGCCTCTGACCCGTTCCAAAAACCGTCTACCGTCTGAGTTAGAGTACCATGAGATAATATACCAAATTTGGTAGTTCTAAATTGGAAACTAGATTTTACGGCAATTCTGTAGGAGGGATGGGGGGGGGGCGTTGATCCCCCACTCCTCCAACCCCTTCCCAAAACCGTCTATAGTCTAAGTTAGAACACCATGAGATAGTATACCAGATTTGGTGGTTCTGACTCCCCGGGCCTTGACCCGTTCCAAAAACCGACAACCGTCTAAGTTAGAGTACCATGAGATAGGATACCTGATTTGGTGGTTCTGAATTGAAAACTGTAGATCTTACGAATATTTTTTGTATGGGGGCTCTGACCAACCGGGCCTCTGACCCGTTCCAAAAACCGTCTACCGTCTGAGTTAGAGTACCATGAGATAATATACCAAATTTGGTAGTTCTAAATTGGAAACTATATTTTACGGCAATTCTGTAGGAGGGATGGGGGGGGGGGGCGTTGATCCCCCACTCCTCCAACCCCTTCCAAAAACCGTCTGTAGTCTAAGTTAGAACACCATGATATAGTATACCAGATTTGGTGGTTCTGAATTGAAAACTGTAGATTTTACGAAAATTTTGCATATGGGGGAGCTCTGACCAACCGGGCCCTGCACCGTTCCAAAAACCGTCTACCGTCTAATATTTTTAGTGCCAAAGAAAAACGTAATATTCCTATCCTGTCTGCGTGTCCAAACTTTATAAATTTGATCATGGAGCAAGACGTTCGACACCGTACGTTTTCCTGCATTCGTTTTGTATGTAACCAAAATGTGTAAACGCGACGAATTGACGTAGTCGACGAATTTGTCCGCGATGAATTGACGTAGGCGACGAATTGACGCAGTCGACGAATTGACGTAGAACCGCAGTAATCTTCTGAACAAATGCCGGAGAAATAGTCAATAGTGTTCCCATAGTACGTGAGCATGATATATCAACCACGGACATTCACGTGAGCGGAACGATTAATAGATCCAAGGTAACAACATGCTTTTTAAGTTGTTTGAGCGTTGTCTGTCACTGCTCTAAGATTTGAGAATAAATCCCAGACGAAGCCTTCCAGTGCAGTGCAAAAGCTCGGGAACCATTGAGTGTTGTATTTACGGCATTAAAAATTTTTTTAGACATGTGAATCGTATGCTGTATTATAAAAGGGCGTAGAATTTTTGCTAATTTGTTTGCAGTTGTCCAACAAAGTTATTGATGTCGTTTTAACCGCACTGACCTGTTGAATTGTATTCATCGAACAGTAAAAATATTTTTTAACTCCTTGTGCTCGTAACCCGGCATTCTCTATTTTTCAAATTTTGGCAAATACTATAAGTTATTATTTGTTTCCCTGTCCATAATTAATACATACCCCATGACAGCTGCAGGGTATGGTTCAGGAAATTGCTGACAAGAGTAAAGAAGTGAGGTTAAAATTGAACTTTCAGAAGACAAAGGGGTGTACAATGCTTTTACAATAAATGAGGATTTATCGATTGATGGAGAACAGCTGGAGATAACCAATACCTATATTTATCTTGGACAGCTGATATCAAGTGAAGGTCACATTGATGAAGAAATTAATCGACGTACAAAACTTGCATGGAGAGCTTTCGGAAGAAACTATAATTTTCAAGGGCAATATGCCATTATGCCTTAAAAGATAAGTGTTTGATCAATGCATCCTTTTAGTGCTTACGTAGGGTGCAGAGACGTGGACCTTAACTCAAAGAGACATAAAAAACTACAGACAACTGGAAGAAGCATGGAAAGGTGTATACTTGGAGTAACCAGGAGAGATAAGAAGAGGAACTCGTGGAACAGAAAAATGACAAGAGTTAAAGACATCATGATTAGAATAAAATCTCTGACATGGCAATGGGCTGAACATATTGCCATAAGGACAGACCATCGGTGGACAGCCAAAATTTTGGACTGGATTCCAAGGGACAGTAAAAGACCCAGAAGAAGACCACATGGGAAATGGGTGGATGAAATTCGAAAGTATGCAGGAGTAACATGGAGGAGACTGGCACAAGACAGACCTTCGACCAGCAGTGGATTGATAATGGTTGACAATGATGATGAATTAGTACATTGTCATTTTGTGTATTTTTTTTTCAAATATTACCAAATCTAAAACTTCGTAAGTTAAGTAAACTGATTTAGGGAACGAATTTTTTAATTGGTGGTCTAACGACCACTTTGAGCAACTGGATGGACTATTAGTTGTCGCTTGTCTTTAATTTAGGGTCACTGATTCCAGAGAAGAGAAAACTAGTGCCGTAAGGCAAACAAAACATTCATGCCTCACCGGGGTATTTGCCCGAACCCATCGAGAGCGAATGGTCCGAAGCCAGTGCTTAGACTTTTATTCATCTTTTTATTCGCCACCAGGGCGGCGAAATGAAAGATGAATAAGTAATATTCTGATTGATCCAGTACGTTATATTTTAAAACCGAAGTGCATCTTTGATGAGTACCGCGTGTGGCTCGAGGATCGCAATTACGTAATATGTAGATATTATCCTGTTGTGCAACGAGATAGAAGTACGTAGAGCGCTTACGTCAGGGAACGGGTGAAGCCACCGGAAACAAATAGCAGCCATGTTTGATGAGGAACAGAACGATTTCTGTTCCGTGTTAAGAAAGGGAGTTTTCGTAATATATGGTTTGATGTTAAATAAGGATATAACTCAGAAATGTTGTTATAAACACCTAGGGGTGAGACTAAAACTTTAACGTATCAAATAACGCTTTTCATTGTTAGTTGGCGGCAATAGTGTTTTAAAAAGAAAATGATATTTAAATGGATGCAGCTTGCTCTCGTTGAATAAAATCTCATGCCGTAATTTTTTGACATTTCACAAATCTTTTGGAACCAATTTTCAGTGAAATATAAGTCAGCGGTAATAGAGTAAATGAAAAAAAAAACATAAATAAAAAATACAGTTGCAGTCAATCCGCAATTTCGGTAAAAATCTTAGATATTCGTGGGTCATCACTATGAGAATGCTGAATCATCCCACAGCTTATCACTCCAAACACATAGACGCCAAATATTTTATGAGAGTTTTAAATGAAAAAAAAAAAGTTCGAAGAAAAACGGAAAACAAACAATGAGTTTACACAGCCAAGAGGTACCAATATTAAAATACTTTTACCAACTGCCCCTCTGTTATATAATCAGAAGAAAACTACTACTTAACTGGTTTTTATTTAATAAAAATTAAAAGTCCTTAGCACTGGGCATGTTTCTAATCTGTTTGTTAGCCTTAGCATTCGACAACACAGATCTGTAAGCCTTATTTGTGGGTAGGCAATGCAATTGTGGTAACTTGACCATAATAAAGGTATCTCATAGTACATACACTAAATACTTCACACAATATAATTCTCTCTCTCTCTATGTATATATAAGACCCAGAAGATGACCCCATGGGAGATGAATGGATGAAATTCGAAATCATGCAGGAGTGACACGGAGGAGACAGGCTCAAGACAGACAACTGTGGAAGAAAATTGGGGAGGCCTTCATCCAGCAGTGGATTGATAATGGTTGATGTTATACATATATCAGTAAAAACAAGTAAAGCACACTCATGTAGTAATTAGACCACATCAACACTGCACCTGGCTGCAGGAATTAGACGTAGTAGAAATAAACATAGAATTAACCAGAAGTAACCCACTTTCATGGTTCTAGACAAAAATGACATAGAATAAAACAACTCAGGAACCCGAAACCACTCTTTAGGGAAAGACATCTGGAGCCCCAAAGTTCAATCATAGCTTAAGTGTTACCGAAAAAACCCAGAAGACCCCATGGGAGATGGGTGGATGAAATTCGAAAGCATGTCGGAGTAACATGGAGGAGATAGGCTCAAGACATACAGTTGCGGAAGAAACTTGTGGAGACCCTCATCCAGTAGTGGATTGATAATGGTTGACAATGATGATAATGATATATATATATATATATATTGTAATGGGATGTAAGGTCAGGTGATGCGTAACATCACAGCCTCTCCTTGACAAATGTCAACCCCGCCTTCTCGTGGTGCATCCTGTTCCCACTAAAGGGGCTCTGACGACCGCCAATAGCGGTATAACTATACCATCGGGATTAGAGGAAATTCTATCCCACACTCACCAACCCGCTTGGCCAGCGTGGTGAGTTATGGCCAAACCCCTCCAAAATGATTCCACAACTTAAATCTTGGCCCTCAGTCTCCGGCAGCTGGAATGTACCTGGCCAAGGCAGCGGCCAGTGCGACATGAAGGCAGAGGGTGCTAAGAATCCCCGGAGGACCGGACTAGGCTGCCATCTGATGCTGACCTTGGCAACGTACAATGGACGCTCCCTATCTTCTGATTCAAGGCTTCTTGAATTGGAAGAGGAACTACAAAGGATCAAGTGGGACATCGTGGGGCTAAGTGAGGTAAGGAGAAAAGGAGAAGATCTCATTGAACTGAAAAGTGGACATCTCTTCTACTATCGTGGGACAGATACTGGCAGAACTAGTGGTGTTGGATTTATAATAAACAAGAAACTGAAGGATAAAGTTGTAGAAGTTGAAAGTTCCTCTGACAGAGCTGCACGACTTGTTATCCAACTCTCGAAAAGATACCAGGCTCAGATTATTCAAACTTATGCACCCACCACAAGTCATCCTGAAGAAGAAATTGAAGAATTTTATGAGGAAATTCGTGATCTAAATAATAAAGGTAAGCAGCACTTGAAGATAATTATGGGAGATTTCAATGCAAAAATAGGGCAACGGCAACAGAATGAAACTTCAGTAGGTAAATTCGGTCACGGCAACAGAAACCAGCGTGGAAATACTCTCGTTGAGTTTGCAGAGGCAGAAGGGTTTTTCATCTTGAACTCCTTCTTCAAGAAAAAGCCACACAGGAAATGGACTTGGAGACATCCAAATGGGACGACAAGTGAAATTGATTTTATTATGTGTAACAAAAAATTCGTCATAGAAGACTGCAGTGTGCTAAACAAGTTCAACACAGGTAGTGACCATAGATTGGTGAGATGTAAGATGCACCTCAACACTAAACTTGAACGTGGCAAGCTCATAAGACAAACAAAATGTATCGACATAACCAACCTTAAAAAACACCATAATACCTTCAAGTTGGAACTGAAGAACAGGTTCTCTGCTTTAGAAGGCCTAACATCAGAAGAAGTGGACATCTCTGAAGTTAACAGAAAAGTAACCAAAGCTCTTATGGAAACAGCAACAAAATTAGCTGGGTCTAAGAACAAGTTGCATGTAAACAAATTATCAGGAAAAACGAAAATGTTGATGCAAAAAAGAAGAGATGAGGACAACTAAAGAAGATGTGACTTCCAAAGTGGAATATATAGAGCTATGCAAGACAGTAAGAAAAAGTATCACTGAAGACGTAAGAAAATTCAACTGTGAACTAGTGAGGAAAGCAATTGAAAACAACCAAAGCCTAAAGATAGCAAAGGGACATCTCAGTAAGGGAAGAAAACAGATTATGGCACTGAGAAAAGAAGATGGTTCTGTAACAAGAAATAGAGGCGAAATTTTGACAAGAGTGAAAGATTTCTACTCCAAATTATATGAAAGGGATGATACATGCACTCCAGACATCATGAAAGATACCAGTACCAGAGTTCCTCCAGTCCTTCCAGCAGAAGTTGCACATGCAATCAAGAACATGAAGCGGGGAAAAGCTCCAGGAGAAGATGGAATTACTGTAGACATCATACAAGAAGCAAGTGGAGAAATCGAAACAGTACTCGCCCAAATTTTCACTCGATGCCTTAATGAAGGAAAGATTCCTGAGGATTGGAACACCGCTACAATGATCCTGCTACATAAGAAAGGTGACATTGAGGATCTAGGAAACTACAGACCTATCAGCCTCCTATCAGTAGTTTATAAAATCTTCACTAAAGTTCTTTCACACCGTTTGAAGGTAACACTGGACATGGCTCAACCGAGAGAACAAGCTGGATTCAGGAGTGGCTACAGCACAATAGATCATATCCACGTGCTGAGAGAACTAATTGAAAGAGCGAGGGAATATGAACTTCCATTGTGCATGGCTTTTATCGATTATGAAAAAGCCTTTGATTCGGTGAAACCATCAGCAGTTACAATGGCTCTGAAAACCTGCGGTATTGAAGATGCATACATTAATATTATTAATAACATCTATGAAAATGCAAGTGCAAAGATTAGGCTGTTTGAAAATACAACACACGTAAAAATTGGAAAGGGAGTGAGACAAGGTGACACCATATCTCCGAAGCTCTTTAATGCCACATTGGAGGGTGTTTTTCAGTCGCTGAGCTGGGAAAACAAGGGGTAAAGATTAATGGAGATTATCTAACCCACCTTCGTTTTGCTGATGATGTAGTCATTTTTGCAACTACCCCATCAGAGCTGCAGAGTATGATCCAGGAACTTGCTGACAAGAGTAAAGAAGTGGGATTAAAAATGAACTTTCAGAAGACAAAAGTGATGTTCAATGCTTTTACAAGAAATGAAGATTTATCGATTGATGGAGAAAAGCTGGAGATAACAGACACGTACGTTTATCTTGGACAGCAGATATCAAGTGAGGGTCACATTGATGAAGAAATTAATCGGCGTACAAAACTTGCCTGGAGAGCTTTTGGAAGAAACAGCATAATTTTCAAGAGCAATATGCCATTATGTCTTAAAAGAAAAGTGTTTGATCAATGCATCCTTCCAGTGCTTACGTATGGTGCAGAGACGTGGACCTTAACTAAAAGAGACATACAAAGGCTGCAGACAACTCAAAGACGCATGGAGAGGTGCATACTTGGTGTAACCAGGAGAGATAAGAAGAGGAACTCGTGGATCCGAAAAATGACAAGAGTGGAAGACATCATGATCAGAGTTAAATCCCTGAAATGGCAATGGGCTGGACATACTGCCAGAAGGACAGATCATCGATGGACAGCCGAAATTTTAGATTGGATTCCAAGGGACAGGAAAAGACCCAGAAGAAGACCACATGGGAGATGGGTGGATGAAATTCGAAAGTATGCAGGGGTGACATGGAGGAGACTGGCACAAGACAGACCGTTGTGGAGGAAACTTGGGGAGACCTTCGTCCAGCAGTGGATTGATAATGGTTGACAATGATGATGATGATGATATTGTAATGATAATAGTTGTCAATGATGATGACATATATATATAGCATAATCATTATCAACCATATATATATATGGTTTAATGATGATATATATGGTTGACAATGATGATATATATACCATTATCAATCCACTGTTGAATGAAGGTCTGCCCAAGTTTCTTCCACAATTGTGTGTCTTGAGCCTGTCTCCTCCATATTACTCCGGCATGGTTTCGAATTCCATTAACCCATCTCCAATGGGTCTTCTGTCCCTCGAAATCCAGTTCAAAATTTCAATCGTCCATCGGTGGTCTGTTCTTCTGGCAACATGTCCAGCCCATTGCCATTTCAGTGGTTTAACTCTCTCTCTCTCTGTATATATATATTCTTTGAGTTGTCTGCATTCTTTGCATGTCTTTTTTTGGTATCAAAAGAAAAATCTTTCTACACATCCTGTTTTTCTTTTTTAGTTAAGGCCATACATACAGTATATATATACACCTGGTTATGATGTCGCCCACCCTCTCTTTCTCTCTCTCTCTATATATATATAAAACATTACGTATAAACATTACTTACCTTTTTCCTGTATTTTTTATTCTGTCAGTTTACTTTTTGATGTATTTTAACAGCAGGAATAAGCTAACCCTTTTTTTGATGAAAATTATTTTATTTATGTATCTACATATGTTTATTTGCTATGTATTATTTAACTATCTTCCAATGTTTATCCGTAAGAAAAAGAATTGAAAATAATTATTCTTAAGTGCAGTTTAAATAAACTTGGTGACCTAATATATGTTGTAGTTACAGATATATATATATATATATCACTTCTGTAACTCCCCTGTGACCTAGGTATAGACAGACATTGAGACAATATGATGCTCCAAATGCTATTTACAGTTAGCAACACCAGTACCGAGTAGCTAAAAATAGTTTTATGTACTTTTTCAACCTAAAAGACTTATAATTTTTGGTATCAAAAGAAAAATCTTTCTAAACATCCTGCTTTTAATATCTGGGCAGGTAAATTTCTCTGGGCATGTATTATTTTAGATATTTTTCAAGCTCTGGGCTGAGTGACCAAAAAAATTCAGATTATGGACTTTAATTTTTTTATGGGACAAAAAATTGTGTTTTTTTGTTTCAGTATTAAGTATTTAATATTTTTTATTTGCACTTTCATATTTTACTTTTTTTTTAAGAAGCCTAGTTTTTTGTTGTCCCAAAACTGAAATTTTGTAGTTTTCACCTGATATTTGTACACATTTTGGCAATTGTTAAGATGTACTGCACATAGTTTTTTTTTTGTTTCAATTTTAAGGGCACAGCCTCTTATTAATATGAAGTGAGAAATTAACAACCATTGATTTGCATTCATGATGTGCAAAAAGTTTGGCAAGCAAATGTTTATGTTTTGTGTTGTTATTTTGTGGGTTTCTTCAACAGTCTTGCTGGAAATACAAGTGCGTCTGATTTGTATTTTAGAGAAATACAGGCACAACTTGTTCAATTCAAAGAAAGATTGATTTACGAGAGTGATATTTGTTCAATACTAACCTCTCATATATATGGTGGATGCAAAAGGAATAACTGGCAATTTATACATGGACATACTGAGTGTACATTCATCATGAATCAGAGGTCACATTCTTCAAAAGAAAAAAACAAAAAAAAACACCACCTATCACGCAAAAATCAAATGCAAGTAGTTATTACAAAATGTTGCTAGTCCCTTTCTTTTGTATTATTCCATATTTTTTTTTCAATTGTCATTTCATAATCGTTTGTGCCAGTTTTCATAAATATTTTATGTTATTTGCATTTTTGAGGTACCATTGTACTCCCTGTTTCCTATTTTCAGTTTTAAATCGATATTGCCTGTATTTTTGCTACCCAAAAACCACACACATTGTACTAACACATTCACAAATAAAGAGTATTCTGTCAAGAAATTTTAAAGCTCCCCACTCTCACTTTGTTGCAGTAATACTACAGATTAATCACTAATCAGATTCAAATGCCTAACGAACACAAGCTGGGTGACCCTGTGCTTTCAGGTAAAATACTAGATTGTTTCCTGACTGGTGTCAGCAAGCAATAAATGCATATTACCAATCACAATTATTACTTCTGCAATTTAAGTAACCATAAATTGATTGCTTTACCAGTATTTGCTATCTAATGGGCATTAGCCATGGGTACATGATCTTTATCACATAGAAAGAAATTGCTGCTTCCTAAGAATTTGAAATATTTGTTGTCTTGTCAGACAAGTTGCAAGTACACCGTACAGATTCTAGAATATATATGCAAATGCCATTTGCAAAACATCCTCAAGTTTATGTAAAAAAAAAAAAAAAACACTAGCATAAGTAAAAATTGTTCCCAAAAAGCCTCAAAGTTGGTAACTCACAATTAACCTCATCTTCCCATAAACATGATTCAGTGTTTACATTGAGTACGACTGTTTACAAAATATAAGGAATAAAAAGTCTTAAGATAACACAGATATTTAAATGGTTCATCTGCTGGTTTAATCACCAGCTACACGGATTAGATGTCCTATTTTCTGCGTTTGATTAACTGAGCATTTACACCTCAATGTTATTTAAAAATGCTTACTTGTGAAATGTAGGGCTAACCTTCCAAAAGTGGAGTAAATGGCATTTTATTGTTGAAATAATTATCCAAAATGTGCTGATAATTTTGAATATTCACAAAACATAACACGATTTCCGAGCAGCTGAAAGAACCGAGGTGACTCCTTGACACACGCAGAATTTGTACCTCATCAAAGATGGCGGGCTCTCCCCACGTTGGCTTCAGCTGCCACAGCAGAGAACCAATCACAGAAGCACTCTATGTATTTCTATCTCGTTGCTGTTGTGTTACAGAAGCTGTTGCCAGTTAGCACTGTTCTTCCCCTACCAACAAATTTCTGCGAATTTAAAAACAAAGTACATCACAGCTGAATGACCATCTGACTCAAGGATCGAAATTAATATGCTGCCTTTGTTTAACCAGTTGTGTCACTAATGCTGTTGCCCGTGAACGCTCTTCTTCCTACTGACAAACTTCTGTGAACAGTTTCCAACTTGGCTCATTTCCAAAATCTCTTATTTTCTTTTTTTGAAATGGCCGACTAAGTTCTATGTTTACATAATTTGTTCTTAAAATCCTTTAACATTAGTTAGTTTTGTTCGAATAAAAGATACGCGAAAGAAATGACACTAAGTTAGAAATTAACTCGAAATTTATTTAACTGTTTTGTTTAAGTGAATTGCACATAAGACAATGTCTAGGTGTGTACTGATTTAATTTTTTTTAATCTTCATCGCTGAGAAATATGTCTAAACTCACTTTATTTTCTAACTCTATTAAGTTAGAGTTCAAAGCACAAATCTCTCTCGCTGACTTCTCTAATAATAATATAAGCGTAGTGAAATCACGAAGTTTGTGCCGGATCTGAAGCTTCTCGTCGCCTAGTTGTAGAATATTCTGCCTTAACATGATTTGCTTCCCGATTTCTTCTATGCTGTCTTCGTATATGTAGGATGGCTCATTGGGATCAAAGTTTCTGTCAGTGTCTTCATTTACGTCCATGATGATTACTCCCAGACCTTCAACCAAGAGAAAGAAAACTATGAGCGCACAATTTCTAAAGCATTTCTACAAATAAACGTAATTCTTTATCTTTTTTAAACGGGAAAAGAATAATAGAAAATGAGCACTAATATTGAATGTAAAAATTTGCTTTGGATTTCAAATTCCGACAGAACTACACTGCTGGCCACCCAAAATGCAACACCAAGAAAGAAGCATCCGATTTGCCTGAAATTCGCAGTATGCGTCGCCCGCGAGAGGACATGCAAACGATTAGCATTGCAGGGCATATACAAATCATGTGCGCCCGGCACGCTATCGAGAAGCACTATAAGAAGGGTGCACAAAAGGCGGGGGTAAGTAGTGAAAGTGTGTTGTGCTGCTGGACCTGTGCGTGGGAAGCTTCCTGATCCCTCGTCGCAGAATACGGCAGTCATTCTATCATGTTTCGGAGTTCGACAGAGGACGAATAGTGGCTTATCGCGATAAAGGTATATTGTACCGAGACATCGCTTCCGTGTGGAACGACATCCAGCAGCAGTGAGGCGAATATGGATTCGGTGTGTGCAGGAGAGACGGGCGGACCGACGTGAGCGATTGCCGCAGCCGCGGCACACCACCGAACGGGAGAACCGGCATGTTGTGCGGCGGGCATCTCTTATAGCAGCATACATTTGAGTGAGTGCTGTTTTGTTTTATTTTATTCTTTTTTTTAATTGTTTGCATTAGCTAAACAAGCTATTTTTTGGTGTTCTTTATGGTCTTGATATTGTTTAAATACAGGTTTGATTTAAGCGTTAAAAACCCAAACATGTTATTTTTGCAATAATAATGAATCACTGTAATAACAGCGAAATTTTAAAAATTTGACATTTCAATTATTATATTTTTACTATTACAGATCATTAAATGTATATAGGGCCTGTCAAATGCGTTATATCTTCTTCATCATCCTAATAATTAGCAACAAGTATCGTTCTTCCAAAGGAAGATGAAGGTCCCCCAAAGCTCATCAACAATTCTTTGCATTAAGCAACTTCTCTCCGTGTCACTCAAGCATACTTTCGAAGTTCACCCGGGAAACCCCATTTCTTAAGTCTCCTACTGTGGTTTTCTCAGTCTGCTGGCTTCCATCTAGTATTTTAGAATTAATGCAGTAATAAGTTGCTAGAGCAATATGGCCAGACCCTTGTCAACTGAAGGCCTTCACTTTGAACTTTATGTCATTAGTGTTTGTCCTATTCTTCGCTCTTGAGTTAGTTTTCACCTTTCCTGCTTTCACAAAAAGCATGGATCTCTTCATGTTTTTCTAACGTTTTTGAGTCCTGGGAATGTATGTCTCTTTTAACCAAGATCCACGTTTCTGATCCATCCGTATCAACTGGGAGAATTCATTAACTAAACACTTCCCTTTCAATATACAACGGTGAGTTGACCTTGATAATTTTGTTTTTTCCAAATAGGCTTTGACCAATCCCCATTCGCAGTAACAATTTCTTTCCTTCTGTCGCCCTCACTTGATACCTTTTGTCCAAATTTGATGAACGCATCAATTTCTTGTTGGTTTACCCCATCTGCCACAATATATTTAGCAATTGTAAAATAATTATACAGCAGTTTTATTTCCTGAAAGTTTATTTTGAATCCCTCTGCTTTATCCTTATTGGCAACTCACAGGATTATGCAATGCAGCTCTGATTGGGCATCTGTAGGAATTACTTTGTCTCGAATTTAGTGGAAATAAAGTAAAAACTTTTCAATAAGCATTAAGCCCTTGCATCCGCAGTTTATTGTCTAAAAGACATTTTCCAAAGTGGCTTCGAACAGCTGGGTTGATACGCTGTACCTTCTCGTTTCCCTTTCGAATTTTTATGCGTGCTGTGTCCTCGAACAGTGGGCGTTTCACAATTGATTTTTGTAGATGTAATCAATCACAGCGACTTATACATCTTAAAATTCGATTCATTTCAAAGAATTTGTAAATGCTGATGGTTTCGGTAAATCAAAAGAGTTTTCCTAATTAGTAAAAGCAAATCATAGGAGTTCGTATTTATTTGATCTTTCAAACGTTAACAATAACGAAATAGATTTTCGCTGAGTCTCTGTACATGCATATGATTTAGTGCACTATCTCCAATTCAGCTTGATATCTTGGTTTATTCATATCCATGGTTTTCTTCAAGGGTTGTGGCAGCACCTTAGTAGAGATTACGTAGGCAGCACATAGTAAGTTTCCTAAGAGTTCTCGCGTCAATATTTTTCATTTAATTTAGGTTGTTTTCTTGAATTTTTTTTTCATTTCGCTGTATTTTTCATTACATTTATAATGTTTCGTATCAATTTGCGTCTTGAATCAAACCATTCGCTGGTCACCTGTTTTGAATCTCTTCATCACACACTAAAGTCTTCGACGAAAATTCTGAATTTTTATCATGCATGATATGAATTTTACACTTTAGCCCATTCTAGAGACTGCAGACTGCATGTGTTTTTTCTATTCCTGTTCTTGGAAACGGAGTTCGTGTTCAGAGTGGCTTTCGTCCCTACGATTTCAACGAGAATGTTTTGAAGTTCGCTTCTGGTTCCAGAACCGCATTTACCTGCAGACGTGTTATTTTGCTGTTACTTCTTTATTTTTGCATTGATTTCCTCTATCATTATCAAGCACTGCATACGCTTGTCACTTAAATTATGAACTTGCTTGTAAAACTTTCCGATTTTCTCATCAATAAGAAATGTGTTTGGCGTGTAGGATGGAATATTATGAATCTGATTTCTTTTTCAGATTTGGACGAGTCTTGCCGCTTTGCATGATCAACTTTCGACCGCAAGGAATTTTCCTTTCTTTTTGTGCTGAATACATATACACCTCAGCTGTTCCACTGTAGTAGAAATGTCCAATTTTTAATTCTAGAAAGGCATTCCCGTTCCTTTTTTGATTCAATCAGTCCTACCCCGTTCAACTTGTTCCCATATAGCGCATCTAATTCAAAAAGCTGTAATTTCATCCACTGAGAGAATAAACGAAGTGTTGGGAGCATCAGACGGCATCTCGTTACATGTATACACACTCAAAATTATATCCATTTCGATTGGCGCGAATTGAGTGAGAAGATTCTTAACTTAGTAAATATTCAGTTCCTAATCCGTGAATAAATTAAACTCTCGAAATCTCACCAGCAATATATTCCTAATTTAGAATTCTTCTTTAAGGCATGGCCATAAGGAAAAATAAATGTTATTTAAAAATCTCAAAAATGTGGTAACGTAAATAATAACGAAATCGATTTTCGCTGAGTCTTCAGCTGAAATCCTTTTGTCTGAGAATATATTCAGTCTCTTAATATTTAATATCATCTACAAAAGGAAGGGCTGAAACAGTGTTGGCTACACAGTTGAAATTGAAAATTTCTATAAAAGAGTAGTGAAAAAATGTCCTAATTAAAAAAACAAACATTAACTTTCGCAAGAAGAATAAACTGATAAAGAACCCTAACTTCCAGGACTAGAACATACATCTGCACTACAAAATACATTCTCATTTAAAGAATGCCCTGGTTATAAAAAAATATTTATAACTTACCTATACAACTATCACTAACGAAACCTAAAAACGTCTTTAGCATTTACTTTACTGAGATTTTTAGAACAAAGACCGCACCAAGAAGAGAGACCCCTCTAAACGTAATCTTAAAAGAACTAACTTAGACCGAAAAAAAAGTCGAAAAACACTCCTGCGTGAACGACCCAAGCTGAATAATTTTTTTCTAGCAAACGAGCTGAAATGAGAACTGCCTGTGTTCCGGGCTGTGGCTATTACATAGCCATTAATGTGCTATGTAACCGCGCGTTCCATAACTATGTTATCTTCTTCTGATGCAGAGACATAACGGCCAGTTCTGCTGCAGACCCAACCGAGTTCTCTCCACGGGAACCAGGAAGAGACGATTCCCTCATGTGATGGACGGCGCATGAGGGATTCGAATACAGAGCCCTGAAACTACTGACAAACTCACCAGGGAGGTTAAAATAACACATACTTACATTGCATTCCAGTAGGTCAAAAAATACAACATCACGGTGTTAGACGACCTAAAAAAACGAAAAATGAACGGTAAATATTGCAGCGCGCATTGGTGTAGAAGAACTAATAAAAAGTGACTGTGAATCTCGGTCAAGAAGCATAAACAGAAAACAAGAAATGACAGGAAAGGCGAGGAACTGTAGAATAGTCTCATCAGTAAAGGTGCTTCCGTCATCGTAGGTTTCACCCTTTGACTTGAAAACCTACTCTGCAAAGTGGACGAAGTGTATGGTTCATGCAATGAAAGAAAATGAAACGAAATCCTCAAAACAAACGGTTTAAGAACAATAAAATGTATTGAGTAGATCTCAATAAAATCACCTAATTGAGAATCTTCTGGCACATCCTAGTCTGTTCCCTTAGTGAATATTTTGTCTAACTTCATTTTGGAGCACCATCATTAACTACAACTCTGTCACAACAACTGCTGTATGGAATGTTCGTATATATATATTCACTGCGTTTTTAAGAATATATATCAGATACGGGATGGTTTCGACATACCCTAATCTCTTAACTTCAACTACTAAAACAATTTTGTTTGTTAAGTTTCATTATGGAAACTGAAATCGAACTAATCTTTCATTAAATATCTCGTTATTCACGTATATATTTTGCCTTTCCACACTGGTACGTATATGCAGCAACTTTCCATTGAAACTTTAAATCTCCTGGTTCTTAAAATCAACTCTTTGGATACTGCAGGCAAACTGAATTCAAAGAATTTCCCGTTTCTTTTATACTAATATCGAGCATTGTTAGCAAGAGATTGTTACTACGCAACAATATTACAATGATTATTTATAACGTTTGTGCATTTTCCCGGTGTTACAAGATTTCTATTGCTATTTATACATTGTAAGATCGGTAAGCTGAAAATAAACCATCATGACTGATGAGTGGACACAAGCGCAGGTACTCTGCATCCATTTGCACTAAGCCGGAGCGAGATTTCGACTTTCCCCTCAAACGGGGCAACTCACGCATATCTGCAACAAAGCACGTGCAGTTTCCCCGTTAGATGAGATCCTCGTCTCGTGATACGTGTCGCAGCGGTGAAGTTCATTTCAATGTGTGTATCAAACAAAATCTGTCGAAATTTGACATGCATTTGCTGTTTCTTTTGATCTCTTGTTCGCTCCAATTTCCTACCAAAGAGTATTACGATCAGTGAGAGATGTTTTGCGTACGGTGACCCAATTTCTAAAAAATAAGATACTTAGTGAGTTAGATGCTCTAATTCGAATGATCGTCCTTTGGGAAAAACGACTGGACTTGTGCTTTAACGTGAGGGCAGAAATGCCATCTCCACTGCATTAAACTATCTTGGACACGAACACCAATATCTTGGACAAAAAAATGCTCTAGAATATTCAGCATGTTTTAATAAATACCTTTTATAACAATTGGCATGAGTATACTTCAGTAACTTTGGCATTGGAGCAGACCGACGTCGGACATTTAACGTAGAATATCGTTCAGTGCATAAACACTAAGAAATATTTCTTGATAGAACGGAAGAGAAGACACCTTACCAATATTACCTTTTTGAATCACTACGTATACGTGACCCAAATGTTAGTAGCCATCGTAAGCGTAGTGGTCTCCGTATTATAACGTAGAAAATAGATTTGCACGGCACAGTTCTTTATTAATAACTCAACAACTTTCTCCCCATATTTGAAGAACCTTAGGTCTAAAACGCCTGCCCTTTAGAGAGTATTTGACGGGCTTGAAACACTGGTTACATTGCTTACTAATCTTCTCTATTGCTAGTATTTCTGCCAAACAAATGACCGGAGGGCGTCACTTCCTGCGTGTTTGCATTCTTGCACATCATAGGCGAGTACACTTCAGATATCCAGTGATTCCCTAGTTGTGGATAATTACACTCATGTTCAAAATTAAAAGTATTTGCTCATTTTGTCGAATTTCTGAAAACCTAATGGACACATTTTAATGAAATTTGGTATGGGTACACTGTTATATAAGAGAAATAATTATAAAACACAACAGTCATGGTACGCACTTATGATCGTCAGTAAGGCTCATCAGCGCAGGAATGTCAGAAATCCACTTTGCAATTTTGAATATCAAAAGGCTTTAATATGGGGTATGATCCCCTCTCACAGTCATACAGCCTTCACAGCGCGACATCATACTGGAAACGAGGCAGTTTATGAGTCCGTGTTTTCAGCTCCTGGATGGTTCTCGGAGGGGGATGGCGAGCTGCAATTGCCCTCCCAAGAGCGTCCCAGATATGTTCGATAGGGTTTCGTCCTGGCTATCGGGGTTGCCAATCTATCAGGCGAATATCCTCACTTTCAATATAATCGTCGACCAGGTGAGCCCTATGTAGACGAGCGTTGTCATCCATGAAAAGGAACCGACGATCAACTGCGACCCTGAAAAGCCGAACATAGGGCTGTAAGAAATCCTCATACCTCTCAGCAGTCAGGGAGCCACTGTGAAACACATGGAGAGGCGTGAGGCCGTCCAACATGATGTCTGCCCGGACCATGACACCTCCGTTGCCATAGCGGTTCCTTATTCGGATTTTGGAGATAAGGTATCTGGTCCCAGGTTCTCTCCAGATGAAGGTACGTGAAGAATCAGTGTCCAGGCAGAATCGGTACTCGTCTGTGAAGAGAACGATACCCCACTGAAGTCTGGTACAAGGCTGATGTTGTCTGCACGATGCTAAACGCGCTCTGTTGTGTGCTGAAGTGAGCGGGTCGCAAACAGCGGGTCTTCTGGCAGGAAGCCTTCGGGAAACCGCAACCTTGAAACTCTCATGAAGCCTTCGGGAAACTGTAACCTTGAAACTCTCATGAAGCCTTCGGAAAACTTCTCTTATGAAGCCTTCGAGAAACCGTAACCGTTGAAACTCGGGTTCCAGTGGCGTCATGCAGCTCACGAGATAGCTGTGCAGCTGTAGCAGTCCTGTAGCGCTTCTCTGAAAGTGCCAAATAACGATCTTCACTGGCCGTCGTGGCTCTTGGAGGACCTTGCCCAGGCCTTCTCGATATGGATCCGGTGTCCTTAACCCATTAACGACCATAACGCCCAAAACGACCTTACGTACAAACGGTCATAGCCTACCAAAACGCCTATCTAGAGTGAGTCAGATTTCCTACCCTAATGGTTCTTCAAAATTTTTCAACCTATGAGAATTTAGCAGAAGTCACAATCGGTGACTATTGTTATTATTAAACAAAGAAGTGAAACAACAGACAGTTTCTGACGTTATGGTATTTAGAGTGATACAGGGTTTTTGGGTCATGGCCGTTAAAAGGTTAAGCTGTTTCCACAAATTGCAAACGACACAGGTCGATACATTGAGCTCTGTAGCTACTTGCACTTGCGATTGCCCTGCCTTCAAACTTCCGACGATTCTCCACCTCATTTCGTCATCAATGCTATCGTGGCAACTCATGTTAACTTATTGCTTATGCAATTGAACCAACTTCTGCAAGAAACACAACGAATGCCGCCAAGGAGTACGAGCAAACTAATCGCGGAAAGTGCCACGTGTGTTTTTAATGCCCTCCGCTGTCACTGCTCCATCCACATGTACGTGTAGGCTTACGTATTTGACAGTGCAAATTTGCATTCTTATTCGGCGGCATAATTTTTGCCTTTGGTTCCGTAATTTTTGTAAAAATCGACAAAATGAGCAAATTCTATTAATTTTGAACACCAGTGTACCATTTATACTGTAACGTCGATGATATACCATTTCGCGATACGATTTAGTCCCTTATAGGGATTTAATATTTCGACAGATGCATAATTATGCACGCTCTTAACTTTTCTTGTGCACTTTTTAAAGCTATACGTGTTTGAATTATAGACTTCTCAAAGGTATTTAATTGATATGATACTGTATTCCAATTGCGTGTCCATAAAGTTTGATTGTTTTTTAGATGTTTTAGGATTTTTTCTGTTGCAGTAGCATTAAATATTAAGCACAACGCTCACAGGTGTTCATCAAAATAATGGGAACACTTATTGCTTGGGGATACCGTTTTATTACTAAACAGCAGGCCCAAATCGTGCCTTCGTGACAGCAGCATTTCCACTAGGATTAAGCACAAGTGATGCACACAAGATCTTTCGTTCCAGGTATCCTCCCAAGTGTCCAATAACATCTAGTTCTGGAGATAAATGTGGCCAGTGTAGCTGCTACATCAGTGGAAATGAAACCTTTTTCGTCATAATAGTTCGCCAGGACCACAAATTGACATGTTCGCACAATGCACGGCTACATTATGTTCCTGAAAGCAGGGACGGTCATTGGAGAACACTCCTACATCATTGGCAACGAGTGGCCAGCAAAATGGATTCGTACGTTGTAGATGTGATATGGCACTGTAGAATAACCAATGGCCCTCAAGAATGCCATGATATACCATCCTACAGTATCAGAGACACACCACAATGCTTTACGGTAAAAACAAGCAGTAGGGTGGTAAGCTTCTTCAAGGTTTTTGCGAACGTTTACTCTGCTGAAATAATATACACTTGCTGCCTTAAAGCACGATAAAACCACAATAAGACCCCTTAAACACTGAATAAAATCAATTTTTTTAAACATTCTAAAAGCCCATTTACGTTTACACCGACGAGCGCTTTAGAAGTCTCAAGACCTCATTATCAAGTCACTGAATAAAGCCCCAAATCACTCGGAAGCAGCTAGAATATATAGACTTAGGTTCGTTATCTCAATTACACGTCACAAGTTTATACATAGGTTGCCAATCTGAAAAGAAAATTAAAGTCTAATATCCAGGTAGCAGCAAGAACAAAACACAAAATTGATTAAGGATGGTCAAGTCGTCTCAGCTTTTTGTTGATTCAGAGCGGGACCCATTAGTTGCTTCCAAGGGGTTTGGATGAAGGCTGGAAAATCCGTATTACAACAGGTGTCACAAAATTTCTGGATGTAGAGACTTTCCGCCAAAAATATGTTATATTTGTTTAATGAGGAGTTCAAGATTTTTGCATTTGTCCAGTCTGGTACGAAGCCGTCATTAATAACTGCATCGGTTAAAGCCGTGGAGATGTTCGCGGATCGTAGTGCATACTGATGTTCGTTAAGACGGATCTTCAAAGTCCTCAGGGTTGAGCCAATGTAGACCCTATGTTCGCAAGCAGGATTCTGGTGGAGAAGAGGTATGGAATACACTCCCGGCTCGTTCCCGACGTAGACGGTATCTCGGTCGTGGCGAACCAAGGAGAAGACATTAAGAGTGTTTATGCCAAATGAGAGATAGTGTTTATGGCATATCCCTTTCAATGTGTTGACCAGAGGAGGAAGGTAGTCCAGTTTCCCTACATATTTAGTCGGAGGTCTGGTAGACATTAATGACGAAAAGCGGAGTCTAGAATGCTCTCGAAGTAAACGATGAAAGTGAAATGAGGAAAAACCGAAAAGTCTGTAGAAGAGATTGAATGTACTTCAGTTCTTGAACACGGAGGTTTCGAGAGGAAGAATGGGTGAACGCCCTTTTTATCAGAAACCGAATAGCAGAGGATTTTTGTTTAGGTGGATGATCCGATTCAAAAGGAATGATGCAGGGTATAAAAATGGGTTTTCGATAGGCAGAATAAGAAATTTGGTCGTTGACTAGGTTCTGGGTTAATTGAGTATCAAGGAAGGGTAAAGCAGCCCCAACCTCTTGTTCTTGAGTATACTGAATAGAAGGATTCTGTGAAGTTTTCCTTCTATTAATCAGTTAGTTGATCAAGCAGGGGTATTCAATGTGGCCAAAAAATCAACATATTTTCTACATACCGTAATACTAGTAGTGGTTGTACTAAAAAAGAAGATAGAACAGTTTCTTCAATGGACTGCAAGAGAATTTCAACCAACACAGAGGATAGTGGTGACCCCATTGGTGCACCCTCGGTTTGATGAAAAATCTGATGATTAAACTTAAAATAGGACCTTTTCGCAATAAATCTAAGAGCTGTCAAAACAGATTCAATTTCAACAGGAGAAATAGAGGGGTCAAGAACAAGCTTTGAACAACTAATAGAATGCACAGATGACAACGGGACACTAGGAAACAGAGAAACAACGTTAAGTGTCGCCATTATAAAATTCTTTCCTGGGTGGGTGAATGGTGCAATGCGATCGATTGTGTGAGTTGTACTGTTGATAGAAATAGAAAAATTCTGAGTGAGTGGTTTGAGGTACGAGGCCAGAGCCGCTTCGAAGGGGCGAATAGGGCTAGCATAGCCGGAAACCAATAACCTCATGGGCTGTCCCGCCTTCTGAGTTTTAAGTTTTCCAAAGGTCTCGGGGACCCTCGGTTCTACCGGTGGTTTCATTTTTCTAGAAACAGAAAGTGGAAGACAGCCGTGATTTTTTATTTTGCTGAGTTCAGCTATAGTCGCGATAGTTGGGTCTGTCTTGACCACACGGTGAGGCACCAGGGTAATAGCTTGTTCCATTTTTTGTTGGTAGTCCTGACTATTCATAATGATGGGTTGCTGTGCCTTATCAGCACCAAGAAAAGACCGAGTAGGGTTGCGATATATTTCTAATAATTGGTTCCTACTGTACCTCAGCCATAGTGAAATGGTATATGGTTGAGAACAAATCTTGGCAAGGTTATAACGAATGGGTTCACGTTCTGTATCCGGGAGGTTCTTGACAATCTGTTCTAGTTGAGGAATAAGACGAGTTGGGTTAATGTGAGATACAAGATAACTGAAATTAAACCCTTTATTTAGTGCTGAGGTTTGAGGGGCAGTGAGTTCTATGGAACAAAGGTTAATGAATGAAGTAGGCCTAGTATTTAATCCATTAAGTACAGGCAAAAAAAATTGTGTGATGATACCTGTTAGGGATAAAGGCAACTAGATAGCAAAGTATTTAATTTGCCGCTTTTCGATGGCAGACCTCTCGGTTTGGAGAGATGTAAAGAATTTTGTAAGTTTGATAATAAATGTTAGTTGGTGTGCGATACCAGAAAGATGAATATAAGATCGATAAGTTTTCCGGTTTAGAAGCTCAGAATAACTATATTTCCTAGGAATTTCAGCACTTAGTCTCTTGTCTTCGGCGTTGGAAACGACGAATTGGTCCCTATGTGAGATAATATAACACTTGACCAAGAGGAACCTAGGAATTACATGCAGCGAGCGACAGTTAATCAAAACATTTTAATGAGTTTCATTTATAATCAACTTACGGCGTATCGAGAAGAAGGTTCTTGCTGCTCTCCCCATAGTTCGGGCAAAATCAATGTACAACAACTGTGAAGATTTATAGCATATTAAGAATCTCGCAGCTAGATGAATAAGCCAGAATTTAATATAACGTGTTGATTGTTAAACTAATATACACTTGCTGTCTTAAAGCACGATAAAACCACAATAGGCTTCCTAAAACACCCAATAAAATCACATTTATTTAAAATTTTAGAAGCACATTTACGTTTACACCGACGAGCGCTTTCGAGGTCTCAAGACCTTATTATCAAGTCACTAAATAAAGCCCCTAATCACTCGGAAGGAGCAAGAATATATAGATATAGGTTCGTTATCTCAATTACACGTCGCAAGTTTATACATAGGTTGCCAATCTGAAAAAGAAAATTAAAGTCCAATATCCAGGTCGCAGCAAGAACAAAACAAAATATTGAATAAAGATGGTCAAGTGGTCTCAGCTTCTTGTTGATCCAGAGTATTAACACCACTAGTATTAAGGTATGTGGATGATATGTTGATTTTTTGGCCACATTCAAATCCCTGCTTGTTCAACTAACTCATAGGTTGTCTTCACAGTATCCTTCTATTCAGTTTACTCAAGAACAAGAGTTTGGGGGTGTTTTACCCTTCCTTGATATTCAATTAAACCGGAACTTAGTCAAAAAACAAATTTCTTATTCTGTCTATCGAAAACCCACTTTTATACCCTGTATCATTTCTTTTGAATCGGCTCATCGACCTGAACTTCCTTTTCTGGTCAATACCTCTGCTATTCGGTTTCTGATAGAAAGGGCGTTCATCCATTCTTCCTCTCGAAACCTCTGTGTTCAAGAACTCAAGAACATTCAATCTCTTCAACAGACTTTCGATTTTTCCTCATTTCACTTTCATCGTTTACTTCCAGAGCATTCTAGACTCCGCTTTTCGCCATTAATATCTACCAGACATCCGACTAAATATGTAGGGAAACTGGACTACCTTCCTTTTCTGGTCAATACTTTGAAAGGGATATGCCGTAAACACACTCTCCCATTAGGCAAAAACACTCGTAATGGCTTCTCCTTGGTTCACCATGACCGAGATACCGTCGAGGTCGGAATAAGCCGGGAGTGTATTTCATACCTCTTCTCAACCAGGATCCTTTTTGCAAACTTAGGTTCTACATTGGATCGAACCTGAAGAATTTGAAGATCCGTCTTAAAGAACATCAGTATGCACTGCGTTCCGGGAACATATCCACGGTGTTAACCGATGCAGTTATTAATGGCGGCTTCGTACCAGACTGAACAAATGCAAAAATCTTGAACTACTCAATAAACAAATATAACATATTTCTGGCGGAAAGTCTCTACATCCAAAAATTGTGTGACACCTGTTGTAATACAGATTTTCCAACCTTCATCCCAACCCCTTGATGGCGAGTCATGGGTCCTGCTCTGGATCAATAAGAGGCTGAGACCACTTGACCATCTTTAATCAATTTTGTGTTTTGTTCTTGCTGCTACCTGGATATTGGACTTTAGTTTTATTTTTCAGATTGGCAACCTGTGTAAAAACTTGTGACGTGTAATTGAGATAACGAACCTATGTCTACATATTCTTGCTGCTTCCGAGTGATTCGGGGTTTTATTCATTGACTTGATAATCAGGTCTTGAGAACTCGAAAGCGCTCGTCGGTGTAAACGTAAAAGGGATTTTAGAATTTTTAATAAATGTAATTTTATTGATGGTTTTAAGGGGCCTATTGTGGTTCTATCGTGCTTTAAGACAGCAAGTGTATATTTGTTCAACAATCAACACGTTATTTAATTTTGGTTCATTCTGCTAGTGGTAGAAAATTATCTGAAACATGATTCATCAGACCATATGGTACTTTATCAGTCTTTAATATCCCAGTCTTTATACGCTTTGTACCACTTCAGTCGTCTTGTTGCATTGATGCTGGTAATCACAGGTTTGTGGATTGCTGGACGACCATAAATACCGTCACGATGGAGTTCGCGGGTAACTGTTATGACGGAAACGGAATAATTCGGGTGTGTTATGCTGTTTGCTGGTGCGGTGGTTTTATGCTTCCGTTTTACAATCCATGAAGGGTTTCACTAATCTGTATCTGACATCTTCGTCTGTATTCTACAGTTTGTACGTTCAGAAGCAACATCATGTTTCTTTGGATAGAGAGCTGTCATTTTCGATACAGCTCTTTGAGTTACTTTTACTCTTTCTTCCGTTCTAGTTACGGAAGCAGTTGCAGGATGCGCACGAACGATTGGGCATTTTTTGAGTTAAGCGACATCTGCCATAGTTGGCAATTACCACAAAGCAGCTGTTTCTATTTTTTTGAAAGTAGGGGAGAGTAGTTAACGAAAACAATGAGTGATTCATTGCGCTCTAAGCAGTCAGTCGCCGGTGCTTAATTTAGAGCCACTGGTTCCAGGGGGAGAGAGAGAGAAAGAGGAAGCCAATGCCGGAAGACATGCACAGCATCCATGCTTCACTGGACATTGATATTTACGAATCTCGGAAGAATGATCAGAATCCGTAGCTCAGACAACTGCGCCACAGACTCCCCAAAGAGCCGCTTCAAATGTGACTGTTTCAATGCTGCTTTATAACACACATCCTGCTCCACGTTTTAATATAACTCATATAAGGGGATACGTCGTCAGTGTGACTTGCGTACCGTGAACTGGGTGTGATCCAGTCGCAGTGCCTATCTTAGTGTATTTTACGAAGATTCGATTTTAGAAGTCTCAGACGTGCACGAACAATTTAGTTTGTTTTAACGGTGCCTTTGTCTTCATAATTGTACGAACACCAAATTAATTTCGCCTCTACATGCGGATATCAAGACACTTAAATATCAGCTTTGTTGACAATTCACATTTACCTTGTAATAATCATTTGTTTTACTTTGGATTGTTGTCGATGACACTTTGAGGAGCGTGTTAAACTTTTATGCCTCCATTCCGCTGATTGTGACTTCAGTTCCCCCTAAAAACCACGGGTCCATGTCTCATCAATTGCGACAGTTCTTTTCAGGACCGTGCCGCCCTTCCTTTCGAAACTGTGGAGTTGATCCTCTGACATGCTCATTCTGGATGTCTTCTGCTCGGTATTGAGTTGATGGGGCAGCCAGCGTGAGGCGATTCTTCCTTTCCCCAGTTAAACCGACAAAATAATGTGAACAGATATGGTGGACAAATTTTCCTGATGAACAATCTCCTCTACTGTCAAACGGCGATTCTCTTCCAAAAGCGTTGCGACTATGGTGATAGATGTTTTGTTTATCGCCGTTTGAGGACGGCTCGGGCGATGATCATCATGTATGCTACTTCGGCCCTCCCGAAATCGAGATGCGCAGCGAGAAATTCTGCTTTAACCAAGAGTTCCTACCTCACAAACTTCTTGCAAAGCATTATGGGTATGTGTCAAGGTTTTTGACAGCAGATATTCTATTTTCTATTTTCAGGTAGGAGATCTGGTCTGACGTATGACTCAACCTGAGCAGCTGCAAGCTTCCATTTCCAATCACTCCAGGACAACAACGCAACTGATGGCGCGACATTCTGACACCATTTTGTTGCTGAGAATCGGACCTTGACATGAAGCAATCATTTTCCTGATTGCATAATCGATTTTCATATTAGAATAACATGTGCGGAACTTTTGTTATGACTCTCGCATGAAGTGCATTTGTACCTTGGTGAATTAATTTGTTAGTCTCAGATAAGTGGGTGAGGTACGCGCAGAAGCTTCACATGTCTCAGAGCAATCTACGAAAGATATTTTGCACATAAACATGGTAGCATTTCCGTTATTTTTTTCAAAGAAGAGGGGACAGATGATCGTTGATAAAGAAACCACAACTCTATAGAGAAACACATCTTCAACTACTGCAGTTTGAGACCGAATTCCAAGGATTGTTTAACAAAAATAAATGAGTGAGTGCAAAGAATTAACGACAACTAAAGAGCAGCAGCTTCTGGTACCTCACTGCTGCTCCATATTTCAAATACGCTGCTTGACATAATAATGCTGCAGCAGAAAATATTTATCGGTGCGCTATGCAAAGTGGTCGGGATGTGTGGATTGTCGGATTATATAAATTCAGCGTGAGTACTGACTCGTGACGTATTCTCATCTGGAGAGAGCCAAGATCCAGCAGATGTCACAATGACCTGAGACACAGTGATCACTCATATTGCCGGTCTAAGCGGGCGCATAGACCCGCACCTCTTTTGGAATCGCGCTGCTACTACTCAGAAAGACAGAGTCGAGATCCTTGCACCTATACATAGGGCCGTTTTGGAGAGCCTAAGGTCCAAGCTTTAAGCTAACGTTCGATAATAGCCAACTACATCAATCACATTTGATTACCGATAATGTCTTGGAGGAAGATATTGGCCGAATGTAGAGTCCACACAGTTTCCGTTATCGCAATTCTGTCGAACATATATGGGATATTCTAAGAAAATTCATTGGAGCGTGCCTGACTCATGCCAGATGACCTCAAGAACTCCCAACATCACTTGTTTGGCAGTGGTCAGTAATCCTAAAAGACATCATCAGTTTCGTCATAAACAGTACAAGGAGTCATTTTTTCTTCTGCATGGATCACAGGGGTGATCAAACGTCATGTTAAAGCACCACCTTTCTCAACAAAAGACTTTAAATATTGTTCCATGTAAATTAAAAGATTTTGATATCGACACGTGCAAATTGTAAGATTAGGATTTCCTTCTGCTTGAGTTAGAAAAGTAATATAAAAATAAATATATATGGCAATTCATAACTTATCCTCCATATTTGACTACATGTGTAGTTGCTTAAACCGCATCAAACGTCATAGTATTGAGAACAACGGCTCTGAAGTTCGGTTACTTGATAAACATACTTAGCCCTTACGGGTTAGGGAAGTGCTTCTGATACTGGCCTTATGCGTCTTTCTCCTCTATTATCCTCTCATTTCATTCACCTTATTGCGGCTTTCCACTCTTTGAGATTTCTTTAAAAAAAATCTATAGTCCCCATTGCTTGAATTACATTTTCTTTGATTTTTCTCTTCGAATTGAATTTAGGATTTGCATATACTAGTGTCATAGTATTTATCGATTTGTGGAAAGGTTCGTGGGCGCAAAAAATTAAGAAAACTACAAGCTAAACTTCAACTGAATGATTCTTTCCAAATTTTTAACAAAAGTCAGTATCTATCAGTGTAGTTATTCTTCACAAGGTACACGTGTGTGATTTGGGCCGCCCCTTATTTTTCGATGACCTTACGCATGCGCACGCAATGCGCAGTGGCAAAATCACCCATGACGCCAATAATCCACCAAGCAAAAAAAAACAGAAAATATTGTGTTACTGAAATAAAAATCCAGTCGTATTTTTATGAGTTTCAGGCACAAATTCTACCATACACCAGTGTGTAAAAATTAGAGGTAAAGGGAAAAATTTAAATAGCAACTGTACCCAAACACACTTTTCATTAAAGACAAAGTCTGGGAATAGCAGCAAAAATGTATGCGTAATAATGGACGTCGTTCGCGTGCCCTCTGACCAAAACTCGCTCACGCAGTCCAACATCATCAATTAGGAAGAAGCAACCGAACGGCGTGCATAAGGGTAACATAGGTTTGATGAAGTTTGTTGTGTGTTAGGGACGAAAAAATGTCCCATCGGCCGCCCTGGTGGCGCAGTCGTCTAAACTTTGGCTCATGAGCTTTCGTCTGAGATCGGTCGGCATTTCAATTGTGTTGAGGCATGGATGTTGTGTTTCTCTTATGGCACTGGCCTTTCTCGTTTCCCAGGGACCAACAATCCCACATTAGTGTCGGGCGTCACTTATGGCCCATGGATTTGTTCATGATTGTCGTTAAACTACTGATCAAAAAACATATAGCCCGTCGAGAACATCTTGAATATTTTCCACGTGCTCAAACAATTGAGAGGTTCGAAATCGGACAAAACCTGATGAGTGGGTTCCAAAAGTTCGGTATCTCACATAGCATTATATCGCATGGTTGGTCTTTTTGCAGAATTATTGGCCTGGGTGCCAGACTGGTGGTACTAATCTACAAAACGCCATTCCAGTGAGGACAGTTATTTGCCCTCACCGACCGGAAGGGATTGACAACAGTCAGCAAGTAACATTGCAAAACAACTGAAAATGGGCACATTTTGAACAGTGTCGCAGTTCATGGTGACCAGGCGAGTACAAAAATACCGACGGTTTGTTCGATGACCAGTACGCTGTGTTTAATTAATAACTGTCTTCCGGAGATACCGTTTATATCAGTCCATAGAACATAAAGATTGCAGAGCTGTACAGTGCGGTACAGAAGAATTAATTTGCCAGAGCAGATTTATTCTCTCTATGGGTTATGGAACCTCAGGTAAAGTGGCCTGTGGTAGGCACACCTAATCCTTCGCCATGTTCTTCTGTTCCCAGGTGCAATTGGCCGAGAATTCTTGTCAATGGACGAAAAGGCGACACCGCATCGTACGGTGTCTGTTCATGAGATGATAGAAAGTGAAGACATTGAGTGAATGGATTGGAAGACATTCAAATAGCAACTTTACTATAAGTGGACAAACCAACTGTACCAAACCTGAATTTCATAGAACACTGGTGGTTAGTTCTGGCGGAATGCATTTCTTCACGTTAACACACAGAGGGAAATGTCGAAACACCGCAACTGCTATAACATCTTTAATTTTTTTCCTGAAAGTTTCAGAGGACAAAATTGTTTGCCATACGATCATGATCAGGAGCGGAAATATGACCGGTGGCGCATTATATTTTTACTGTTTATCTTTAAACCTTGCTATTACCCATTAAGTGTAAGGAAAATTCTTCATAAATACAGTTTTATAAAAACGATGAACAAAGAATGGGAACATAAAAAAAGTGGGCGGACTCAAGAATTTGTCACTCCTTTTGCTGTCTCAGTTTCAAAGAATTTAAGTTCGACATGTCTTCTCCGATTTTGTTTTTAGTTATTATGACTTAATTATACACTCTGTGAGAAAATGTTAAAGAAGCACCAACGTTCCTTTAAGAAAACCTACGTACTCTGGGAGGTAGTATTGTTTTTGGCATTTGAAGTATTCCTCCTAATGCATATACATAACTGTACGGGCACATTATGATCATGTAGAACTGTAATGGGGTTGTCATATGAAATTCCTGGGTCGTCATTTTTAAAAAAACGTGTTCGCAAGTTCTTTTTCCTTTAATTACGTTTCTTTCGCATTTTTAGGAAAGTGGGGTTGGGGGTGTGAAAGACGCTGGTTATAATTTCGCTCTGCGTCGTTTGCTGTCTTATGTTGGGAAGGCGTAGCCGCGATCTTTCGCTGTCTTTCCTTCTTCAAATTTCTAGTTAAGAATTTCTGGGGAAAGGTTTGAGGAAACTGTTTTCAACAGTAAAAGGGTAAAACCGACCATGTCGCTTTCTGCTAGAAATTCGATAAAAATGTTAAAACCATATCAACATTTCTGTTACACATCTATTATAGCATCATCCATTTAAATGAGTGCTCTTTTTCATTTTTAATTTTTTTTTTAATTTTTTGCATTAACTAAACAAGCTATTTTGTGGTATTCTTTATGGTCTTGATATTGTTTAAATAGACGTTTGAGTTAAACGTTAAAAACTCAAACATATGTTATCTTTGTACCAATAACTAAAATGACTTGAATAACAGCGAAATTTCAAATATAGACATTTCCATTATTCGATTTTTACTATTGCAAATCATTAAATGTATACACTTAGTGGCCATTTTATTATGACCACCTCCTCAGTATTAAAGGCAAAGGGCCACCTTTTGCCTTTAAAACTGCATCGATTCTTCGTGGCATGGACTCCACAAGATTTTGATAGGTGGTTTGTGGAATAGCACTTTCCAGGAAAGTGCGATTGCAGGGTTGTGGATCCAGCTGTCTGATGGCTCGTTTAACTTCATCCCACAAATTCTCAATGGCATTGAGATTGTGGGGCCACCTAAGCAAAGTAAACTCACCATCATTTTCCTGAAATCAATACGAGCACTATGGCAGGACGCATTATCTTGTTGAAAGTAGCCATTGGGATAAACCATCCACATAACAGGATGCACTTGGTGCGCAACGATGTTTAGATATGATGTGCCAGTCTGATGTTGATCAACACGAATTAAAGGGCATAAAGCATGACAGGAAAACATTTCCCAAACCATAACGATATCACCACCATTTTGAAGGTTTGCAGCAATGCATTTGGAGTCCATGCTTTTGTGCAGTTTCTGCCAAATTCTCATTCGGCCATCGGCAAGGTGCAACTGAAAACGTGATTCATTGGACCACATAATTTGTTTCCAAATATCCACTGTTCAATCCTTGTGCTCCTGTGCGAACTGGAGACGTTTTCTCTTGTTAACTGCAGACAGGAAAGTTGTTCGAACAGGCCTTCGGGTGCCATATCGCATCCGATGTAGTGTACGGAGAACACTGCGTGCAGAGATCATTTGAGGGTATCCTTGATAAAGATGGTGTGTAATCTGTTGTCTTTTACCAGTCTGGACACTCTCCGTTCCGCCCGAGCAGTCACTAGTCAATGACGACCACACGTTGCACGTAGAGACCCAGTTTTTTGGCTGACAGTCCAGTCTTTAAACACTTTAACAAAAGCTGCTCTGGAACATTTCACGAATTTGGCGGTTTCGGTGATAATCGCTCCATGGCTCCGAGCTCCTAGAATAATTCCACGTTGAAAGTCCGTCAAATCGCATTTTTTACCCATCTTGTCACCCAAAATTGACTTCTACTACTGTCGTAAGCACTAAGCTTTCTTGTTTGGCCTCGTCTTCTGACGGCAACAGCGTGCAGCCATAGTTCATTTGCTTAAAACTGTCAGGTGGTCATAATAAAGTGGCCACTCAGTGTATAGTACCTGTCAAATGCGTATATCTTCTTCATCATCCTAATAATTAGCAACCAGTATCGTTCTTCCAAAGGTAGAACGATTCATGTACCTTGCTTATTGATATATGACGCTCGAGACCTTTATTCATCGTGAAGCCTTGGGAAGTTCAGCATTAAAACCCACGTAACGGCCGGTTTGTGTGATTTTAAATTGAAAATTTTTATGAAGTAAATGCTTTTGTCTTCGCGACTAAGTAAAACACTTTCTGCAAAGACTTAAATATTTTAAGAAATCACTTAGCTTTCGTATCTTCATTGCAAATTTTGAAGATGACAATCCGATTTTTGGTGTAAATGCGACAAGGATGGTAAGTCAGATAATATCCTGACTTACATCCTAGTCATATTTACATCAAAAATCGGATTGTCATCTTCAAAATTTGTATTGTACGGTGTAATCCCGTATTCCATTCATGATTCATCTTCATGAGTAAACTGTTGCGAAGTTTCACATTAGGATTCATGTAATGAAATAAATGAATCTGTTCAATTTAAAATCCTAATTGGGATCACGTTTTAGAAACAAAAGTGGCTGATCATTTCATTTCACTCTGTGCGTACGGCACGCCCCAGAAGAAAGAAAATGAACTATTCTGAACTTCGTTTCTCAGTGATAACCAGAAAAGCTTCATGTGTGAAGTTACTGAGCTTAATGATTTTTCATTCCTTGTTTTCTTGTAGGAGTTGGTAAAGCAATGAAGGACGATTAATCATAAGTTAGATTCTCATTTCGTGGCCTACCTGATTCGTCTGGTGCAAATAAAAAGCAATAATTTAAGTTGCGAACAATTATAAATTATTCAGCATAAATATGAACTAATACATACATGACAGTGCACCCTGTCATGTATGTATTCAGTGCAGGAATCGCAGGAAATTTCGTTTGGGCATTTTGTATTAGAAATGGGCTTTCACGACAGCTACCGTGTTGTGCAAACCCATATCTAATACAAAATGCCCAAGCCAAATTTCGTACGATTCCTCCACTGAATGTTTTGGAGCGTAAATACCGTGGATACCTTGGATATTTTGCTTTCCATTTATTTCCGGCTGCTATCTCTTGCTACCACTATGTTAGTGTTGAAGAACATTTCAGAACGGAAGACATGCTATTTTCTTTCTTCTTTCGTTTAATCGTTTCATCATTATGAACAAATTACCTACTGTCCGCCTCTGAAAGAGAAATACATATTCAACAGTTAATTTCGGAATGTATTCCACTTCTATGCTGCCATCTATCGGTATCCTATATCTTAGAAGCGTTTTTGGTGAACATTATTAGACGACACAGAGATACTTGGTGGCACATAGTTTGAGTTTTCTAAAATTGTGCTCAGAGTATCACAACCTTGTCGACAACACCAGATTGCATATCTTTGGGTAATAATTACTCGCTATAATAGCAATTCGATGATTTTTCGTAAGCCAGAAGTTGTTTTGCGCGAGACGTACCACACCGCACGTTGCATAGATGCTTTTAAACCAGTTAGGCCATGCAATACAAGTGCCAATTTTGAATCACATTTTTTTAATTCACGTTGACGTAGCAACTAGAACCACCTTTCATATCAATAGCTTTGAACTTCAATCTGCAGTTTTTTTACGTATCAGGAAACTACATATCAGTCAATGCCGGCAGTTCACCAACCTTGTTTGATAGAACGTACACTAAGGCTTTGCTGTACCTCCATTGAACACTAAATATCGATTGATCTCCAATGCAGATAGATGGCACTGCGGCGGTATCTTCTAAAGAAACAAAAGATTCTCCCCTTCGAAACTCGATGCAGTTGAAACATTTTCGCACAGGAGGCGTGCAATGTTAATCGTGTGAGACTAACTGAATCCGGAAACCAAAGTTTTTTAGTTTTTCGTTTTCTCAATTTGCTGTGTGCAATTGCAAGGTGAAGGGAGGGATATAATTATTTTGATATTATTATGGTTTGTAACCATTTATTATCCCTAGTAATAACGCTGATATTATCCTACATATAACTGAAACTATATGCTTGTATATGCTTGTTGGTATCACAATAAGTCATTTGAATAAAGTCATCCATATACTTCAGATCGCTGGATACGAATGATTATCGTTGAGTTTTATGACATGTTGTTATCATCACTTTTACATATTTTTAAAATGTGAAGATAGTATCTTCGACATTTCCTAAACTTATCTGTGAAAAACGCAATACCCTACATATTAAAATAATTAATACATTAATACTTACAACTTTTGAAGATCACAATCCGTTATTTGGTGTAAACATGACAAGGATTGTAAGTCACATAATATCTGAAAACTAGAAAATTTTGTCGTCTTATAGCAGGAATCGAACAGCGCCCGGCTATGCTAACCACCACACTACCTAAAACGACCAAGTCTGAAGTTTCCGATTAATTTGAAAATAACCATCACAGGATTCGCTAGTCAAAGCAGATGTTGACCTCAACACACCTTGACGAAGTAAGAGATTAAATGCGATATATCCTCAATTTTTATTACATGAGTTCATCCGTTGCTTTCACACAAGTACGGCATACTTACGGTGTGCCTGGGGATACTTCCCACCTATTCTTACTATCCCTAGAAATTCTTTATTTCTCTCGGTAACTTTAGTCGATTATTTATTAGATAGGAGACATTATTGCTGGCTAAATAAAAATTTATTAACCTCTGTAACTGAAGCCGAGAAAGATAATTTTAAAAGTTTAAAAGGCATTTCACGTTGTTTCCCTAATGACTTTCCGTTCACTGTTATTTCTCTGTTGATTTTCCATTCACTGTATTTTCATTTTTCTTGATTTTTACAGAATTTCCTGCAATTGCAAATATAATGTTTTCTTCTTTACACTTCGCTCATTACTCGAGACGTGCTTGTTCGGGAAATCTGAACATTAAGCAGTGTTGATCCTATTACGTTCACAGTCGTTTCGGTTGTGCTTTTAAATAATTAATAAAAACGAAGTAAACATTTATCTGCCAAAAGGATATTTTACCACCAACTTCCAATTGTCATTCATAAATTCCTACAACGCTCACTTGTGCAATTTCCAGTTCATTGTAAATATTTATTGTAACGGGATATCAGAATATATTAGAAATCGTACTACAGCAATTTTCGGATGGATTCTTCTGCAAAATAAACGGATTAGAATGAAAACTGGATAACTGCAGTTTTTCGTTGTTCAGAATTTGTCTACCAAAATCCTGCCAGAGTTCTTTTGACTATGTTAGCTGCGAAACAAAAAGCTTGGGAACGTGGCGATCACTGTGTCAAAGGAAGTTATATTCTTTTCCTCATTATGCATACCAGTTTCAGAACCCATGACGTTTTTCAGCTAAATGCCGAACCTCGTAAGTAGGGCGATTCCTGTTGCGGATCAGTTGCAGGATATCAGTAAAAATAGGCAACTGATAATTTCTCTGACACATTAGAGCCCAGAAGATGCTTATTTTTAAGTGGTTAAAACTTTGTGTAACGATACAGCATTATTTTTTAAAACCAAAATAAACAAATCATTAACCTCAGGTTGGACTCAAAGACGAGAAACTACGATACGAGTTTGTTCTGAAGTTTTGCTGCCATCAAGTGCGGTTTGCAGGAAAATTCCTTTCAGATTTACATAGTCCTTGCTGATAACAATTGCTAAACCAGAGAACGAATCATCTGCCAAGGAACCACTGGAAAGGAATGAAAAGGTAATGAGTCGAGTGGATGACCAGCAATTGGTTCGCCTAAAGTCATAAGAAATGCTCTGCAGAAAACACGTACCACATGGATGACATAAACAGTGTTCTTTAATCTTGTAACACCTGGATCTTAGTGGAAGCATCTATCCATCGTGTTGTGTTTAATGAGCCCGAATAAGACAGTGGAATACTGCTCAGAATCTTTTTTGTAATCAACAGCATTTATCTTGCTGTCCATTAGCAAGGGAGCAGGTCTGCAATTACCGGTGTGTACGTATCTATTTTCTGGAGCTGAAACATATTTTAAGGAAGGCATCTAATTTAGGCCTAAGTAATATGCTCTTATTGGATGCGCGTATGATAGGAAATGCAACTGCTTTGTTCCCTATATACCTGTCGCTAAGCCATTCTGCGCTGAAAGCAGAGAACTGCTGATATTATTTCAGTAATTATGTGTGAGTTAGCCACATGTGAGAATAACAAGTTAGGCACTAAATAGTTTTTTCTTGTGTATTGTGCTCTTGCATTTTGACCCTAGTCTGTTTTGTTCCGCTTCATTTTCCCGTAACTTTTGTTTTCAAAGATCAAACTGACGCCACGAATATTTCCATGGAGATGTCAGGACCGCGGTAGCTTAAAATATTTTATTTATTAACGGTAATCATACACACAACGGTGCTTCCTGATTAGCGTTTTTAGCAACATCCTTTACGCAGCAACCGTAAATTCGAATAAATCTGACGTTCGCGAATACTTTTTCACATAAAACGTGAAAAGCAGATGATTGTTTTAAAGTCTTTTCTGCATAAAATAAAACGAATTAAAAATTCTGAAAGTCTATTCTAGAGCACCAGCTATGTGTTTCCTGCGGATCGAAATAATAATATATGATTCTTTCGTGGGAAATTTTGGGAAATTCAAAGGTAATTTCTTAAGAAAACTTTGTTTCTACTTTCTTGTTTCGTAAATTTATTACTTTCCCTGAGAAACAAATATGCGACTTCAAGTCAGAAGCCAATCTGAATAATTTAAAATGATGTGATTTGGACCTTAATTGTTTCATTTAGACTAAATACATACCAACCGCGTTAATGCTTCAGTTCTTCCTCTAAAGTAAATTTATGTTTTGGTTAATGAGGCAAAATGAAGTGCAATAGAAATGTAAAAAAAGAATCAAATTTCAACTCACTTGAAATGTAATTGCATGTCCGTATAAAATAAACGTTTTCTACTAAATCGTGATTGCACTAGAGATGAGTCGTTTGCGACTGACCCGTTCCAGGTGACTCGGTCGACAGAGTGAACGAACAGATCCCGTTCTTCGTTCGCATCGGTTATCGAGTCGAGGTTCCGAAAGACATAAAAGATCCAAATCCTTCACCGTTGCCTTCGTTCGGAGCTGGTACTTCATTGCCTATTGATTTTATCGTGTAACTAGAGCCATCTTATAACCATTTTATCTTAGGTTTTATCTAATAGTTTGTAGTGAAATGAAGATATCAAATATATCGCATTTTTTAGATTCTATGTTTGTTTTATATTTTGATTTTTTTCATTACGGGTTCACTCACGAGATAGGGACACAAGCTTAGAACTCTGACAGAACAGATGTATATTAATAAATACGAAAGGCAGTATTTGTAGTGCCTCAGAAGGAAACAATTAATTATAAAAATAGTAACACATCACTTTAGAACGTATTTCCATTTCGTTCGTCGGTCCCCCACTGCGGGATGAGTAATGAGCTGGTGTTCAAAGCGCATCATATTTGCTCGTGTTCGTCCCTCCAGTTCAGTTCGTTGGTGAGTCAAACGGGAGTTGTGTAACATTCATGTCTCATGACTATTTTATGTTGCCTTTAGAAGTAATTTTATAAATGTTGATTTTATTCCTACTAGGTGACATTTGTTATAACAGAAACGTTTTGTTTCCTTATGAATAAAAAGGTGTTTATCTGGCAGAATAAATCAACTGATTATGTGAATTAAAAATCAATTGACTACGTGCCGAGGAAGAACAAACTGATGATGAGAATCAACATCTTAAAACAGTCTTCTGAGTAAAGACATTTCCATTGAAATAAATATTCTAAAATATGGTCTGCCAAATGATTTTTTTTACTTCCCTTTTTTAGTTAGCGCTGGCGGGAACGCCAATTGCTCTCCACATCATGAGTGTGAGCACCTGTACGGGGATCAACAAAATTTAGAGAGTGGTTGACTGTTGGATGTTGAAATCCTAAGCTTGGCAGTTTGCAATAGGCGGCACACTGATCCATCGTGACTGTGCACAGGAAAAAAAGGCGTCCTAAACAACAACAAAAAAGTTTACAGGCTCCCTTTACAAACCAAACGATCAGAAATACACCGATGCCAGTGGCGTAGCCAGAAATTTCTTAAGGGGGTGTCCATTGATTTGGTTCATTGGTGAAAGCCTTTATTTACACACACACACACACACACACACACACACACATATAAATATATATTGCTTTGAATTCGTACTCAATACACCCTCAACGTTTGGGGGTCCAGACCCTTGGACTATTGCCTTGGCTACGCCTCTGACATGGGTTAACAGATGCTAAGTAAGAAAGTGCGCGCTATCCAAAGAACTGACGTGCTGCCATCTATCAGACGTTTTATATTGAAACGAACGAAAGGAACGGGCCTTTTGAACGGACCATTTTAGTAACCCGATCTGAAAGATCTGGATCTCGTAAACGACCGAATCTGCACACCTGTGTTCACCTTTATGAAATCATTAATTATTCACTTGTTAGCTAATTCTGGGCAAGCAGTTTGGTAAAACAGTAGCGGTAGATTTTTCTTCTTTGGGTGCACTGTAATTTACTACTTAAACCCATCACTGAGAAACAAAAAAAAACTTCACGACACACATTTCCATAGCAGACGGTCCTGAAAGGACACCTGACCTTTAGAAATTAAAGGAAAACAAAAGTGATAACTTCCATAGCACGATATTTGACGATCGTGCTATCGAAGTTATCAATTTTGCTTTCATTGAATTATGTGATCATATGTAGAAGATTTTAGGAAGGAAGTGTCTGACCCTAGGTCTTAAACAACCCTTAGAAATAGGAAGCTGGGCGATTTGGGCTAGAGTGACAGATAGGTGAGTGACACGGAAACGAAGTAGAAAGCCGCCCTTGTTTATTATCGGGTGGTCAGTACCCGGGGTCAGACGCACGGCGAATATTTAGTAGATCGAACCTGAAGTCTTTTCCGTGTCAGTAACGAACGTTGCCCACCAGGCAACACGCGGGCCTCATTGAATTATGATCCCATGTAGAGGATTTTAGAAATAGGAGATTTAGGCTAGAGCGCCTGATTACAAAGACGCCCTTCTTTATTACTCGGCCACCCGTGGTCCCTCATTGAATTATGAACTTAAACTTAATTAGGTATATAAACTTTTATTAATTACATACTGCAAGTCCATATGAAAAATAAGGTTTTCCATGAAACTACTCTGAATTTCTTTGAACATAACAATTATATTTGCGTTTGCCATAAAACGAAAGTATTTATTCTTAATTTAATGACTGATAAGATATTATAGTTTTTCACTTTTACTGTCAACGGTTTCACCTGAGTACCATACTTGTATTTTTTGCTAAAAGCTTTACAACTTTAAAATAGTCATATTTTATGTCGCGTCTTCAATAAAACATTTTAAATACGAATTTGAAAAATCTTACTTTTGAACGGGCTTATGTTCTTAGCGCGAAAGAATCATTTTGAGGCTTAACTATGCTTAATGTACTTGAAACCTCAAAATATCAACATGAGCCACTGTGTCAAGGAATTAGGGATTAACAGATCTTTGCATTTCACATGTCAGAATATTTGAAATATTAACAGAACTCATCTCCACTTGATTTTTTAGAGCGTAGCCTTTTTTATTTTTAAAGTACAAGTTTTTATGGGTCTGTACATAGCCGTGACCGTGTGCCATACTGGCAGAGCAGTAATTAATATATATTATTAGCATTTTTGCTTAATTAGGGCTACATAAACCTTTGCTTCGTAAAATCAGTTAACCTTCCTGAAGGTGCTTCAGAAGGTGCTTGCTTGCACAGTAGTTTAAATATTATTGAAGGTATGCTTCATAAAATTCCCCAAAACTAAACTTTAGCAATGTGAAGGAGAGTCCTGTTTCATGGAACTCATTCGATCGTTTGGTTGTTTCTGGTGAAACTTACGGCATCTTGCATTTTCTTGGAAAATGGCCGTCGGTGGTTACTCAGTGAGGGAAATTAGAAAGAAGATGTAAAACGTCTCTGACCATGTTCTAAATATTTTCTGCCTGTTGCACGTGGACTAAATAGAGAATGATGCCAAGTGGACAATTTTCGTAAAGACTCCAAAACGGTCAGTGAGATATATACACTTTGAAAACGAATGATTGCGTCTGCCGAAGAGTAAGAAGATGAACAGCTTTCCGACGGAAGTGATTTGTCGTGCAGTGACATGTTGACTGATGCCGCTGAGTTTTTTGTGTGCACCTCGGAGAGAGCGAGCTGACTGTGGCTTTCTCTCTCTCTCCCCGCTCACTCTCAGAGTCCCTTCAAATTTATGAATCACCAGCAGTCTGATGGACGTCGTCTGACATCGTATACTTAGCACGGTGTACGGTAACGGAAATACTATGTATTTTTACCTGTGAATGCTCTATAAACTCCCAAAGTCGAATATTTTTCACATGACAGTTCCTATAAGGATACAACCTGTAATTCCCATTCCTCAGCTAGGAGAACTTCAAAACACCTTAAGTTGAGCGCATTACGGAACCAACAACACTTTAAGAGTGTTTGGCGCAAATCTAAAGGCACATATTCTGTGTAAGTAGTTCTGAAAAAAATTAGTGTCAGTATATCTGATAAAATAAGAAGTGGTCTGTCATATATCGTGTTTTATTACATAATACGTTTTCTGACCTATATTCTTCTGAGGAAAGTCTACATGATCTCGATCGTCTCAGCTTCATAAAAAAAAGAAACACGCTTTTAGTTCCACAGCTGAACCACCTTAAAGAAAAAAACGTTGAAACAAATTAGGAATTTCAGCAACAAAACACCCGACAGTACTCTGGAGTAAACGGCTACAGCTGTAAGTCAGAGCGCAGGAGTGCACATAGAGGGGCTGACATCTCTTCGCCGATAAAAACTAGTTGAATTGGCCGAATTTCAGTGGAAAGTTCATAAAGTTTGTTATCTTAATGTGGAAACTCAAAAGTTGACCTATCCTGAATATAAAATTCTATTTGTATTTACCTCCTGTTTCATTCACAAGGTAAGGGTTCAATGTAATCAATATCTTAAAAAAAAGTAAGAAAAGCACTAAAGTTTTAAAATGACTTAGGAAGAATAGCACCGCTTAATGTGAATATAACGGGACTCTCGTTCTACGCTCCTCCTGCCTCCCAACTACAAATCAGTCTTCATCCAACAAGTTATGTATTTAGTACGGCTTTAATTGCGATTCCTTATATGAACTGATGACATAATTTTCCTGCCCCGCTCGTCCTTAGCTTTTCACCCCTTCTCAGATCGAATACTTGGTGTTACGGGTCAAGATGCTGCATTTAGAGGAACGCTACGAGCCCTCAATAATGTAGATATTGCAGCAAGTGCATGGGGTGTGCGCAGAGTACTTGACACGTATGAACTGAGTCCCTTAGATTGACATTCAGGGTTGTGTTGGAAATGTGGCACTTTGCATACAGAAGAAGGCGTTTCACAGGGAAAACAAATTGGTTCAAAAAATAAATGGATTAAAAACTTTGGTGTTCTTGCCAGCTAATTTTCATGAGTGGAGGAAAATTTATCAACTGCTGTGAGATTAGTTAATGTGCACCAGATTAACTGTTCTTGAGTTAATTATTCTTTCATGTACTCCAAATAACTTTCGTTTTCGCTTCGCAGACAAAAAAAGGCAAAGCTGTTTGACAAAATGAACTTATATTTTCTGTCTGGACGAATGCATCTGTACCCCAAAGTTTTATTTTCAGCATCAAGGTATTTCATCGAAATCCATAACAACATATAACGAGTTGGCAGAAAATAAGCTTTTAAGCGAAACATTTTAAAACGAATCATATTTAAATTAGAATCAGAATAGATACGACGAAACAAAATGAATTGAAAGACTTGGAATAACAAAAGTAGCTTAGTGACTGGTTCAATAATAAATATTTAAAAGAATTCAAAACACTTATTTCCTCCATCAGTACATGTTTCATGCAGTGTCTATTAAGTGCGTTCTTCTTTATGTCTTTTCCATACGATAGGCGCATGAACATTTCATTTTAGTTTTTAGTAATTTAATGGAAAAAAATAAATAAGATGAACTCAAACTGTTGCGGTCTGACCTTTTTTTTGAATACACAGTGAACATGTTCGCCGTTGCAATCGAAGGTCTTTAAGTATTTAGACAATGAAGGTAGGAATAAGTGGAGAAAGCACTATCCGTTGGCTCAATGCAATCCAATGGAAGCCAGCGAACGTCACTCCTGTGATAACACGGCAGCCATCTTAAGCCTGACATGAGCAGACTATGCAATAGCTGTTAGTGCTGTGCGAGGCATGAAGTTGGAAATTTGCTTTTAATATTAATAAATGTGCCCTTATTTATTATACTAATCGTTGTTACTCTGTTCTCAAGGATATTATTAGTTGATTTACCAATGTTTAGGGCGTTACAGCTGCTTCCAGGTATTTGGAATTTATTAAACATTTCGCTGACTTCTATGGAATGAGCGTAATACAAGCGTTTTTCTCATTCTGTAGATAAAACCGCCGTACAATTTCATAGTTTTTAAGTTGTGTGTATGGTAATTTACGTTTAGTTACGGGTTTTAACCTAATTTTAGTGGCGATTTAGCGAGATCTGCTCTGTTAAAATGAAGAGAATGTGATAGTGTACGCAAATTAATGTTAAGCTGTAATACCCCAATATTACTTTATCATAGATAAATTATGATTTTCTCTTTTTCACCTGTGAACATGCACATGCCTTGAAAGATTACTTCTCCGAGGAAACTCGTTCGGACATACATCACATTGGTAAGGATTTTCACCTGAATGAACAAGCATATGCCTTCAAAGATGACTTTTCTGAGCAAATGGCTTAGAGCACACATCCCATTGATGAGGATTTTCACCTGTGTGAAGAAGGATAGGTTGTGAATTGTTTGGAGCATACATCACATTTGTGAGGCATTTCCTTCGTGTGAATGAGTAAATGCTTCGCGCACCTACTGTGGTTCAGAGGAAACTCTAGAACATTTATTCGATGATTGTAACTTTTCAAAACATATCTGGAATTAGTTACATCAATTGTTAATTCATAAAGATAAATTTTCGTCTCACCAAATCTTATATCATCGTCCTCTTTCCTGCTCTGAATCCAAAAATTAAATAATACATCATGTAATTGCAATTGCAAAATATAACATTAGGAAAAACAAAAACGCTTTATCTTTTGAGCAAAAATCTAAAAATACAGAGCAGGTCAAAATTGCCATAAAATATGACCTTAGACGATATTTGGCATTTGAAACCAGAAATAACGGTGCTGAAAAGACCTTTAATAAATGGAAGCCTTTGGCACTAGTTACTTATAAGAAAGGATCGAAAGTTCTTAATATTATTATAGAGTAACTTATTTTAATTTTAAATAATTGTAGCTACGATGTTAAACGATATAAAACCCAAAGTTATGCCATTCTCTTAAATATCATTTTATTTCGGCTCCCGATATAGTTTCAGTATTTTGTTCAAAATATTTTAATATAATTAGTAGGGGGGGGGGGGTCAGCGTTATTTTCTTGTAGGACTTCCGTCCACAGGTAGTAGAGTTTAGGTCCCAGCCACCTACAGCGAGATCGCCTTTTGGGTAGGACAAAGAAACGGAAGGAATGAGAGCAAGTCTAGCGACTTTGACAGAACAGTTTGTAGTGAGATTAGAGTACAGTAGATGGCGCCACCGTACAAGTACGATATTGCACATAGAGGGGTGAGAGAATTTCAGGTGGGGTATAGGAAAGGATACCCATTTAACCAGTGGGCCGTCACTTAACGTGCTCGTCCGATATTAAGCGATTGTTAGTAAATCACACCATCTCTGAAAGATCAGCCCAGGCTTGAACCTGGGGACTTTTTTTTTTTTTTAATATAATTTTTAATTCAATTTTTACTATATTTTAAGTTTTCAACAAATTATTGACGAATAGTAAAATATATATAATAATTCATTCCACATACGGGAATATTTTAGATGAAGAATACAAATAACTCACTAATAATAGTAATGTAAAGGATCCCTTGATGTTTTTTCAATCTAATCTTTCATATTTCCTTTGCTATTGTTTTACATCACTTTACTATCGTTCCTTGTTTTCAACAATTATTTTGCTTATTCTACTTTTTGCCAGTTTTTTTTCCTGAAATGCCTTTGAAAGGTACCTCATACGTTTTGCAGAGTGCTTTTCAAGGGGATTCCTAAATAAATTGTATGCTTCCTGTTGCAAGCGGTCACTCTTGCGCAGGCTCCCGCCTCCTCAGTTGGTTGTCTACTCTGAATGGAAGTATGAGAAAATGTTAGTTATTACAGGATCCACTCTTATGAACATTTCATATTTCAAAACTAAAAAAAAAAAAATTAAACACAAAATTTTATTCTTTACTAAAAGTACGCATGAATGTGCGAATAAATGCTAAAATAAGGTAAAATATTAATAATTTTCCAAAACCGTTTTTTAACAGTCTCTCATGCGCCGGTCTTTTGTAAGTTTTGGACATGAGGTATAAAATAAAGAAACAGAACACTTTTGAGCATATTGCTTGGAAAATACATCACATGTGAGAGGCTTTCCCCGTGTGAATGAGTAAATACCTAGAAAGAACACTTTTCAAGCAGATCGTTTGGAGCATACATCACATTGGTCTGAATGAGTAAATGTTTCTAAAGATCACTTTTTCGAGCAAATTATTATTTTATTATTTTTGCTGAAGGTTTTACGACATCCGTCAGCAACACAATGGGCTATAAGCAGTTGCCCGTCCCTAATTTAGGGTCACTGGTTCCAGGGAAGGGAGATAGCCAGTGCCGTAAGTCAAACACAACATCCATGCCTCACCGTGATTCAAACTCGGACTTTTCTAGGTCGAGTGGTTACTAGCCAGTGCTTAGACTATTGCGTCCATGGGGCGATGCAGATATACTTCCGTTGCATATGTAATGATATCTGAAAAATAATTTTTCTGGAAATATTTATTCACGAGCAAAATAGTATTATTACCTACGAAGAACCAGAAACATGAGTTTTTCGCAATTCTAGAGGACAGATACGCCCAATAAAATCTGTGAGCCTTTGTTCTATGTAGGGAACCTAAGATATTTCTTTACTACTAGTTGAATTTCTACAACTAAATAGATTTCATGATTCACATATTTCAAAAATGTTCAAGAAATAATTTTATCGTAATGGATTTTAAGTAATAGAGTAAAACGGTTATCTCATCCACCGTAATTAAATTCTAACAGTATATAGTTTGTAAAATAAATGTATATATAGTAATTAACTAACTGCATTTCGAGAAACAAAAAAATTTGAAAATTTACTCCAAACCTTTGCCTTCGCTTGTATACGTAAACCAAGTTCCACTAAAGTGGAAGTAGTGAAAATCGTTGTTGAAATCTCGTTTTTCTATGCTGTCTCATAAAGTGAAACAACAATGTATTTTTCTAGAGTGTTTCCGAACATTATTTAATTAGGTTTTACATAAGCGTAGCTATATCTCATTTCAGTCTACGTTAATTACAAGAAACAATTCTAAATGAGATAAAATCCTTTACAAAAATCTATTTTGATGCTATTCATTTCTTGTGAGTAGTTTACCATGCGTCGTTCCAAAACTGGACTTCTTCTCAGCATCCCAAAAGCGGTAAAGTCTATTGAATTGAGCTTTCAATAGACGTATAACACGATTGTTTGTAACCTATGGATACCTAAGACCAAAGATCACCAATCCCGTCACTAAATAACTTGCGATTCAGATGTTCTTTCGCTCTTAAAGTAAGATTTTATCTTGCGCATGCGCACATGGTCTTTTGAAGCTACACGTTTCCTCGATGTCAGTCATTTCTTTCGTTCGTCTAAATAATAGTGATAAATACTGTTTTTGAAAATTTAAAGAGTCGAATTACTTTCTATTGTCGCCTCCGCAATTTAGTAAATAAATACTCACTTTTATTATATATCTATCTTGTTTTTTTTTCCTTTTTTTTTTATTGGAGGTTTGACAACCAACGTGAGCAACTCATTGTGCTATAAGCAGTGGCACATCCCTAATTAAGGGCCACTTGTTCCAGGGAAGGAGACAGCCAGTGCCATAAAACAAACAACACCCATGCTTCACCGGGATTCGAAACCGGACCCTTTTCGGTCAAAAGTCATAAGCCAGCGATTAGACCACTGCGATATTATATTTTGCTTCATTGGTTTTAAGACCATAACGTTCATTAATCCACGTACCTCTCAAAGTCAGAAGGAAACCTTACTGTTTTTTGTTATGATTGAATTCCACTTAGAGTGCATCGGATTGTGGCTTGCTGTGATTAACGCGGGTAAATGTAATGTGTTGTACGTAAATAAATTGATTAACTCATCTTATTTCACACCCACAAAGATCTTATCAAAAATTATCTGCAGAGAGTAGCAGGGTACTTTTGCGATTTTTTTTTAAATTTCCTGATTTATATTTCAGTGTGAAATTTAATTGAAACTGCACTCGCGCAATTTTTTTGAACCATTGATTTAGTTTTGAAAAAGCAGCGGGAACGTTTGGAACTGAGTAGGTTCCAACGAAAGACGTTTGTGGTTAAGCCACGTACCTAACTTTTACTCTCAGCAAGAATTCAACAGAGATCTCATCACTTATTTTTTCGTTACACTGAAATTTTTTACTTGAGATTTACTTTACTAGGTTTGGAAAAGATGTTTATAGTCACAAATCTTCTTAAAGTAACCGAGGATCTCAAGAAGCAAAAAACATTCCTCGAAACCTGCAAACCCCTCCCATGCAAAACGTTTTATTGCCACATACGATTTGTAACAACGCCAACTCCCAGAATGGAAACTGCTTCAAATGAGGAAGAAAACCAACTTCTCAGTTCTTATTAAAAACGCTTCAATCAAATCCTTCGAATACAACACTTTTGACCTAACTTTAGATAATGTATTTTTCGGAGTATAAGACACCACCTCTTTTTTCGAGAAAAAATTAAGGAAAAATGCTTTTAAAAAATTCATAATTATGAAACAATATGATTTTTAAAGATTTTTATTTTGAAAATAATAGTACATAAAAACAGTAGCTTATGAATCATCAAATATTTCCATTTTTGAAACATTTGAAGTGTGTGATTCCGCTCTTCGAATAAAAGTAAATAAAAGTCACTCTGTTCGTCACACAATGGCGTATATACGTTGTAGAATTTTTCCGTGATGTCACGCTTTGGTACAATTAATGGCCATTTTTATATGGTTTGGACGGCTCTTCCCGCACAACTGATGTGTGGAAGTTAGACTTCCTTGTACGTTGTCTATGGAATCTGGGGCACAAAAGCAAATCCACAGCATGCGAATTGTTTTTTTAAGCTAAAGCTCTACCGAGAACAGTTCAAAACAAAAAAATGTTGAGTTAAAGAAGCGAATTGGGAAAACTGTGCACAATGTTGTAGAACGTCAAAGAAGCGAGATACAAAACCTTAAAGAATGATCGTCATGTGCCGCAAAACTATCTGTCTCATGTGGCGGCATCTTCCGTCGTAAATTGGAAATAAAAGTACGTTTAAGCTAGTTAAAGTTCCAGAAAAAATTGTTCACTCCATGAATGGACTTTTCCGAAAATTACAAATTCACAGTATTTCTGTTGCTGCAAATGTACATTTTGCACTTTATCTGTGAACGTTCTGCACAAACCGAAGAATTTGCAGAATCAATGAAGTAACCGGCACTAAAGTTTTGTAGGTACAGTTCGTTGGTTGTGTCTGAAGTGTTTGTTGTGATATTTTGTTCTGAAATCCAGTTTTTTCCCTTCTTTTTCTCTCACTTTACTTCTTAAATAAACTATGACAGTCCTTCTATGAACGTTTCAGATCGCAATGTACAACATATGATGTATTTGCTTAAACTACATTTTACATAATTAACTCACCAGCGCACATGTATGCACACGGACAAAAATGCACATCTATAACACGTTAGCGGATCCTGCTCATAAAGAAATGTACACGGGTATGTTAATAATAGGTAAACAAAACAGCACAGAATGTATATACCAGCATTCATAAATCAATATTGTTAAAGAAAAAGTCAACAGGAATATTAATTACTGTACCTAAGATAAAACGATAGCTGTATAATCTCATTTACCAGTCTTCGTCACTGAAAGTTTTAGGGCTCGCCTTCCAACACAGGGATATCCGAAAAGCAGTTGAAAATGTGTGATAATTTTGAAATACAGAAAATGAATGCCGAGAAACAACTTCTTGGCGTGGCTAAAATAAATCAATTAAAAAACAGAGAAACAGCCATTCTTAAATTGAAATTGGTCTCCTTCCGTATGCGGCATTCAAATTGTTCTAAAACGGAAGATAGATATTAAATTAAAATTAAAATTTGAATTTGAATTTAATATCTTCAGTGTTTTCGTCTTGTCGAAGAAAAGTTCGAGGTGTAAAAATTTACTTCATGGAACGGTGACGAACTGTTTTTGCTTTGGCGATGCGCTCAGTGTCACGTCTCTATGCGTATATGGACATGCTTCAAGTACTGCATGCGCTAACAGCAGACCAGTAGAGCCAATTCTGAGTGAGCAGCTGAGAAAGCAATGCAAGTCTGTGTGTGAGTTTTGAGGTAAAAATGAGTCACAAAGGTTTAGAGCAGCGCATTAGCTCCAAATTCGGCGGGAAGATTGGTTAAACTGCTACTGAAACAGAACTATTGAAAATGCCATATAGTGAGGGTGCTATGAAAAAAGTCAACTGTCTTTGATTGACATACGACCCGCAATATACTCACATTAAATTTAAAACCAGGCTTGTACATTTTTTCGATCACGACGGGCTATTTCATCATAAATTCTTTAAACAGGAACAAACGATCATACAAAAATGCTATTTGCAGGTGTTGAAAAGGTTACGGATTTCTTGTCGAAGAAAAGAAGCTGTACTGCGGCACCTGACATTGCCCCTAGCCATGTTACACTCAGTATTGGTTACTCCCTGGCTAAGATATCAATAATGAATTGGATCATCCACCCTATTCCCCGAGTTTGTCCCTTGTGTTTCTGTCTGTGCCCAAAGATAAAAATTGCCATGAAAGGACGAACATGTTCAGACATTTCTGACATCCAGCGTAAAGTGACAAAGGATGTCAAGGGTGTTTCAGGAAAATAGTTCCAAGTATGTTTCCAGCAATGACAACAAAGTCAAAATAAATATATTCCGGTGAAGGGGATTACTTTGAAAATGACAGTAGCCGCTAGTGCACAGATACAGACGCATTTTTCTTCAGGTACATTCCCGGAAATAAATTGTCAGACCTCCTACATCAGCGCGAACTGCTCACATCCAATCTCGCGCTTTATAATGCTTGATAATATCTGGACAAAGGTATATTTGTGACTAGACTTTTTATAGGAGAGATGGAACTGCCATTATACCCCATCTGCCCATCGAAAGCTTTTCACCATTGGTTCTGAACATCTCACAGTTAATCACCCACCTACCCTTAGTGGATACTGTGATTGGTGCTCACACTCAGGAAGAGGATGCCTTCCTGAATGTGAGCACCACTCAGGAAGGCTTCAAAATCAATCGAACCCAGCAATGGAGAACAAGATGTATGCTCATCCGCACGTATGACGCATGTATTACGAAAAAAGTTTTTTAAATATGGGGTTCAAGGAATCTATAAAACTCCGAAGTCGACACGTATGTCTAGTAGTATTGAAAGAATTAGAGTGAGGGAGGAAGCGGGGGAGAAATCAACAAGGTACGACGCAATTACTCTTATTTTCGTTGTCTTACAGAATTATTCCTTCCCTCACGTCTGTTTATCATTCCTGTTTTCCTCCAAAATGTTTAGGGTTTCCGATTTAAAAACATTTTTTGTTTAGAATTTTTTTTTCTGTCTACAAAAACTGATATACGATGTCGCTTCAGTGACCTAAACGATGGCACCCCATCTTTCGTGCGATTTCGAGGCCGGGAGACATAACAGCGGCGTGTGTTCTTTATGGTACTGCCCCTTCCCTTTCCTGGAACCAGTGGCCTCTAAATTAGCAACACGCTATAGCTAGTCGTCAAATCCCAAAAGCGCCATAACGCTTAAAACTAAGAGCACTCCATTAACATTACTGTTTTATTTTGTATTTCACATTTTTTTGCAGTTAATTTTATGTTCACACTTTTTTCAATTACTTAGTAATAGCTGCTTTCATGAAGAAGCTACTAATTCAATACAGCAAATAACTTCACAGTAACAGAAATCTGGTACTGCAAATTGTTTCATATCAACCAATGGTATCATTTAAGGAAAGATTTCGGCAGAACACTGCTTCTATCCTTGGAAGTCTCTCTTACATACCATGATTTGTTGGCATAAAGCGGAATAACATGTAATATAAAGCAAATTCCGGTGAACTTCCGTACTCGGGTCCGACGCAGATCAAGAACTTTGAAAAAGCGACGTTTGTTTAGGTTTGACTTCATGATTCTTACGATTTGAAACACAAGTTAATAATTTTGAGACACATTTTTGACATATTTTTTTCATTGCAAGTAAGGTCGTCTCTGCTCCATATACTGCAATAGAATAAATTTCGACCCTCTTTTCTCAGCAAAGAAAGATATCTCATACCTCAAAATTGGCAGCCTACTGATAAAAACATCCTTACTTGGATTGGGCAATCAGTGTATTTTGGAGAAAACTTTCCTAAATTATATTAAAAATCAATAACTTTTCTTCGAGGTTGTGGTAAGGAAGAGTGACACCACTTGTGAGCATCATAATTACATCAAAGTAAAGTTATTAATTTTTAACCCTTTAAGCGGTCGATGTACTTCAACCAAATAGTACCTAAATCTGTATGTGGTCCTCAAACAGAAGGGTTCACAATGTGCCCGGGTTATACGAAAGGTAAAACGAAACAATTCCTTTCCCTCTTTCATCTCATCAGTAATGGTTCTAAATCTGTCGCTGGTGTCAAGTGCTTCCTTATAATCCCTCGTCATATAGTCTACAATCTGATTCCTTTATAGTCCTTTATTCTCTATTCCATGAAATAAGAACCGATTGGGAAGGGTTAGTTCCCCGGCCACATGAGTCGCCCACATCAGGCACGGACGTCTTGAAACTGAGTAGAAACAAGTTATTCAAACATTTCTCATCTTCTTGTTCAGGTTTCTCACCATTTTTGTAGCATTCTTAATGGAAATGATAATCAGACAGGAAGGCTTGATTACTGTCATCCCCCTAAACAACGCTTTCTGATGTGCAAGTTCACTCTCTCCATCGGCGTTCAGCACACTTTGTAGACAGCGAATACATGCGTTCGAGCTATTTTCAGCCATTATGTCAACCAAAGTTAATTCGTCCCAGATGGTTAAAGGGTTAATCGTGACATTTACTTAACAGCAATAACATATTTAAAGAAAATTAAATATGTCATTGGTTCCCGCTGTTTTCAGCCATTATGTCAACCCGAGTTAATTCGTCCCAGAAGGTTAAAGGATTAATACAGTTCAGGAAAGTTTCTGCAGAACACACCAATTGTAAAACACCAATTGCAATTCCAATGTGGATCCTACATCGGTAAATCTAAACTTCGACTTTAAAAACAGGGTTTCTAACGACGAATTAAAATTTCGTTTGTCTAATCTCTTTCAAACTTTCGTTTCATCTAATAAATTCAAACTTCATTTCAAAAAAATTACAAAATTCAACGCACTAAACACATAAATTTTTGATAGCGAAACAAATTCCTGAATTCAGTAAAAATGCTAATGTAGCAGTTTAACTGCAGTGACAATTGAGAATACCTCTGTCTTGATTTTTGAGTTGCCATTTTATCCATAACGGATTAATACATCTTTGTAATGCATACTCTTTACTCAGGTGCAGTTGTTTCATTCAGTATATACTTTGAAAAGTAAAATACAATTTTAACTAAATTAGGACTTTGGTTTTTGAATTTTCATTAAATTGCACGTCTGAAGGCACTAGACGAATAAAAATTATGGAATCCAACTGGGGCTGGCAGTTTTGATATTTTGGTTCCAGATCTGAAATGTTGCTTGACTTCGCTCAAAAGTTATCAGTTAGCGACACGTATCAGCTCTCAGGATAAATTTTCTGTTCAGCCGTGTTTATTTAGTTTCAGAATCTGTTTTTCCCAAACTGTTACGAACTTCCAATTTCGAGAATATGAACGAGATCACGCGAGATCCAAGCATCTGTCGTTTTCGCGGCAGTACCGTTTATTTTATTGGTTTAACCCCCCCCCCTCTCCCCTTGATTCTTTGTCCTTCTCTGTTGAAAAAGGAAAACATTTTGCCTGCCATTGTGCTATGATGTGGCTCTGGGCGCAATGTATACTTTCAACCGCAAAAGCATTTCTCCATCTTACGAGATTTCTCCCCGCAGGTAAAATCTCGGCCATGGAGTACTGAGACCAAATGAAAAAGATTTCTTTCTGATGAGCATGTGGTCATCAATTTCTGTGTCCCATTATCCCTCGGGGGAGAGGGATAAAAGAATAATGAGAACCTCGATCGGGTATACTTAGTAGTGTGTCCCTGAGATACCTTTACTTCTAAGAAAACAGGGACAAAATGTTTTATCTCAGAACTTACTGACTTCGCTAACCCGACTGTTATTTGTTGCTGGAAGCCAATATGTTTTCCCTTTTTTCGTAACATTATCAGGTATCATTTCAATGCTTCTAGTAGTAGAGAGAAAATGTTGGGTTAACTCCTCTCAGACATCAGCGTTTATTTAATCTGAGCGTAAAAACAGAAATATTTTTCCTCCCATTGTCAGGTATCATTTCTATTTAACTTATTCATCTTAGTATCATACGTACCATATGCTTCGATGTTGCTAATAACTGCTGTGGCCACATCTGGCTGGTATCACCAGCTGAAAGCGCTGAGGCTTCAAATCAAATAATGCGTAAATTGCGTCCTGTGGAATGGGCATACAGGCTGTATTAATCCGCTTCCTAAGTACACCCTATTTATCAAATTGAATTATGCGAACTTCAATCACAATAGTTTACTAAAGCTCGATCAAATTGAGCATAACTGTTTAAATACCTAACAGTAGAATAAAATGTCGATTAAACACGATAAAAACAAATGCAGTACACCACGTACCACATGTAAAAACACTTTACTAATAAAAACACACATACGCTTCATTAGATCTTTCGAAGACACCTCGTCTTCATCATCAGACGATGCTGAGAACCTCGATTGGGTATGTTTTTATTAGTAAAGTATTTTAACCTGTGGTACGTTGTGCACTGCACTTGATTTTATCGTGTTTAGTTGACATTTTTTCTACTATTGCATTTTAGCACCAATTAGCGTTTTTAAATAACTTTGGACTGAGAAATATTCAAACAAGAGATTTGGGATTAAAATGTATTCTATTGTTTTGAAGTGCTTATACAAGAGAAGGCTTATATATGTTTTGAAGTGTTTATACAAGAGAAGGCTTATATATGTTTTGAAGTGCTTATACAAGAGAAGGCTTATATATGTTTTGAAGTGCTTATACAAGAGAAGGCTTATATATGTTTTGAAGTGTTTATACAAGAGAAGGCTTATATATGTTTTGAAGTGCTTATACAAGAGAAGGCTTATATATGTTTTGAAGTGCTTATATTGCATTCCTATAAAGTCAAGACACGGAAAAATTGCGAAATACAATACTCGGAAGAAATTAATTCGACATATACCGAAAAGCATCAAAGTGGACATGCAGCAAATCTTAGTGGAGCTTTATCATGCACAGTGCTCTCATTAAAGATTTTTTTTATTATTTCAAATTTTAAACTCCATGTGCTGTAAAACCCATTAAAATAATTTAAACGTGTAATAAATTCTGCAAGCCCAAATTTATGAATTCGAACCCCAAGTAGTTGAACAACTAACAAAATTCCACGTGTGTCCATCCGCGTCCTTTGCAAGCAGGTCTATTAAGGTTCGAGATCAAGGATGTAAAGATTTAAATCACTGATTGGCAACTTTGAGAGTAGTAGTGTATATCCTCTTCTATACTGCACCTCCCCCTGCCGAAAGGGGGCGGCGTTGAAAACAGCTGTGGATATTACAAAGGAGCAGAAAATATTCTAGCCCTTTATTTAACTAAATACTTGGTCAATAACGTCAACCCATCACATGCAATGAAAAATATTTTTCCTCACGTGCTGCCACCAATCATCCGTTTCAGAATTAACAGGGACCAAACGCAGAATGATAGCCTCAGGTGGTTCAACTTTACATTAAGTTATACACTGAGTGGCCACTTTATTATGACCACCTGACAGCTTTAAGCAAATGAGCTATGGCTGCACGCTAATGCTACCAGAGGGCGAGGCTAGTATGAAAAGGGACAGCTTAGAGCTTGCGACAGTAGTAGTGTAATTTTTTGGGTGACGAGATAGGTAAAAATGCTAATTGACGGACTTTCAACGTGGTATGATTGTAGGAGCTCGGAGCCATGGAGCGAGTATCACCGAAACCGCCAAGTTTGTGAAATGTTCCAGAGCAGCTGTTGTTAAAGTGTTGTTATGACGACCACACGTTGCACGTCTCTACGTGCAACGTGCGGTCGTCATCGACTAGTGACTGCTCGGGCGGAACGAAGAGTATCCAGACTGGTAAAAGACAACAGAAGGGCAACAGTGCAGCAAATTACAGACCATCTTAATGAAGGATCCCTTCAAATGATCTCTGCACGCACTGTTCTCAGTACACTACATCGAATGGGATATGGCAGCCGAAGGCCTGTTCGAACACCTTTGCTGTCTGCAGTTAAAAGAGAAAACGTCTCCAGTTCGCACAGGAGCACAAGGATTGGACAGCCGATATTTGGAAACAAGTTATGTGGCCGATGAATCACGTTTTCAGTTGCACCATGCCAATGGCCTAGTGAGAATTTGGCAGAAACAGCACAAAAGCATGGACCCCAAATGCATTGCTACAAACCTTCAAACTCGTGGAGACAACGTTATGGTTTGGGGAATGTTTTCCTGGCATGCTTTAGGCCCTTTAATTCGTGTTTATCAAAGTCTGACTGACACATCATATCTAAACATCGTCGCGGACCATGTGCATCCTGTTATGTGGATGGTTTATCCCAATGGCGATGGCGACCTTCAACAAGATAATGCGTCCTGCCCTAGTGCTCGTATTGTACATGATTGGTTTCAGGAACATGCCGATGAGTTTACTTTGCTTAGGTAGCCCCCACAATCTCCAGGTCACAACCCCATTAATAATTTGTGGGATGAAGCTGAACGAGCCATCAGACAGCTGGATCCACAACCCTGCAATCTCACACTCCTGGAAAGTGCTATTCATCAAGCATGGTCTCAGATTCCACAAACCACCTATCAACATCTCGTGGAGTCCATGCTACGAAGAATCGACACAATATTAAAGGCAAAAGGTGGCCCAACCAAGTACTGAGGGTGTGGTCATAATAAAGTGTCCACTCAGTGTATATGCACTCATCGTCAAAAAAAATATTGCGTGCATAAGGACGTGTCGGATTGCAATGTTATTCGGGAGGAAGGTTACCAGAAACAATAAGTGATTAAACATTGCGACTGATATGGGCAATATTTATTGAGCTACACGCCAAAATGTAATGCCTCCCAGTATTGCGTCGGACCATTATGCCAGACCTCTCGCAATGGAATTGTACAGGTTCCTAATGGTGTCCTGCGAGAAGCCATCCCATGGAGCTTAAATCTTCTAAGGGTGGTTCCTGCAGATTGTGCGGTAAGGGTGGATTGCGCGTCCAATAGCATCCCATACATTTTCAATCGGTGATAGGTCTGTCGACGCGTCTGGCCATGGAAGAGTATCATTTGCTTGAAGGCAAGCTCTCGAGACAGCAGCAGTATGCGGACGAGTGTTGTAATGTTAAAAAATCGCACAAGAGTGAGCATCCAGAAAAGGTAACGCCACTGGATGTAGGACCTAATTAACGAAAAGTTGGGCTGTCAAAGTACCTGTAATGAACACCGAAGGTGATCTGGCATCGTAGGCAATTTTACCCCATACAATGACACCATGAGACCAGGCCTTCTAAACATGTGACGCTCGACAATAAACCTTTCATCGTGCAGGTGACAATGGTACGTCCACACGGATTCGTTGGTCGTCTCCTCCAAGAGAAAAGCGGGACTCGTCACTGAAGATCACGCAGTGCCATTCTGAGTGGCTCCATGTCAGTCTGGCACGACACCATTGCAGCCTTATGAAATGATGCAATGCTGTTAAGGGCAGTCGTCATGCAGCCGTAAGCCAATGGTGGTGGCACTAATCGGACGATGCATGGCGGGCACCACTGCTCGCTGAATATAGTCAATCGTGGCTGTTGGTTTACTCCCAGCACGGTGGACAACGCGTCCGTCCTCTCTCACCCTTCCTGCCGCTGTTACGTGCCGTTTTCTACTTACTGTCACCATCAACGTGCTATGCCGCTTCCCCGACTTCAACGATGCTGCCACTCTCTAACGTTTCTTCTTCGTACTTTAACTTTAATCAACCAACACAACAGTATGAGACCGAATGGCAATTGCGCGCAACAGAACGACCTTTTATTGCCGGTGAGGTACAAAGCTACAACTCCTCCTTGCTTGTGTCACATGCGCGGCCGAGCGTGATACTTGAATCATTTGCATGCCTCTCGATGTCAAACCTACCCACCAAGTTTGATTCCTGTCGGCTGCTTCCTTCGGATTGTAACTATTTTTCTGACGATGAGTGTATGTTTAAACAAATGTGGTTCTACATTTGATTCTTTTGAAGAGTTTGGTAGTGGTATTATACTGTATCATCAGAGAGCACTGCACGAGAGTACTGAGTGACCTGACTAATTGCTCAACGATTATTATAAAGCTGTCACCTGGGACACAGGTTGGTTACAATTCTGAATTCATTAGAAGGAATATGTACCCAGAAAAGCTCCCGCAGCAATTCGTGAAATTTAGGATCTTCGTTATAGAAGCTTTTTCTCAACGATTTCGGTGCAGAATCCATTGACTCCCACCAACCTGAGGACTGATGTTTATGGTGTGTTTTAACATCTTTTATGTGTACATGGATATTAAATTTGTCAAGCAATGTTTGTTACTTTTAGGCAATTGCTATGCGTTCCTTGTGGACTGAGAAAGTTTGTACTGAACTTTTCAATGAGGAATATTGGGAAATTCAGAGGCACCTTCGAAACAAATTCATTTTCTTCATTCTTTTTCTTGGGTGAAAAGCACATACAGCCTAAAGTCAGAAACCGATCTAAATTGCTTGCTTTGATATCAAAGAAGGTGATTTTGTTCTAATTATTTTTAGTGCGTAGCTGTTTCTTCTTCTGTTTAATATTCCAGGTGAAAATGAAATTAGAAAACGCATTAATTAATTCTTGGAAGTAAATTACATTTTCCTTAAGTAGTAGTAAAACAAAGTTCCGTTGTATTACCATACAGTATTAGCTTTTCATATTAAGATTGTGATTTTAAAATAACTCGTTACTAGGATGTTACGCAACTGTAGCGAAGACGATGAGGACTATAGATATGGGAACAATTTCCATTTCGTAGCCGTTTATCGGAAAATAAACTTCGCTGTCCGCAACTGCCAAATTAGCCTTTATTCCAGTCAGGATCTCAACAAACATGGTGAGCTCAATCGTACCAGATCCTCATTTCCCCCATCTCCTTAGCGCGGTTTATTAAAGTTAGTTATTTATGTATTTTTTTTTTCTAGCTATTAAAAGGAATTTAATTACAGAACAGGCACTTATCTATACACACCAGTGCGTCTTTATGCACATCGAAGCAGCTGCAGCTAAACGATTGCCAATGTGAATTTAAAGAAACGGTGCAAATAACACCTGATACGGAGGTCGGTTGTTCAGTGCTATTTTTGTTATTCAGATTCCAAACGCAGCGCACTTTAGCGAGCTGGACAAAGACTGCGTCTTATCTGAATGACTTCCGGCATTGCTTCTGATATTAAATATCGACGATCTCGCTGTACAGTTCCATTTAAGCAAAAATCTGCTACAAAGAATTTTCTGAATCAGTTATGTCAGTTAAATAAATCTCATGAACATTAATATAGAAGACCATGGTGCATTTCACTTTGGGAATAAGTTTTTACATATAAGAATTACTGACAAATAAAGAAGAACATCATTCCGTAAGACCTAAAATTTTCTGTGTGAAACCTGTATTACAAAAGGAATTTACACGCATATATAAGGAGAGATGGAAGCAACTCCTGTAAAACTATACATACTATAGTTTACAAGTAATGTTACACATCGTCGCCCAGAAGGTAGGATTTTGTGTAATTCGAAGGAATAAAAACAAAGAATAGCATTTCTAAATGTTTGTTATGTGAACGGCACTTAAAAAATGTCATTTTTCACGAAATCATGTTTCATCCTTTTCTTTATTACTTGCTCAATATAGTGTGAAAGGAAATTTAGAATTAACATTTTTTAGAAGCTGAAGTTTGTCTTAACTCGACCCAGTGCCAGAATAAGCCAGTAAAGTAAAAAAAAAAAAAAAATGCTTCGCACAAAATGATTATTAATTTCAATTTCTAATAATTTATATTTCACAATATTGTATGTATAAATACATAATTCGGGAAGGGTCGTATGACGTTAATATTTACGTGCTAAACCTTCGTCACAATGTTATGACACGCAGCCTACTGAAAGTAAAAGTCTCTGAAACGAAAAGTTATGTGAACAACTTAGCCCCAGATTTCAGCTTAATATTTGTGCTTATTAATTATTTTTTACTACTGCAAGAAAATTATGTTTATAAGGGCTACAGATATACACTGCTGGACATTTGCTAAGGACGGATCATAAACGGCTATATAGCGCATAAAAAAGTAAGTGTGGTTTGATGCCAAGTGACATAAAATGATGTCAGAATGCCAGGACATTACAAGAAAAACAATTTATTGTGCTCTGAAATCCAGAAGGCTTTGGAACGTGTTCAAGGGACAAACAGGGCATTTTGTGCAGAATACGTAAACGTGAAAATAATGCAATTACCGTCCGCAGGCGTTCCGGCGTAAGATGTCAATACGGGATATGGCTACCATGGAGGGCGATGCAAGATTACACACGTCGTGTCATGCTTTGCACAACATTATCAAGCAGCTGTTAAGGAAATTTATCCCATTCCTCTGTCAGTGCACCGATGAGGGTGTCCTTGTTTATTGGAGGGCATTGGTGACCAGCAAGACTCCTCCCCAAAGCATCCCACACATTTTCAATGGGATTCAGATCTGGAGAACGTGCTGGCCATACGAGGCGTTTAATATCCTCGCTCTCAAGACACTCATGGACAGCGACTGTTCGATGACATGTTGCGTTGTCGTCCATGAAAATGAATCTATCACCGACAGCACCACGGAACATGCGAACATAAGGTAGCAGAACATCATTAATGTATCGTTGGCCAGTCATAGTCCCAGTTGGAAGCACATAGAGGGACGTACGGCCATTGATCATGATGCCAGCCCATACCATAATACTACATGTCGGATATCGGTCCCTTTCCTGTATGTTTGTTGAACAATATGCAGTATCACTATCACGCCAGATCAGCTGTCGTCGACAATCAGACGATAGACTGTATCTACTCTCATCTGAGAAGAGGACAGCAGACCAGTCGTTATCAGTCCAATTGCGATGTTGATGGCACCATTGCAAACGGGTGGTACGGTGACGTCTGGACAATGGGATGCACACAACAGGACGGCGGGCGTATAGTCGTCCTTCATGCAAACGTCTGGCGACAGTTTTTCAGGAGATCCGCTTGCCAGTAGCAGCCATAAACTGATTTGCTACCTCACTAGCTGTGCTGCGCCGGTGTCTTTTTGTTGATAGCACTATGTACCGATCTTCTGCAGGTGTCGTACTGCGAACACGACCTCCCACGTGACGTTTGCTACAATCTTCATTTGTTTAAAATGATTTCCAAAGCCTTGAAACAACACTGTGGCTGACGTCGAACTCCCTGGCAACATCTGTTGTTTTTCGCCCTACTTCAATCTTGCCAATAATACGGCCACGCGTAAAATCCTCTAGGTGATGTCGGGAACACATACTGAAAATTGCAAGTTCGTCAATTGATTATTTCCCTTTCAACTTTGCGTTTGAACAACAACGGTCAATACGCGTCAAATCTTTTATATCTCTTATCAGCGCTATGACGTCATGAACAAGTGCGGCAATCCAAAAATTGCATACGCACAACACGTCTTACTGTATCCCGCACTTATGCTAATTTCCACATTTTCCTGCCTTCCATTTTATGGTTGCTATCGTTGCTATTGTCGTCCGTCCTTGGCAATTGTCCGGCAGTGTAGTAATATAAATACTACACAAAATTTAACCTTCCACCCACTTACGGTTTTTACACAAAACTGGCACAAGAATAAGCCAGTTTTGACTGCAAAACATAATGCAACAAGGGTTCTTAAGAGACTTTAATCACAAGAATAATAACTGTATTCACTTTCGGTAAGAACTTGGAGAAATTTCACAATGCTGAGACCCATTTGGTCGGTGTCACGTCAATTCGTCGGCCACGACGATTCGTCGAGCGTCAATTCGTCGAGGACAAATTCATCGACTACGTCAATTCGACGCGTTTATAGGTTTTGGTTACATACAAAACGAATGCAGGAAAACGCACGATTTCAAACGTCTTGCTCCCTGATCAAATTTATAAAGTTTAGACACTCAGACAGGATAGAACATTACGTTTTTCTTTGGAACTAAAAATATTAGACGGTAGACGGTTTTTGGAACGGGGCAGGGCCCGGTTGGTCCGAGACCCCCATATACAAAATTTTCGTAAAATCTACAGTTTTCAATTCAGAACCACCAAATCTGGTATACTATCTCGTGGTATTCTAACTTAGACTGTAGACGGTTTTTGGAAGCGGTTGGAGACCGGGGGGAGGGGTCAGAGCCCCCCCCTTCTACAGAATTGCCGTAATACCTAGTGTTTAGTTTAGAACTACCAAATTTGGTATATTTTCTCATGGTACTCTAACTTCGACGCTAGACGGGTTTTGGAACGGGTAGTGGCCTCGGGGTCACAGACCCCCCCCTTACCCATAAAATTTTTTCGTAAAAACTAGACTTTTCAATTTAGAACCACCAAATTTGGTATACTATCTCACGAAATTCTAACTTAGACTGTAGACGGGTTTGTAAGCGGTTGGAGCCAGGAGGGTCAGAGCCACCCTCCTCATACAAAATTTTCGTAAATTCTACAGTTTTTAATTTAGAACCACCAAATTTGGTATACTATCTCATGGTATTCTAACTTAGACGGTAGATGGTTTTTGGAATAGGTCAAGGCGCTGAGGGTAAGAGCCCCCACATACAAAATTTTCGTAAAATCTATAGTTTTCAATTTAGAACCACCAAATTTGGTATCATGAATCTCTAACTTAGACGGCAGACGGTTTTTGGAACAGGTCGTGGCGCGGTGGGTCAGAGATCCCCCTCCCCCGTACAAAATTTTCGTAAAATATACCGTTTTCAATTTAGAACCACCAAATTTGGTATACTATCTCATGGTGTTCTAACTTAGACGGTAGACGGTTTTTTGTAAAGGGTCGGAGCACGGGGTTCACAGCCCCTTCCCCATTAAAAAATTTCGTGAAATCCACAGTTTTCAATTTAGAACCACCAAATGTGGTATACTATATCATGGTACTCTAACTTAGACGGTAGGCGGTTTTCAGAACGCGTCGGGGCAAGCGGGGTTGACCACCCTACACACAAAGTGTTTGTAAAATTTATTTTGTTCAATTTAGAACCACCAAATTTGGTATACTATCTCATGGTACTCTAACTTAGACAGTAGAAGGCTTTTGGAATGGGTCAAGTCCCGGGGGTAAGACCCCCCCCCCACATACAAAATTTTCTTAAAATCTATATTTTTTAATTCAGAACCACCAAATTTTGTGTCATGAAACTCTATCTTAGCGGAAAACGGTTTTGGGAACGGGTCGGGGCAAACCTCCCCCCCCTTGTACAAAATCTTAAAATAGGGAAATCTGCAGTTTTCAATTTAGAACCACCAAATTTGGAATACTATCTCATGGTATTCTAACTTAGACTGTAGATGGTTTTTGGAAAGGTGGGGTTCAGAGCCAACCCCCCCCATACGAAATTTCGCAAAATTTAGTTTACAATTTAGAACCACCAAATTCGGTATACTATATCATGGCACTCTAACTGAGACGGTAGACGGTTTTTGGGACGGGTCGGGGCACGGGGACTCACAGCCTCCCCCGTACAAAATTTTCGTAAAATATAACGTTTTCAATTTAGAACCACCAAATTTGGTATACTATCTCATGGTGTTCCAACTTAGACTGTAGACGGTTTTTTGTAAAGGGTCGGAGCCCAGGGTTCAGAGCCCCCCCCCCCCCCCATAAAAAATTCGTGAAATCTACAGATTTCAATTTAGAACCACCAAATTTGGTATACTATAACATGGTACTCTAACTTAGAGGGTAGACGGTTTTCAGAACACGTCGGAGCACGGGGGGTAAGAGCCCTCACATACAAAATTTTCGTAAAATCTGTAGTTTTCACTTTAGAACCACCAAATTTGGTATCATGAAACTGTAACTTAAATGGGAGGCGGTTTTTGGAACGGATAAAGGCCCGGTCTGGTAAGAGCCTCCCACCCCCTCCCCCACAGAATTTTCGTAAAATATACCGTTTTCAATATAGAACCACCAAATTTGGTATACTATCTCATGGTACTCTAACTTAGACGGTAGACGGTTTTGGGAACGGGTCGGGCAGGGGGTCAGAGCCCCTCCCTATAAAACAATTTCGTAAAATCTACAGTTTTCAATTTAGAACCACTAAATTTGGTATACTATCTCATGGTACTCTAACATAGAATGCAGATGGTTTTTTGAAACGGTTGGACCCAGGGGGTCAGAGACTCCCATGCCAATTTTTGTAAAACCTACAGTTTGCAATTTAGAACGACCAAATTTGGTACACTACCTCATTGTAATCTAACTTAGATCGCAGACGGAAAGGGAATGTGCCCGGTGTGAAGGGGGCCCATTCAAAATTTTCGTAAAAACTACAATTTTTACTCTTAAGAACTGCATCCCAATACAGCACTCCATTACCCCACCTTCGGTCTAGGTTAGAGGCCGTAGATAACAATAAAGTAAAAAAATATCCGTTTCATGGTGTATTAAAAACACAAATTAATAAACGTTAGCTTTCACCACCAACGGTTGCCTTATCAGGCAGAAATACACTGTAATGTAAATAATGTAAATTCTTTTTTTGCTTCGTATAATTAAATTAACTAAATCAAAAAATTTAAAATAAGTTTACTGGAAATTTACGGAAATAGCTTTTTCATTCATTAACTTTCACCCGCTGAACTTGGTGATTTTAGAAATAGTAATATTTACCTGGGAAATACCGGGTACCCTTGCATAGTAAGAACTAAAGATAATGTTACACTTTTAGTCAGGTACAAAAACAATAATTAGAAAGCCCTAGGACTGGGCCTGTTTAGCAATTTTCAGTCAGCCGTGCTAATTTTCATAAGGTTTGAATAGAAGTCCAAGATTTTAACAATGCGCTTTTCTGAGGGTGGAACTATTAAGCAGAATCTTGGCCTAGGGCTTTTTGATAGTTTTCAGTCCTCCGAGCTGATATTTATGTAGTTTTCATAGAAAAATAAAATGAATTCTGTTTAAATGTTACTCGAGCACGAAGCATTAATAAATACGCCCGAGACCTAGGCATATGCATTTACAGTAATTTTTATAATGCTGTGATCATATGAGGTTTGCATGACAAATAAACTTAAGAGTGTTACGCTTATCAAAAATAATTTAAAAGGCCTAGGCCTAGCGGCCAATAATTAGTATTTGGTGCCTAAGTGAAAGCGCAACATTATTAACTTCATTTGTTATGCATACCTTATAAATATGACCACAGCGATTAAAAGTTACCAAAGAGTCCTTGTACGTAATATTTTTTGACCAAGTGCAAGTGCAATTTACGAAAATGTCAACAGGTCAAAATATCTAAAGTAACAATGAAATTTGGAATATTTCTTATTTCTTTCTTTTTATTTAAGTTTTGACACTTGTATTAAGTTTTAAAAATATATATTTATCCTATCGTTTACCTTCATTGTGCGTTTAACAAAATTTCTTATCATGTTTTGGGTATTTTGTTTCGTGTGGTGGCAGTTTTTTTAATGGTTTGGGCATTTCATTTTGTGTGGTTACTTGTTTTTATGTTTTAGGCATTTTACTTTGAATGGGTGTTTTTGTTATGTGTTTGTTATTTTCTTTTCTGTGGTGGTTGTACTGTCGACAGGATCAAAAGGGGAAACTGTGGACAGTCACGATGTCTACTTGCTTATAAGTTTTTTCAAATACAGCACATGATCTTGTATTGATTTATACCACTTACTCATTAAGCTACTAAAGGTTTCTTTAAATATGAACCTTTTCTTAGAGGCTTTTGTTTCTTCTACCTAGCTTTTTCAGCACCGCAATTTCTTTGTTTGGTTTTAGAATATTTTCCTTATTATTAATCTATTTTCTCATGCAAACTCTTTATGTAAGATATGTTTATTCTAGCGAAGTATTATACGTGAAGCCCTGTTGCTGAAGTAAAAAAAAATATTTCCAACTGAAACAACGCAGTTAAGATATTTTCCCGCTGTTAACTCAAAGAATTAAAAACAAAAACAACAAATCTGTGCAATGGTTGAGGCATGAGACATTACTTACTGGTAACCAGGCAAAGTTTTAAGGAAGAATGAGCTTAGGAATTTCTAACTGCAACAAATAAGATCATCCGCACTGTATCCCTCCACATCCCTTAGTGCCGGCCTTTGGACGTCTTGAAAGAGAAGTCTTAAGGACACATCTGTATCGTAATTGCCTGAACATTCGCGACAATCTTCTGGTGTAGTAGTAGAAAAACACACTTCCTACTTCGCCTAAATTGCTTGGATGTAATGCCAACGAACAAAGTTTTGCTCTCGCATTGGATTTCTGTTACTTTTGATGAAATACTTTTCCCCTGGGGTTCACCGCTTTCAGTATAGTCTTCAAGACACACGGCAATACACCTCAACGTAAAACACCAATTTCACGGCAATTAACTGCAATTAGCGAAAGAGAGGGGCGGTACTGGAAATAAGTCGAACGTGATATATCTGAACTTAGAAAGTCTGGGGAAGGTGTTGCATGAAAAACTGTGTTTGGCTTACAGACCATTTGGCACGTAGGGACGTAGGCTTTGTTTAATACGTTACGGGTAAACAAATTGTCTTTTCAGTATAACAAATTTCTTTCATACGCATGGTGCAGCACGGAAAAAATTCGAATTTATTTTTGAGAATTAGCATGATGCCTACCGGCCCAGAGTACAGCTGCGCAGCCCGCGCCTGCTGCCGCCTCCAGAACCTGGCTCCCGGGTTCTTCGCATCTGTTGAACCCCCGCCTGGAGCGTCCCTGCTGTAAAATACATGTACCTCTGCGTTTTGGAAAAACAAAAGATAAGATGCTGATCCTTAAACTTAACTACTTCTTGTGACCGCAGGTACGAAAATCTTGAACTTCGCTTAAACCCTAACAGGAGGAACAAGCTTCACGTGATTGTCTGTATTCTGAGTATTTTATTGAATGGTTGCTCATCAGTTCGTAGTTGACTGGCGAACAGGGAACGTGCTTGTTGAAACCTTTGTTGTGCGTTGTCAAGTGATAATAGGGGAAATATATCATTCTAAATATTTTGGAAAGAGAAAGTGTATTGTTTTCCGAAGGCACAATGCAGATGAAGAAAGCAACATAAATAGCTAACTCACAAAAAGAAAATGATTTGCTGAAATGGAAAGGGTATTTATTTTGCCATAACAGAGTGCGAGGTGATTTACGGTATTGGCGCTGTATTGAAAGAAATAATGGAAATTGTACTGGCTTTGCTAGTACTATTCTTATTGGAGAAGTACACGAGAAGCGCAAGGAGAAACCACATAATCATGCTCAAAGACCGGAGAAAAGTGATGTTGCTGTTGCAAGAGCGCAAATAAAAGAACGAGCGAGAAATACGGACGAAGCCCCATCGCAAATTATTCCAACCGTTACAACGTCAATATCTACAGTAAATGCAGCTAACATGCCTAATATGGATGCACTAAGGCAAGTTGTAAAACGAACAGGAAGAGAAGACATGCCTGCGGAGCCTACGACTTCAGAACGGATCGATGCCCCAATAAATTTACAGGAGGCGATGGTGCAAAAATTTCTTGGCAGAGATAGCGCATTTGGACATCAAACAATTATTTTATTTTTAACAGAAAATAGTTTACGAAAGCTTAAAGAACACTCCTCTGGATTATTCATGGGACATTTGAAACTTGTCCAACCCTTTTTTAGGCAATTATGTACCATTCATGCTATGTTTGAAACGAATCCAGAGATGCACAGCCTTGTCCCACTAGTTTATGGGTTACTTTCCAGCAAGTATAAAGAATATAATACTATTGTACAGTGTTGTTGGTTTCATCTCCAAAAAATGTGCTGAGGAATATTCATCCTCTGGCATAGCCTTGGAATATAGGGAAAAGAGTGAGTTTGCTCTCAAAGTCAGACATTTGCAAGCACTCGCATTTTTTTTCATCTGATGAAATTCCAGCTACTTTTGAAGAAGTGAAATCAATTTTACTAGAATATGTAGATTCTGTAGTTCAGTGGTTTGAGGAAAATTATGTTCTTGGAAAATTTCCTGGAAGCAGCAGAAACAATCGGAGCAGAAGCCCTCCGCTTTTTTCTACCAACAATTTGGTCAGTGGGTGAAGCAATTTATTTGCCTTTCCCAGAACACAAAACAAACTTAAAAGATTGGACAGAAGCTGGAATACAATTCTGGGAGAGAAAAAACTGTGACTGTATGAAATAATCAGTGAAATTGCGAAATAGCAGAGAACACCTATCGCTAAAATAGAAAGAGTGATAGCGCAGATTCCAAGAAATCCACCCAGAAGAGAAACGCTGGCAAGATAAAAAGGAATTAGAACTTCTTTGGCGCACAGAGACAATGTTAACATGCTGGACTTTTTAAGAGGAATTTCATATAATTCTAGCCTTTACTAAAATGTGCTGGTATTTCTCACTAATTGAATTATACCTTTTACTAACTTGTATTTGAATTTTTCAAGAATGTAATTCCGCCGAAGATGCAAGAATGTAAAACACAACGGAAAATTAGAAAAGGCAAAATTTTCAAAATAGCATGTCAAAAACATAAAATGTCAAAACGTAATCCAAAATGTGAAACAAATAAAAATTCAAAATGCAATCACAAGTCACAAGCATTACCAAACATGCGAAACGCTATGTAAGAAGAACAACACAAAATAAAACAAATGCCCAAACAAAAAATAATGCATACGCTTTGTAAAATGTACAAAATAAAATAAATGCCATATCCATAAGGATTTCATGACAAGTCAAGTTAAAAATGAGCCTTTACTTAGAGTTCAAATAATAATTACTAGCCTCTACACCTTTTTAAGTCTTTAATAAGTGCATCATCATTAACCTGACTTGTCATCAAACATTGTCAATATGACCATAGCATACAATCACTTAAAAGACTTGTTAATGGATGAAATGAGGAATCACCAAAGTTCAGCGGGTGAAAGTTAATGGCTGTTTATAGTTTTGTACTCGAGTAAATGCGCAACACAATAAACTTGACTTTCTCTAAAAATTTTATGTATATGAGCACGGTTGATTGAAAACTGATAAAAAGGATTAAGGCCTATTTATTAATTTTTGTGCCCTCAGTCAAAACGCAGTACTATAAGCTTGGCATGTTATCGAAACCTAATGAATACGTCGGACTAAAAATTCCTAAAAAAAGTTTACGCCTAAGGTCTTATAACTAAAGTTTTGTGACAGGGTAAAACTGTAATATTAATAACTTGACATGTTATATTAACGTTGTGAATATGAGCACGGCGGATTAAAGATTTCAACAAATAGCCTTTGGGATTAATGTGTTGTAGCTGAGTAAAAATGTAACATTACCTTTATTTTCTATATAAACCAAACTACGTGCTGAAATGGCCCAACTATATATACGTATACTTTAACCACATACTGAAGCGCTGACAAGGTGAAAACAAAAGTGCAATTCTGTACGGTCCCCTAACATTTTATGGCCAGCCTACATGGAAGTGGACACGTTGATATCAAAAACATACTTTTTGTACGGTCCATAACAAATAGCAATGGACACGTCGCAATCTTTTTTGTTGTTTCGGTTTAACGACCACCGTGATCAATTCAGTAGGCTATAAGCAGTCGGACGTTCCCAATTTTGGGCCACTGGTTCCTGGGAAGGGGGACAGCCAGTGCCAGAAGACAATCATAACGTCCATTACTCACCGGGATTTGAACCAGGATCCTTCTCGATAAGTGACTAGAAGCCAGCGCCTAGATCACCTGCCGCCGTAGCGGCACACGTTGAAATGTATTTTTCATACTGCCCCAAAACGCTCTTATGGATATATTAGATTGAACTGGAGGAAAATAAATCATTAATATATTTTGTACTAGAAGGGATACCAGTTATTTGCCAGGTACATATTATTATTTGTGGAATCACCAAGTTCAACGGGTGAAAGTTAATGAATGAAAAAGATATTCCTGCAAATTTCTAGTAAACTTATTTTAAATGTTTTGATTTAGTTAATTTAATTTTGCGAAACAAAAAGAAAGAAAAAGGAATGGGAATACTTACCTTCTAGGAGACATCTATAGAACTGCCGTACATCTGGCGTGTGCTTCTGTGAATCCCGCGACACAGAAATGCAATGTACCTATGTGATGTCGCATGCGTACGACTTCACATTGGCACTGATAATCTTTTTCTTACCGTTTTGAATTTTGAATATCTGGAACTCTCTATTTACATTACATTATATTTTCTGATAAGCCGCTCGTTGGTAGTGAAAGATAAACTATATTGATTTGTGTTTTTAGTACACCATTAAACGCATATTTTGCACTTTATTGTTATCTACAGTCCCTAACTTAGACCGTAGTTTGGTTAGTTGGTTGGTTGATGGTTTATGGTGCAAAACCCTCGAAGGGACAAAGAGCGCCTTAGAACGTAGATAGGGTATTCTTAAGAGTAAAAACGGAACTTTTTACAAAACGTTTGTATGGTGCATCATTAACCCTGGCCCGGACAACTTCCCAAAACCGTCTACTGTCTAAGTTAGATAACCATGAGTAGTATACCAAATCTGGTTGTTTTAAATTGAAAACAGTAGATTTTAGGAAATGCTTATCAGCAGGGGGGGGCTCTCACCCCCGGGTTACAAACCCTTCCGCAAACCGTCTAGCGTCTAAGTTAGAGTTTCATAATACCAAATTTGGTGGTTCTGAATTGAAAACTGTAGTTTTTAAGAAAATGTTGTATGTGAGTGTTTGCGGGGGAAGGGAGGGGGCTCTGACCCCCAGGGCCTTGACCCGTTCCAAAAACCGTTGGCCGTCTAAGTTAAAGTACCATGAGATAGTATACCAAATTTGGTGGTTCTAAATTGAAAACTAGATTTTGCAATTTTTTTATGAAAAGGGTCCTTACCCCCATCATAACAAAATCTGCAACGCCTTCCAAAATCGTCTAGCGTCTAAGTTAGAGTACCGTGAGATAGTATACAAGATCTAGTGGTTCTGAATTGAAAACTGGAGTTTTTCAAAAAAATTTGTATGTGGGGGCTCTGACCCCCGAGCCTTGACCCGTTCCAAAAGCGGTCTACCGTCGAAGTTGGAATACCATGAGATAGTATACCAAATCTGGTAATTCTAAATTAAAAACTGTAGATTTTACGAAATGTTTATGAGGGGGGCACCGACCTCCAGGGC